>CM035116.1:101975159-102414545 GCA_020205555.1 Panax stipuleanatus | reverse complement strand
GCTTTGCCCTTGCCCTTATCAACGCCCGAAGGTTCACCATGCTCTGCCTTAACTGAAATGTTTTAGGGAAAGCAAGAATGAGCACAAATTGCCCAGCAAGTAATATACAATAAGGGTGAGTAATAAGATTCTCAATTCTCGAAAGGGTATAACAAGATTTGATAGTTCAAGAATAACAAGAATATCAACAGTTCTCAATATCAGTCGCTAAGGACAGGATAATATCAATATGATTCAATAATAAGTCAATTCAAGATTTCAAATAATTGAATACTGAGTAGTCACTACGGACTATGAACTTCTACTAGAATTGACAGTAATAAACTGAAAATCCAACAAAACAGATACAACAGGTGATCAGCCTAAAGTACCCTTGTTATGCATAACAATCAATCATACTCAAGTGCGCGCGTCGGTTCTCCGACAGTTATAGTTTGTTCTTCTCAGTCATATATAAGATCCCGCACCAATCAATTGGTTTTGGGTCGTTTTTCAATAATATAAGTCTAGCCGAATCAAATGGCATAGACACTTTCACAATATTCATTAACAACACTAAGTTCAACATGAATAATAGCTTTAATGAAATAAGAGTTCAAGTATGCTAATTCGATTCAACCGATTAAATAGGAAACTAGTTCGCAATACACAAGATAGGATACTTGCATAGTAAAAGAGTATAAGTTAGGAAACTTTCACAATCATAGATTTCCTTGCATAAAGTAAATGCGTCGGTTAGGATACTTGCACTTTAAAAGAGTGTAAGTAAGAGAACTTGCCTTTAGCGTAGTTTATCCACGAAAAGCAAATCAACACTTTCGAATTCCTATCGTAATACAGTTACGTATATATATGATATTCATTAGTCATATAATTTAACTTCACATTTTCTCTTTGAATATACGATCAACACATAAGCTAAGTTTTACCTAGCTACACAGTTATATAGAATATAATTTTTATCCTTAACGTTCCTTCTTTAGAGTTTAAACGCATTCTCATATTATATAAGATCTCAACAATTTGCAAACATGCTTGCATATTATTAATATCACGTAAGACCACAATCAATACTAAATATATTTCATTTTAGCAAGTTACGGCATCTCCTTAAGTTAACCGTCAAAATCGGGTTCAAGTAATATCATATAATATCGCGTAGCATGTATTTCATATTTAAAGGATACTTTCATGCTTGTATAACTTTTCCAAATCCAATCGTACATGGTATAGGTTCTTAAGTTAATACTTAAAGCCATTCAAGGACACGAACTCATATGGTCTAACATGGTCTCTTTTAAACACATAAGATATTCATATAACTTGTATTAGTCATGCTCATGAGTACTCGTATTGCATATATGTAGCTAGCATTGTCATTATCTTGAAAACATGCTTTGTTCATGCTAAACTTTAATCATGGCAACTAATCATGGTATATATACATGCATGACACATGAATGAGTCTAAGAGTACTATCACATGTGTTCATAAATGTCAAATTCTAATTCTCGTCATAACATACCAACGTTCACGTTCAAAGCTTATACTTTGTTAGTATAGTTCATTAATAAGGTCTATCATGTTCATGCTTCCTTATGAAACCCATATACACAAGTTAACATGCTTTTCATGTATTTCAAGGCCCTATAAACATGCTCGAAAAGTCAGAATGTATACATGGTTTTTACATGTCAATATCAACCTTCAAAACTTGTATTTTTGTTAGAAAGGTGCACTAGTCGGGTTCACATGTCCATATTATATCACGGAACCTATATACATAAGTTAGTATGCATTTCATGTGTTTCTAGGTCATACTAACATGTCTCGAAAGTCAGAATATTAACATGCTTCATATATGTTAACGTCGTTCATGAAACTTTAAGTTCGTTTTCAAACTATATGTCGTTTGGTTAACCATGCATGCTAATATACTAAAACATGTTCACATTGCCTCATTAGGTTTATATATAAGTATTAATCATGCTTTCATGCTGGTTTAAACAAAAATCAAACAATTAGTTCATAACAGTTTTATTGCAGAATGCAGAAAAACTGAACACAGAGGCTGGCGCTGCGGCGCGGCACAGCAGCTTACTACTGGCGCTGCGGCGCGAGTGGCGCTGCGTGCGGCGCTGCGGCGCGGGCTGCGGCGCGAGTGGCGCTGCGGCGCGGGCTGCGGCGCTGCGGCGTCGAGGCAGTTTTCTGCAGTTCAGACTGCAGCGAAATCCGACCAAAAACCTCCCATTTCATCGATTTCAACATACCCAAATGCTATTAGACTTGTTTAACTTACTAATACATACATATATGCTTTTATAACAGTCAATAGCAATTATCAATTCCCAATTTCATGAACACCAACCAATTTCACGATATCTGATGTTTTTACAGAAATCTCAGAAATGGAAACACCAAAAATGAAATTGAAGACCAATGAAGCATATATAGTAATTCTAATCACATATATAAGTCCTTTAAACAACTAATTATTATTCTCAATTCACAAAACCATAACTTCCAACTGAAATCAAGAATTCACGAATAGAAATTTTGACAGAAAATGACAATGAAGATACGAAGGGGATTTATACCTCTGTAAATGATTTAAGCTTGCTGCTATCTCAATAACACTGATATATATATATATGCTCTCTAGTCTCTCTTAGCCAAAATGCTCAGCAAAAGAAATGTGAAGGAGATGAGGCCATATTTATAGAACTCCCATTATACAGACAATGCAATTGTATCCCATATCGAACTAACGGATTATAGGAATGCATGAAGGTTATCAAAGGGTAGGTAATTAGTGGTTGGATTCATCATGAATCCCACTCCCTCCACAATCATGAGCTATGAAATGCTAGTTGCTGAGTTTGGGGAGAAGAAGAAGGAATAGGCCTTAGCTGTATGTCAAGCACGTGAAGAGCAAATGGGACACTTAAAATGAGACAATTGATTTAACTCCTCAGCATTTGCAAATACTACACTTGTATATACACACCATATACATATGTTATATATATATGTACTCTTAGGTTATAATTTAAATCACAATGTACTTCACATAAGTGTAATTTACACACATATAATCCAGGTACGTTTATCTTACTGATATAATACCATCGGATACTACCACATTACATTATATCATATATTATTAAATTGTATTACTCAACAATTATTTATAATAGATCCATGATACATTATTTTAATGTATATCCACACATCATTTGTCACTTACACATATCATAACATATAGTTACTATACATTTAATTCGCATGCTTGCACATATAATTTCTCATCTTATAATTTGAATATTAATTAATAATATACACATATCCTACATCCATCAATATAATTGTTAACCTCCATAACAATTTAATTAACCCTTATATGATTAATTATCACTTTGATATAAATCTTATTGTATTTATAAACACGTTGCTCATTATTATTAAGTTTCTTGCAATAATAATAATCACATATTGTTAATCGATCCTCATTAGTATTTTATAACAGTTAATTAATATTCTTCGATTAACAATTAATATAGATTAATTGTTCGCTTAAATTAATATAATCATTCTTATATTACGCCACTGTGCCACACAAGGCAATCAACGAGTTTATCACAAACTCCACCAATTTCTCAATTATTATAATTATTCAATTATATATAATTGAATTAATTCATCTCATAACACAAAATCATTTATATTCAAATAAATTCTCATTTCCATTAATATATTTATTTAATAATATATGGAAATTCTCGGGTATTACAAAGATGACAGTAAATCTGTTTCAGGGTATATGTTTACCTTGAACGGAGGTGCAGTGAGTTGGAAGAGTTCCAAGCAGCAAACAGTTGCTGATTCAGTGACAGAGGCAGAGTATATAGCTGCAAGTGAAGCTGCAAAGGAAGCTGTTTGGATGAAGAAGTTCATAACTGAACTTGGTGTGGTTCCTAGCATCGGTGAAGCAGTTCCCGTATACTGTGACAACACCGGAGCGGTTGCATAGGCAAAGGAACCCAGGTCTCATCAGAAATCTAAACACGTGTTGCGACGATTTCACTTGATCAGGGAGATCATTGAAAGAGGAGACGTCACCTTGGAGCGTGTGGACTCTCAAGACAACATTGCAGATCCATTTACTAAAGCTCTAACACAACAGCAGTTTGATCGTCAATTAGAGAAGATGGGTATGAGATACCATGGCGATTGGCTTTAGTGCAAGTGGGAGATTGATAGTAGTGTGCATACAAGCCAATCATGTATGATGATAAAGCACATACTTTGTAAACAATCTTATTTATTTAATAATAAAATATTCATTTAAGGCATATAATTATCTACATGGTGCTATTTTTATAATATGTAAATAACTCATAGTTTTAAGCAATGCTTTTAGAATCATGATGAGATCATGATAATGAGATCTAAATTCTTAGAAAGCTTAAAAACTAAAATAGTTCCCAATTGTGGGATTACTAAAATGGGGATTAGTAAATCCGGATAGATTGGTACATATGTTGCTTGCTTATTGGATGAGGATGACTGATCTCATGGTCATTTGTGTGGAGACACTAAAGCAAGTATGTAGGTGCTTATTGGAGAATAAGTTCACTGAACGTGACTCGCTATGGAATACCTAATGGAGTTTTACTCGCCTGTCAATAATAATTTCTAATGTGATAGTAGTACAAGTGATCCTTGGACTTGAGATCATCATAGTATCTTGTATATAACAAATTATACTTTGACTAATTCCTTAAGGCCTTTTAAGGCATATATAGGGTATGCTTGGGTATAATGAGTTACATATGGAGATAATGAATGATCAATAAACAATCTACCACCTCTAGTAAAAGAGGAGATATGTCCTATGTGATTCGTTAAATGACAACCCAGGAATCCTTGGCCAATGTAGAATGAAATTAGAAAGAGGTTTCTAATTTGCATTATTTGGAGTTGTGCATTTTCTAATCGAAATACATATGATTAAATAAATTAAGACTTGACAGTAAATTCATGTCTTATATTTAATTGGGGCATTGTATGGTGGAAGGATTGAATTGTACGGTAACTATTAACTCACATGTTCTTTTATGATTAATGTTGAAATCTATATTATCTGGAAAGTCGTTGATCGCTAGGGAGGCTTATCCCTATTATAGAATAAATGTTATTTATTTAAATAGATTATTAGTTTAATTTATTTATTTAAATAAGATTAGAATTGTTCTAATTGATTTATTCATAACCGGTTTAATATGGAGAACCTAAAGTGTCACACCATAAAAGGAAGAAGAATTATTTAAGAAGAAAATGGCATGATAGTAATAATGCATTAAGTATAATTAATTTAATCTATGGTGATAGAATAAATTAAATAACTTAATGTTTATTATTTAATATTTTAGAAATATTAAATATAAATTAATAAGAGTCTTATTAATATTATTATTATTATTATTATTATTTTAATTCTAAAGGAGTTTAGGAATTAATATAATATCAGTACTCTCTTTCAATCCTAATAAATATTAGGATATAAATTAATTGAAAGTATTTAATTAATTAAATAAAACCCTATTCTAATTGGATTAGGAGGGTTAACCTAATATCTATATAAGAGAGTCTTATATCAGAAATAAGGTACGTGAATTTTTCCAAGAGTTGGGAGTACACATATTTTATAGAGATAGAAACAAGGGTTAAGCCAATAACCCATCTTCTTGAGTTCTTCATCTTCCTTGGTGGATCACCGTTAGAGGCCAAACATTTGGATGGCTGACATTGATCAAGGGAAGGAGCCACTACAGAGGAATCAAAAGAATCAAAGGAGTAGAACTTGTACCTGAGGAAGCTTGGATCTTCAAAGGTATAATTCTATTTTTCTCTTTCTATATTCACTGATAATTGATGCACAAGAATGATCATGGTTATGGGTTTGTATAAATTTTTAAAAACCTAGTTTTTGCGCTTCCGCCCTATTTATGTGATTTGATTGCATGATTGTGTTACGTACAAACCCAACACTAACTCCGGAGGTAACGCAACCTCATAAATTACTTCGCCAACCCTTCGCAGTATCTCAAAAGGTCCAATAAATCTGGGACTCTGTTTTCCCTTCTTGCCAAATCGAATCTTCCCCTTCCAAGGAGATACCTTCAGAAAAATGAAGCTTCCCATTTCAAAGTCTCGATTCTGACGATGATAATCGGCATATTTCTTCTGTCTGTCTTGAGCAGCAACTAACCTCGTTCTGATCAGTTTCACGATCTTAGCAGTTTGTTGAACCAAAACTGGTCCCAATAGTTGACGCTCACCGACCTCATCCCAGCATAATGGAGTCCTATATTTTTTGCCCTATAATTCTTCATAAGGCGGCATGTCAATACTTGCATGTTAACTGTTGTTGTAGGCGAAGTTCACCAATGGTAGATGATCACCACAGCTTCCTTTGAAGTCCATAACACAAGCTCTCAGCATATCCTCTAAAGTCTGGATTGTTCTCTAGCTCTGGCCATCAATTTAAGGATGGTACGCCGTACTCATTCGCAATTGCGTTCCTAAGCACTCCTATAATCGCTTCCAAAAATTCGACGTGAAACGCGGATCCCTTTCTGATACAATTGATACCAGAACACCGTGTCTAGAAATAATTTCCTTAACGTACAACTTTGCCAACTGATCCAAGTTGAATCTAATCTTGATCGCTAAGAAATGTGCTGACTTCGTCAGTCGAACCACGATAACCCATACTGCATCAAAACCCTTCTGAGTCGTTGGAAGACCAACCACGAAATCCATCGTGATATGCTCCCACTTCCATTCCAAAATCTACAGCGGTTGTAGCAATCCACTTGGTCTCTGATGTTCTGCTTTGACTTTCTAATATGTTAGGCATTTCGCAACCCACTCAGCAACGTCTCTCTTCATATTCAGCCACCAAAAATGTTGTCTGAGATCCTGGTACATCTTCGTACTCCCAGGATGAATTGAATATCTCGAACTGTGAGCTTCACCCAAAATTTCCTATCTAATTTTTGGTACTGATGGTACCCAAATTCTCCCTTCAAACTGTAGCAGTCCATCATTATCAATCTTGAACTTCATCTTTTCACCAACGGTTACTCTATTCCAGATCTTCTCACACTCCTTATCATGTAGTTGTGCCTCTTTCACCTTGTCCACCAAGGTTGAACCGGTAATTACTTGAAACAGTTTCTCATCTGACTCCTTCGGATACTTAACTTCCAGCTCCAACTTAGCCATCTCATTTATCAATTGTTCCTGAGCAGTTAGCAACATTATCTTCTCCCGACCTTTTCTGCTTAAGGCGTCGGCAACTACATTCGCTGTACCCGGATGGTATAAAATCTCACAATCGTAGTCCTTGATAAGCTCCAACCATCTCTTTTGGCGTATATTTTAATCTTTCTGTGTAAAGATATACTTCAGACTCTTATGGTCTGTATATATCTCATATTTTTGTCCATATAAGTAGTGTCTCCAAATCTTCAAAGAAAACACTATTGCTGCCAATTCCAGGTCATGGGTCGGATACCTTTTCTAATAATCCTTCAGCTGAAGTGATGCATAAGAAATAACTTTGTTGTTCTGCATTAGCACACAACCTAATCCTTTATGTGAAGCATCACTGTATACCACAAAATTTCCTGTACTATCAGGCAATGACAACACATGCATAATACTCAACCTCTTCTTCAGTTCCTAAAAACTCTCCTCACACTTTTTTCATCCAAATGAACTTTATCGTTTTCTGAGTCAAATTCGTCAACGGAGTTGCGATTTTGGAAAATTCTTGTATGAATCTTCTGTAGTAACCTGCCAATCCCCATAAACTCCTAACTTCTGACGGTGTCTTCGGCTGATCCCAATTCAACACAGCTTCAACGTTTGACGGATCTACCGAAATCCCATCTTTGTCAATCATGTGACCAAGAAATTGCACACGCTCTAACCAAAATTTACATTTCGAGAATTTTGCATACAACTTTTCCTGTCTCAGCGATTCCAATGTTAGCCTCAAATGTTCAGTGCGTTCCTCCTTAGTTTTGGAATAGACCAAAATGTCATATATGAACACCACTACGAACTTGTCCAGAAATGGCTTAAACACCCTATTCATTAGGTCCATAAATGCTGCTGGTGCATTCGTTAGACCAAATGTAATCACCAAGAACTCATAATGTCCATACCGAGTTCTAAATGACGTCTTTGGTACATCCTTTCTTAATACCTTCAACTGATGATACCCGCTTCTCAAATCTATTTTTGAGAAGTATCTAGCTCCTTTTAGTTGATCGAACAAATCATCGATCCTAGGTAAAGGATACTTATTCTTGATCGTGACTTTGTTCAACTCCCTATAGTCAATGCAAAGCCGCATTGATCCATCCTTCTTATTCACGAACAACACTGGAGCTCCTCACGGCGATACGGTCGACTGAATATACTTCTTATCCAGCAATTCCTGCAGTTGAACCATCAACTCCTTCATCTCGACCGAAGCCATTCTGTACGGGGCTTTCGATATTAGGGCAGTCCCCGGTGCTAAGTTAATCACGAACTCTATCTCTCTATCCGGCGGAAGTCCTAGCAAATCGCTCGAAAACACGTCCACAAACTCCTTAACCACTAATATTTCTTCCATCTTTGGACTCACCTTACGAGTATCCACTGTGACGCCCCCAAATTCGGGTCCCTAGAACCTCGAACTTGTTACGTTACGGTACTTCATCTTCATACATATTCTATAAACTAATGCGGAATATATAAATATAAATTGTTTATTTCACGTGATTCTATAATATTTCCCAAGGTTTATTGGCCTTAACTGAATACGTACCTTAAGTAACTAAAAAGGTTTACAACATCATTTGTATATGATAACTAAATAGTTATGAATGCGTAATAATCTACTCGTTGGAATTTGCCTTTGCCTCTATCATATCTTCGAGCCTTCGTCTTAATCTGAAATTTGTTATCATGATATAGCAAGGGTGAGCAACTACTTTGCCAAACAAGTTTAAATAAAACAAGGATATATCATGATTGAAAGAAAGAATAAGCTTTCAAATTTTCAACAATATAATAATTAGGAAAGAGCATGAATCAAAATGTCAATAATTGAATGACTGAATCAGTAATGTTTAATGTCAACAAGGACCATGAACAACTTTAACTGGACCTTATGGTAATGAAGGTGATCAGCCTTTCATACTTAATGAACATATACAACATGCACCAAGTGCGAATCAATAATCAATATAGATTTTAATAATCAACAATAATTATTCACTAACATGCTTTGAAAATATAACTTAAGTTTGAGTTAAGAAAAACTTGCATGTACCGTCGATTACTGTGATAACCCGAATACTTACAAGATAGTGAATTATGAAGTATATGAATTCTACGAGTAGAGTATATGGTAATGATCCTTAGAAAGAAAATGAATGAGTTAAAGAATATATAATATTTGATATAATTGTGTTTAATTGAAGGTTATGTAATAAAACCTAAAATTTGGTTAAGGAATGAATGGAGTAGTATATATATAAAACTTTTGTTGAGATAATGTGTTGAAGTTATTAACCAATAAAATTTTGAAAGAGATTTTGTGAAAACCAAGTAAGAGGGATTTTGTTGATTCCGAGGACGGAATCCTTATAAGGAGGAAAGAATGTGACATTCCAAATTTTTAAGAATTTATAAATGAGAATTTAATAAATAAAATTCTTATTATGAGATGTTTTGAGTTTGAGAATGTGTATATGTGTCATATATTGTGAAATATGTGATTTGGTGTGAAGAGCATTTTATATATTAATTTTAATATTTAATGAATTAAATAAATATTTTAATTTATTTATTTATTGAGTTAAATAAATAAATTATGTGATTGTTATGGAGTAAATTTAATTAAGTGTATATATTAATTAAATGAATACTTAATATTTAATTTAATTAATATGTAATAATTTTATGTTATAGTTCTAATTTAATTGAGATAATTAAATTAGATGAAGTTGTGTGGTAATTGTTACATAAAATTATAATTAGCAAGTAATTATAATTGTTATGTGACAATTTTTATGTGATTAATTGATGTTAACTTTAAATTACTTAAATTAGAAGGTTAAGATTTAATTAATTAAAGTATAACATTAAAAATATTTGTTAAAGGATTTATTAAAAGAATTTTTAAAATCGTTTTCCCAAACAAGGCCCTTGCACCGTGTCAAATTTGTTTTACCAAACGGGGCCTTAACTACTAAAAACCTGTTTTTTAAAATAAATTATTTTTGCCAAACAAGCCTTAGGGCTTTTTAAATTCCAAATGTGTAACCTATGTATTAAGTTCAATTATGGTACTTATTATGGTCATTATGTAATATAAGTTATATATATTATATTTATGTTTTATATGTATAATATATGTAAAATATATTATATGTATATTACGTTAGTTAGAATTAGCCAAATGTTAGTCTGTTAGAACAAAAAGAAATACAGAGAAAGAAAAGAGAAGTTAGAGAGAATAATAAGAGAAAAGGAAGAAGACTTTGAGAGAAAGTCCTTGTTAAACCTCATCATCATCTTCCTCACTAAGCATCAAGGGTATAATTTTAACCCTTGTATTTTAAAGATTATGTTTTATGTTCTTCATTATTTATTTTCCTATAAATTGAGTTTTATGAAATTAGTGTAAACATTAATTTCTAATATGTAAATTGTGTCAATATATGCTTATAATTGATTTATATGCTTAATTAGAATGTTTAATCCATGTGTATATGATGAACAAGAGGGATTCATGTTCATCAAGAAGTTACAGTGAAAATATTTTGAAAATATATAATTTTCTTTAAAATCAAAAAATTCAAGTTTAATTGTTGATTGTTGTACAAATTGATTTTGGATTCTTGTTAAATTGTCAAGAAACGAATTCAATGTGAATTGAATTGTGTGTTTTGATTGAGAAATAAACTTACAGTGTTCAATTTTATCAAGAACACTAAAAAATAGTTTTTATCCAAAATTTTCAATATTAAGAGTTTTGATTATGTGTTTTGATGATTAAATATGTTAAAACTTATTAGAAACTTAGAATTTATGTTTTTCATAAGATTGATATGAATTATGTTGACTTGAATCAGAATTTGGTGTGGAGAAATAAGTCACATTGGTTTTTTCTCTGCACAGTTCGCAAACCAAAAGTGAGCCACTGTAGGGGGCCCGTCCCAGCGGGCCTTGTAAGGCATAATACCCCGCCCCGACGAGGTGTGTGCAGAAAAGAAAACTTGGTTTGTTTTGTACAGTTTTGTTCGTATCATGAAAAGTTAACCTAATGTGGTAAACTTGATGACATCATAAGCATACATTAAAAATGCTAAATAATAGTAATGAATTATATTAAAAAAATATAATATGTAATTATAATTTGAATAAATTATAATTATAGTAAAGGTTTAATTTAAATTATGATTTGATAAAAGAATATAGTTTGATTAATTTTTAATCAAAGTAAATGTTTAACTTAAATTATAATTTGTGTAATTATAATATAATATGTAATTATAATTAAGGTAAATATGTAATTTAAATTATAGTTTATTTAATTATAATTTAATGAGTGCTTGGATTGAAATTGATTAATTATAATCAAAGTAATTGTTTAATTTAAATTATAATTGGTTTAATTATGATTTAATTAATATAAATGCATAAATGGAGTTTGATTAATAAATGTTTAATTTAAATTATAATTTAATTAATATAAAATGCAATTATAATTGAGGAGAATGTGTAATTTAAATTATAAGTTGTTTAAATTATAATTTAATTAATACGAGTACGTAATTATTAGTTGATTAATAATGTGAAAATGTAATATGATTATGTGATGTGATAAATTATGTGATAATTAATTATTAAATTAATAATTAAAGAGAAATGAGTTAACCTAAATGGGTTAACTAATTATGAGAATTAGATATGTGATAATTAATTTATATTATTAATTATATATATAATTTGATTGTGTGTGTTAAACAAATGGGGGAGAATTATGAAATGTAAAGTAGAATTTACTTAAACGATTTCTAAGCGTTGCTATGTGACTAATAGTTGATGTGTATGGTAATACGTTGTGTAGGATTCATGAAGTGCAGATAATTATAAGATGTTTTTCGTTAATTAGTAATCTACGAGCCAGACAAGTCTTTCAGTTCCTAATTGCTATCTGAACTCGATGATGAACTATTTTAAATTTGTATTTGCAAAGAGCATGATATGTTATATATGTTGTAAGTATGAAATGATAGATTCAATTTATAACTTTATTGATTGAGTAAAGAATGTTGATTGAATAAGGAACTCAATCTTTATACTTGTTATATGAATTAAAGCATGCATGATATGTTAGTCTAATGATTATGATGTACAAGATGATCATGTTATTTATGTGCTACGTGATGCATGGAAACGGTTAGATCTTGTTGTGCTATCGGGCTCACTCTTGCAAATAACTATTTTTGCAGGTTAAGGTTTCAAGGTAATGATACGTGCTAAGTGAATTATAGAGATCCATATTCACGAAAATTACTTTTTTTAGATGAGAATGCATTTAATGTTTTGATTGTAACGTAATTGTTCAATTTTAAGTTGAGCTATCTGATGTATAGTGGATATTGCTTTTTTATGTAAGACTTTGTATAGTAGCTTCGATGTAGTGATTCATGTAATAAATTTGAATCAAAGATATATTATGTAATGGTTGAGATTCAGGGCAATAAAGAAAGAAATATATAAAAGTTTTAATTATTTCGCATTTTTTGTGATTGTATCATCAAATAATGATGTAAAGTTAGAATAAGGTTGTATTATTAACGATCGATGTCAAGAATTATATTGTTTGATTTTTGGGGTCGTTACAGTTGGTATCAAAGCTGATAGGTTTTACACCTTAGATAAGAGTACCTTAGGCTATGACTTTAGGTTATAAGAAGTTAAGTTTAAGTTACGTATGATAAAAATGTGATTCTTTTCACATACGTAGATGTATAGGATGAGTTAAGTCCTAAAAATGTTATAAGAAGAAGATGAGTATAACGAGGAATAAAAACTAGAATAAAATATTGAACTTTATGAATGAAATTAGAAATTCATAAAGGAAGAGTTGATAAATAAACAAGAAGATTCAAAGAAGAATCTTGAAGAGATATAGAGATAAGAATAAGGAGTTGCCTAACTCCAATAATCAAGATGACGAATAATGAAGAATAGATAAAGTCTATAAGATTAAAAGCATAATAGAATCATGATATGATGTGATGAATAGGTAAAGATAAGAAGATTGTAAAACAAAACGATAATGAGATAAGAAAATAATCATAAGGGATATGATTATAGAATAAGATCACGGCGTGATCTTTTAAAGTTATAAAAGACAGATGGTCTGTAATGATTGAATAAATATAGTTTGATTCTATAACGAGAAGGTACTGTGATATAGTACGAGATAAACTCACGAGGAGTTATAAATGATGAGATACAAAAAATTTGTATAGAGCATAGAGCGAGAAGTTATGAGCAAGATAGAGTTAAGTGAGATTTCAACTGAGAGCTCATGTGGTGGCTGAGTTGTACAAACCTTTGTATGGACTGTGGTTTTGTGCTTAAACTTGGTTTATCACAGGGGTAATAATTGAAATGTGGTGTCGCGCTATCGATATATATATGGTAAGAAGGTGATTCTTGTCCCATGTTTATAGTTGATAGTTAGAGGTGATATTAAGATCAGATTAGATGATATTACGGTTTGGTGCAAGTTCTTAAAACTTATACGTATGATAAGTTTGTGACTCATAATCATATGTATGTTTTTGAACCCCTAAGCATATGGACAGTCTCTGATCAGTTCTTTGACTACGTATTGCTAGGACAAATTCTTAAATTCGTATTATTGTGGTAAGTTCCTGAACTTCCAAAGTGTGGTAAGTTTGATGAACTATATTGGGTATAGAAAGGTTATGGTATAGAAAGCATTGATGTTGTTGAAAATTGATAGAATGATTAAGTAATGAAACGGTGGAGTAAAGATTTTAAATTGATGGAGAAAATTTTTATATTCTAAATCTCCTAGCTTTGCTAGATTTTTGAAATTTATTGACTTCGTGCTGATGTTGCACTTCTATTTTCTTAAAAAATATTGGATCAAATGATTGAACTAATGAATTTTTAAAACAATGCTATTATTCACATGTCTATGCTAATTGCTTCAGCTAGACAAAAATGATTTGAAATTTTCAAAATGTATTTTATATATCAATGCATCATTTGATATGATGTAGGAATAATAGTCAAGGAAGTCATCAATGCGGTTAAACCTAGTGTTGGATGTGATCGTAGGATCCTCAGCCCACTATGGTATGATGTAGTATGACGACATCATGTAATGACGAAATCCTCAACGTATCATTAGTACGGTACGGTATCAGGATATTATAAAAAGATTTATTTATTTTAGTTTCCTTGAACTATAAATTTTTTTTATTGAGTTGGTTACAAATATATATATATATATATATATATATATATATATATATTCCGATTGATGTCCGAATTGTTGCTAGTCTATGCTACTTGATTCAGCTAGACAAGTATTGAAAGATGTTTATGAAATTCGAGCGTTCTTGGTTAAACTATGCCAAACCAAATTATTTTGGTACGAATTCAAATGTTAAGAAGCTGAGGTGAACAACTTTATAAAAGGGGACATGTTATCAGAGACAATAGTTTCGAGTGTAACGCATATAGTCGTTACGATGTACTACGTTTGTGCACGACGTAGTGGTGCGATAGTCTGATCACCTAGAGCACCGATGTAGGATGTTTACAATCTGTGTGATTGTTAAACATTTTGTTAGAAAGGTTTATAGTGTGAAGTACCAGGGGTGAAACACTATTAAACCTAAAGATAAGTTCAAGGTCTTGTGACCCCTCAGCATGATTTGGAATCTTTTAAATTCCTGAGTTATTTATATCGCTTCCCAATTATTGAAAAATTGTGGAAGATTCTTATTATTCTGAAGATGAATGTGGCAAGAAGGATATTCCTTAGAAAGAAGTAGTTGTAGAACGCAACAATTCAGTGAATAAAGATTAACGTAAAATCTATTTTGATAGATTGATATACGAAGATTAATGATTAAAAATTTCGAGGACGAAATTCTTAGAAGAAGGGGTGAATGTCATAACCCGAATACTTACAAGATAGTGAATTAAGAAGTATATGAATTCTACGAGTAGAGTATATGGTAATGATCCTTAGAAAGGAAATGAACGAGTTAAAGAATATATAATATTTGATGCAATTGTGTTTAATTGAAGGTTATGTAATAAAACCTAAAATTTGGTTAAGGAATGAATGGAGTAGTATATATATAAAACTTTTGTTGAGATAATGTGTTGAAGTTATTCAACAATAAAATTTTAAAAGAGATTTTGCGAAAACCAAGTAAGAGGGGTTTCGTTGATTTCGAGGACGGAATCCTTATAAGGAGGAAAGGATATGACGTTCCGGATTTTTAAGAATTTATAAATGAGAATTTAATAAATAAAATTCTTATTATGAGATGTTTTGAGTTTGAGAATGTTTATATGTGTCATATATTGTGAAATATGTGATTTGGTATGAAGAGCATTTTATATATTAATTTTAATATTTATTGAATTAAATAAATATTTTAATTAATTTATTTATTGGGTTAAATAAATAAATTATGTTATTGTTATGGAGTAAATTTAATTAAGCGTATTTAATATTTAAATAAATATTTAATATTTAATTTAATTAATATATAATAATTTTATGTTATAGTTCTAATTTAATTGAGATAATTAAATTAGATTAAGTTATGTGGTAATTGTTACATGCATGAAATTATAATTAGCAAGTAATTATAATTGTTATGTGATAATTTTTATGTGATTAATTGATGTTAACTTTAAATTACTTAAATTAGAATATTAAGATTTAATTAATTAAAGTATAACATTAAAAATATATGTTAAAGGATTTATTAAAAGAATTAAATGAATTTTTAAAACTGTTTTCCCAAACAAGGCCGTTGTACCGTTTTAAATCCGTTTTGCCAAACGGGGCCTTAACAACTAAAAATCTGTTTTTTAAAAATAAATTATTTTTGCCAAACAAGCCTTAGGGCTTTTTAAATTCCAAATGTGTAACCTATGTATTAAGTGCAATTATGGTACTTATTATGGTCATTATGTAATATAAGTTATATATGTTATATTTATGTTTTATATGTATAATATATGTAAAATATATTATATGTATATTACGTTAGTTAGGATTAGCCAAGTGTTAGTCTGTTAGAACAAAAAGAAATACAGAGAAAGAAAAGAGAAGTTAGAGATAAAAGAATAGAGAATAAGAAGAGAAAAGGAGGAAGGCTTTGAGGGAAAGTCCTTATTAAACCTCATCATCGTCTTCCTCACTAAGCATCAAGGGTATAATTTTAACCCTTGTATTTTAAAGATTATGTTTTTTGTTCTTCATTATTTATTTTTCTGTAAATTGAGTTTTTATGAAATTAGTGTAAACATTAATTTCTAATATGTGAATTGTGTCAATATATGCTTATAATTGATTTATATGCTTAATTAGGATGTTTAATCAATGTGTATATGATGAACATGAGGGATTCATGTTCATTATGAAGTTATAGTAAAAATATTTTGAAAATATATAATTTTCTTTAAAATAAAAAAAATCAAGTTGAATTGTTGATTGTTGTACAAATTGATTTTGGATTCTTGTTAAATTGTCAAGAAACGAGTTCAATGTGAATTGAATTATGTGTTTTGATTGAGAAATAAACTTACAGTGTTTAATTTTATCAAGAACACTGGAAAATAGTGTTTCTCCAAAATTTTCAAAATTAAGAGTTTTGATTATGTGTTTTAATGATTAAATATGTTAAAACCTGTTAGAAACTTAGAATTTATGTTTTTCATAAGATTGATATGAATTATGTTGACTGGAATCAAAATTTGGTGTCGAGAAATAAGTCAAATTGACTTTTTCTCTGCACAGTTCGCAAACCAAAAGTGAGCCGCTGCAGGGGGCCTGCCCCGGCGGGCCTTGCAATGCATAATACCCGCACCCCGACGGGGGGTGTGCAGAAAAGAAAACTTGGTTTGTTTTGTGCAGTTTTGTTCGTATCATGAAAAGTTAACCTAATGTGGTAAACTTGATGACATGATAAGCATATATTAATATGCTAAATAATAGTAATGAATTATATTAATAAAATATAATATATAATTTTAATTTGAATAAATTGTAATTATAGTAAAGGTTTAATTTAAATTATGATTTGATAAAAGAATATAGTTTGATTAATTTTTAATCAAATTAAGTGTTTAACTTAAATTATAATTTGTGTAATTATAATATAATATGTAATTATAATTTGAATAATTATAATTAAGGTAATGTGTAATTTAAATTATGATTTATTTAATTATAATTTAATGAGTGCATGGATTGAAATTGATTAATTATAATCAAAGTAATTATTTAATTTAAATTATAATTGGTTTAATTATGATTTAATAAATATAAATGCATAGATGTAGTTTGATTAATAAATGTTTAATTTAAATTATAATTTGTTTAATTATAATTTAATTAATATAAAATGCAATTCTAATTTAATTAATTATAATTGAGGAGAATGTGTAATTTAAATTATAATTTAATTAATCCGAGTACGTAATTATTAGTTGATTAGTTATGTGAAAATATAATATGATTATGTGATGTGATTAATTATGTGATAATTAATTATTAAATTAATAATTAAAGAGGAATGAGTTAACCTAAATGGGTTAACTAATTATGAGAATTAGATATGTGATAATTAATTTATATTATTAATTATACATATAATTTGATAGTGTGTGTTAAACAAATGGGAGAGAATTATGAAATATAAAGTAGAATTTACTTAAACGATTTCTAAGCGTTGCTATGTGACTAATAGTTGATGTGTATGGTAATACGTATTGTAGGATTCATAAAGTACATAAAATTATAAGTTATTTTTCGTTAATTAGTAATCTACGAGCCAGACAAGTCTTTCAGTTCCTAATTGCTATGTGAACTCGATGATGAACTGTTTTAAATTTGTATTGCAAAGAGCATGATATGTTATATATGTTGTAAGTATGAAATGATAAGTTCAATTTATGACTTTATTGATTGAGTAAAGAATATTGATTGAATAAAGAACTCAATCTTTATACTTGTTATATGTATTAAAGCATGAATGCTATGTTAGTCTAATGATTATGATGTACAAGATGAGCATGTTATTTATGTGCTACGTGAACTGTTAGATCTTGCTGAGCTTTCGAGCTCACTTTTGCAAATAATTATTTTTGCAGGTTAAGGTTTCAAGGTAATGATACGTACTAAGTGAATTATAGAGATCCATATTCACGAAAATTATTTATTTGAAATGAGAATGCATTTAATGTTTTGATTGTAATGTAATTGTTGAATTGTAAGTTGAGCTATCCGATGTATAGTGGATATTGCTTTGTGATGTAAGACTTTGTATAGTAACTTCGATGTAGTGATTCATGTAATAAATTTGAATCAAAGATATGTTATGTAAAGGTTGAGATTCAGGGCAATAAAGAAAGAAATATGTAAAAGTTTTAATTATTTCGTATTTTTAGTGATTGTATCATCGAATAATGATGTAAAGTTAGAATAAGGTTGTATTGTTAACGATCGATGTCGAGAATTGTTGTTTGAATTTTGGGGTCGTTACAATTACTGCTACGCAATCTAATTTAATCTCTTTACTGTAAAGACCTATCATTGTTAAGATTGATCTTTCAATTAGCATAACATACTTTATCTCACAATACTATTACTTTATAAGTAAATTATCTAACATTTAACCACATAATCAAATATTAGATAACACCTTAACATCATACGTATTCACAATTCTAATCCTAGCACACATCGAGTCTTTAACAGTGTTCAATACAGTATGCTGAGTGGTTTCCCACAAACAACCAACAAACTAGTTTTCCATCTCGTCTACACTGTTTTTCACAGCGAGTTAGATCGGTAGCTAGTTCGTATATACCTCCGCTCTCTGAAGGAATCGTTTAGCCCTGATACTATGCATCAACTATTAATACTACTTTAGATTTAACACTTACTCTTTTATTTTATAAGTTCTTCTTTATAATCCATTAAGCCGAATACCAAATCCAGCAACCTAGAGTCAACCTGAATTTCAATCCAGCAACTTGGATTCACTAATTCAACAAACCTAATACACCAATTCAGCAAGCTGAATCCACCAATTCAGCAAGCTGAATACAAGTTAACATAATTAATTCAGCAAACCGAATTCAAATTGTATTCTCTTTTTAACATATTAAATTTCCAAGTCATCATAGTATACATTCAATATGGCATATTGAATGTCCACTCACTAACTTAACTCCTCTTTTAAACTCTCATTTAATATTATTAATTATTTAATAATATTCAAATTATTTAATAATATTATTAATCATTAAATAATATTTTAAATCAATGATTTAATAACACTTTAATCCAAATATTATCAATCCCTCAATAATATCTTAATCTAATATTATTAATCTTTTAATAATATTTTAATCATTTATTTAACTTAAAAATAATTTATTTTCATTGTTTAATCTTTACTAATTTATTTATTTAACAACCATACAAGGCCATAAACATAATGTCTCATCATCAATGACCAAAACCCATTTCAAAAATCTGTATATACCATATCTAGGGTTCTCAAGTCTTAAAATCCTATTTTTCATATTTTTAACATTACATAATTAATTTAATTAATTTATTCATAACTAAATCATTTCCATGAAAAATACCAAATCATCTTATTATTTTTTTATCTTTTGGCCACACATATATACATATATTCCATACACAAAAATACTTATTATGTAACTTTTCAATTTCCTTTAGTATTTTTTAAAAGTCCGTTTTTAGTTCGTAACATAAGAAAATTTGCTATATTACGCTCAACTCTAACAATTTCCAACTCTTGTCAGATCTTACACGTATTAACATGAACTTTCAGTTTAAATTTCGTGGCCATCGGAGTTATAGAACTCCAGTTATAGCGTTTTTGTCGGAAAAACCCAAATATTGAAATGACCATAACTCGGTCGATTTAAGTCGTAATAAGCTCATCTTTGGACAGGAGCAACTTTATATCATATATTTTCATATCCCAAAAGGCCGGAATTTATTTCAATAATTAAGTTGCCAAAACTGCTCCTGAAAGTTTTAGGCAGATTATTTTTTAGTTTTTTTCAAATTTGGCTACTTTGCTATACTTTGCTAAAAACTGTCCATACAGAAATCTACAAGGAATTTTGCAGTGATTCCACTTTCATATGTTAGAAGACTCATAGATCTAACTCAAGAAATTGACCACACTCAAAAAATTTGAAATTGAATGAGATATATGATCGTTTGAATTTCATGTTTTGTTTTCTCAAAAATCTAATTTTTTAACCTTTGTGTTTTGTAAGAAAACTTCCATGATCTCTTGATTAATCAAACATTAACCAACATAGTACATCCTAATACCTCTTATACTCATGGATCTACCATGATCCATGATCTATTTTATCAAACCTTAACCAAATCCAAGCAAAACATAATCTATGCTAAGAAAAAAAATAAAGACTAGGGTTTTCTATCTTTTTGAAAACCTAGTCTCCTTTTCTTGCTTTAGATCCAACTTTTGATCCTCAAAAGTGATAGATCTACACATTACACACTATAAATCATGTAGATCTAACGTTTTGAAACCTTGGATTTACATACCATCAAAAACAAATTAAAGAAAAGGAAATAAACTAGTTTTTGGGTATTTTATACATTTGATCTACTTGGTCTTTTTCTTTTATGGTTGATGAGGAGCCTTTGAGCACACAAAACCCTCTCCTTTTCCTTACTATGGCTGCTAAAATTCTCTCTCTCTTGCCTCTCTCTTCTTTTGTTTTAGTTAGCAAAAATGAAAGTAAGTGATGAAAGAGAAAGTATGTTTTATGTGTTGGCAAAAATAGATAGATATATTATGTATATCTATGTATAATCTCCCAATATCTATTGCTCCTTCTCTCTCTCTCTCTCTCTCTCTCTCTCTCTCTCTCTCTCTCTTTCTCATTTAGCTTGTAAGCTTGGTTAAAAGATTTCTTGCAAGCTTTTCCTTACTTGTAGAGTTGGTTAAATAGGGTGGATGAATAATAGAGTGACACCTTGCATAGTTGGTAAGGAGTTAGTAAACTAAATCATTACTTACATGCACCTCCTTTCTCTTCCTTCCTCTCTTATGGCCAATATAGTCATTTCCTACATTTTCTACATTTAACTCAAGTATGGTTAGTTCCTAACCATAGTTATTCTATTAGCACATATCCCTTTATTTTGGGCTAATAAATTAAATTCTCATTGGGCTTCTCTAATTAAAATGTTTGGGCCATAAAAAATAGCATCGTCCAATACTTTTAATTTTATCTTACCCTTAATCATTTAATTAGAGTTTTTATTCTACTCATTTTGAATTTAATTAATTACTCATGTGCATTAAATTTTATAACCCAATTAAGCTTACTTTTATTAGGTTTAAAATAAATAATAAATTGAGATAAAAAAACTAAATTCTCTTAGATTAGGTCACTAATATATATAATTAAAATACAAGGACCATTAATTAAAGATAACCCTTTAGGTTATTTAATTCTAATACCTAATTTATAACATTAGGCTACAAATTTTTCTTTTAAAAAAATTTCTATCATTCTCATTTAATTTCTTTACATTGCTTAAGAATTTAACTAAAATCACATAGGTTCTCTAAAAATTTTAATTAATTTTGAAATGCTTATCTAGGTTTTAATTTTTTAACCTTTATTGTAATCACTCAAGATCGTGTAAATTTACGGGTTGTCACATTTCCCCCCCCCCTCCTTATAAGGATTCCGTCCCCGGAATCAATATTCACCAAAAATAGGTTTTCATTTTAATCTTTATTTAATCACATTCGATTACACTTGTATTTAATGAGTTCATGCTATCTTCTTCTATGAGGATCACTTCTATCTCCACATACTGCCATGACTATTCACTAGGAGTTTTCACAATTATTCAATAATTATGAAGTATAATACATAACTTGGAAAGGTTTTAACAAAAATTCATCTGCAAACCATTTTATCTGGACACCAACTTGTGTAAATTTGATACCAATTGCATTAACTTGACACCAACTTGTATCACGTAATGCTGACACCAACTTGTGTTGGATACCAGCTTGTATCCATTTAATACCAACTTAACATAAGATTTCGCACCAAAATAATTTGGTTTGGCATAAACTCTCAAATAATACTTGAATTTCATAATTATTTGTCTAGCTGAATCAAATAGCTTAGACGTATACCAATAATTCGAATATCAATCGAAACATGTATCTGGCCAAATTCAATTGGCAATAAATTATCTTTAAAATTCTGAAAATTATTTTATGACGTCATAATACCGCACTATATTTATAGTCCGTTTGAGGATTCCGTCATTTTCTGACTTTGCCATAATATATTATACCATAGTGGGCTGACGATCCTTAGATCACATCCGACACTAGGCAATACTGCATTGATGACTCCATCGTTTTTATCATCTTTGCACCAGGTTCCATGATGTATTGATCATATATAAAATACATTTTGATATTTCAAATTATTTTTGACTAGCTGAAATAATTAGCGTAGACTCTTCTTTAAAAAGTGCAAAACCATTGAAAAATCATTTTTGTTGTTATCATACCGCAACAGGTAACGTTGTGATAATGGCTCGAAGTCCATCACCACACCCTTGTCACCATGTTTTGAGGATAACGAAAATTCATTTTATTTTGACAAAGGCACTTCAGTGCGAATTTAGCTTGATTTCAAAATTTTTGACGTCTAGCATAGTTAGAAGATTTAAAATATATATGCTTCCATCATCAACTTCGGTTTTCTCCATTGATCCATTTCTTAATAATTATATCTATTTTATCACCATTAAAACTTACTACACTAAAAATCCTCAATTCTTCATCCACAACTATTCTATACCCCAATATAGTTCATCAAACATACCACACGTTACGAGTTCAAGAACTTACCAAAATAATATGAGTTTAGGAACTTATCCTAGCAATACGTAGTTCAAGAACCAACTAAGAACTGTTCATATGCTTAGGGGTTGAAAAACATACCATACGATTATGAGTCACAAACTTACCATAAGCATGAGTTTTAAGAACTCGCACCTAATCTTATATTCTATACCTATCCGTTATACACGTGAGAAAAGAATTATCTTCTTAATATACATATAGAGAATAGCGCGATACCAACATTTCAATGATTATCAATGTGATAAACTAAATAGTCGTTAGACCAAGCACAAAATCCCCGCCAATACATAGGGCGCCAGCAACAAGAGCAAGAGAATAGCCTGCTAATAGATTGACAAACTTTAAAGATTTTAAAGCGGTAGGACCGCCAGAATTCAAGGGAACTACGGATCCTATTGAAGCCCAAACTTGGGTAAAGGAGATAGAGAAAGCATTTGTTATTGCGAGAGTGGCAGAAGAGCAAAAGACAGCTTTTGCCACCTATTTGATGAAGGGAGAAGCCAATTACTGGTGGGAAACTAATCAGGCTAGAGCTGGGACAGCTGTAGTGACTTGGACAAGGTTTAAAGAGTTGTTCTTTGAGAACTATTTTTCGCCGAGTATGCAAGCCAGGATGGAAGTCAAGTTTCTAGAACTAAAGTAAGAGAATATGTCGGTATCAGAATATGCTGCTAAGTTCAATAAGTTAGCGAGATTTGCACCTCATCAGGTGGACATGGAGGCAAGAAAGGCAAAAAGATTTAAGAATGGATTGAAGCCAGGGATATTCAACAAGGTAGCTGTATTACAGATTAATACGTTTGTGGCTTTGTTGGAGAAAGCGATAATTGCTGAAGGGGAAGCGAAGCTGCATCCCGATATCATCAGGAGAAGAAGAAGAAAACAAATGAAGGAGGTAGTAGTGGTGGTAGTAATCCGAACAAGCGGAAATGGAGTGAGAATACCCAATCGGGTAATAAGTCAGAAGAGAATAGGAAGGGAGGTGAGCCTTGTGCAACTTATGGGAAGAATCATCCAGGAATTTGTCTGAAGAGGAAGGACGTCTGTTATAACTGTGGTCAAGAGGGACACATGTTGCCCAATTATCCCAGTCCGAAGAAAATACAAGGTTGTTTTGCGTGTGGATCGACAGATCATCTGATTCGGAATTGTCCGAAGAAGAATGTGGAGAAGGGAAGTACCAACAAGGGACCTGGTGGTGGAACCTTGACGATTAGAGGACCTGCACAGCCAGGAAGACCAACAGCCCGTACATTCAACATGACGGTGCAAGATGCAGTAGCTGCCCAAGAGGCGGTGACAGGTAATAATTTAGTTGAGTAAATAAATTACGCGATAAATATTGGGTGGATATAGGTGTGAATTGTTTTCTTTTATAGATCCCAAGTAAAGGTTAGTACATAAGACACAAATTAATATTATGTTGATAAGAATAAATTGATGATACAACTTTAAAAGATTATAAAGAATAAGAAAGCGGTGATTTCGAGGACAGAATCCTTATAAGGAGGGGAAAATGTAAGGACTGAGAATTTCACATAATCATATGTGTAATTTTTACGAATAAAGTTATGAAGCCTAATATATAAATTAGGTATAGGAATTAAATAACCTAAGGATTATGGCATGAAGAATATTAATATTGAAAATATTAATTAACTCTAAGGAATTTATTTTATTATCTCAATTTATTAATTTTGTAACCTAATTAAGGCAAGCCTAATTGGGTTATGTAAGTTAATTAATATTATTGATATATGTGAATGTGTATATATTAATAATAATTAATAATATTCCAAGAGATAATTTATTCAATGGACTAATGTAGGTAAGTGAGTTAAACAAGCTCAATAGTTTATTTAAGTATGGGACTTGTAGCCAATTCAATTAAGAGTAACTAAATTGGTAAACTAGCCCAATACTAGATTTAATTATCTAGTATACTAGTAGCCCAAAGCTAATTATGTATGGGAGCCCAAGTTATTTTAATTAGTAGCCCAAAGGAATGAAAGGAATGGCTCAAATGTTTTAATTTGGAGCCCAAGACTTTAGCTCAATAGAAGAGGGGCATGTTGGACATTTAATATATTAATTAAGGCATTAAAAGAAAACAAAATTTGGACAAATGAGTGACCACATGGACGGCCACAAGAGAAGGAGAAAGGGGGGAGGAATATCATTATTACTTCACTTTAGTTGGTAAACCACTCCCACCACTAGGTGTCATTTTGTTAGTTAGCCACCTTATTTCTCCAAGCTTACAAGCAATCTCTAACTTGCAAGTAACCATCTAGTAAATAAGAGAGAGAAGGAGCAAGATATCTTGGAGATTTTTTTAGATATACATGTTATATCTATAGCAAATTACTAACATCAAACTCATTTCTCTTTCATCTCATTTCATTAGCTAGCAAAGCAAAAGATAGAGAGAGAGAGTGTGTGTGAGCCAAGGGAATTTTGACCATAGAGAGAGAAGGAGGAGAGAGAATTTTTGTTGTGTGCTCTAAGTTCCTTAACTAAAATTAGGGAGAAGAAGAGGGAAGCTCAAGCAAAGGTATAACTTTAAACTAGTTCATTTAAATTGTGTTTGATTGTTTTAAATCAAAACATGGATCTATGGTTCAAAAATCCAAAACCTTGGACCTATATGTTTTTAACTGTTATATGTTTGGATCTATCACTTTTAAGTGTTAAAAATTGGATCAAAGGCAAGAATAATGAAACTATGTTTCAAAAGGTTGAAAACCTTGATTTTCTTAGCATAAATTATATTTTATTTGTGTTTGGTGGGTTTTGATGTAATAGATTATGGATCATGATAGATCCATGAGTTTATGATATATGAGTATATATTATGATGGTTTATGATGGCTAAAGTTAGATTAATCAAGAGACCATGAAAGTTTTTTTTCAAAGCACAAAGTTAAAAAAATCAGATTTTTGAGAAAACGCAACGGGAAATTCAAACGACCATATCTCTCAATATATTTTGAATTTTTGAGTGTGGTAAATTTCTAGACTTAGATCTATAAGTCTTCTAACTTTTCCAAATGGAATCACTGAAAAAGGGGTTGTAGATTTTGGTGTGGACTGATTTTAGCAAAGTAGAAAATTTTGAAAAATGACAAAAGTAGGCTGTCTGGAATTTTGAAGGGCAGTTTTGTCCACTTAAACTATGTAATAAATTCTGGCATTTTAAGACATGAAAATATATGTTATAAAGTATCTTGTATCTAAAAATGAGCTCATTTTGACTTAAAATAAGCAAGTTATGACTATTTCAATATTTGGGTTTTTCCGACGAAAAACGCTATAACCGGAGTTGTATAACTCGGATGGCCACGAAATTTAAGCTGGAGACTCACGTTAACATGTATAAGATCCCGCCAAGAGTTGGGAATTTCTGGAGTTAAGTGTGATGTAGCTATTTTCTTAAGGAATTAACTAGAAATGGATTTTTGGAAAATACTTAAGGAAGTTGAAAAATTCCTAAAAAATTATTTTTGTCTATAAAATACATGTATTTATGTGTGAACAAAAGATAAAAAAATAATAACATGATTTGGTTAAAAAGGAGGAATCCAGCTTGCTGGATTGCAATCTAGTTTGCTGGATTGGCCATCAAGTTGCTGGAATGATTTGTTTGGATAATCCAGGCTTGCTGGATTTGAGGTTAGTTGAATCCAGGCTTGCTGGATTGGATGTTAGTTTGAATCCAAGTTGCTGAATTAGGTATTCGACTTACTTAATTGTAAAGGACTTATAAAATAAAAGACTAAGTGTTAATTCACAAATTGTATGATATAGTAGTGTCAAGTTTAAGGTAATATAGTTGTACTCTTTAATGATTGATTATGTGATTACATGCGATGAGTAAGATATGTGATGCTAATTAAGAGATTGATCTTATTAATGATAGGTTTTACAAAAGAAGTTAACTTAAATTGAGTAGCAGTAGTCAGCGAATCGGGCAAGTTTTCTTAACTCAATCTCGAGTTATTACTTTTCAAATATAGTGGTGGTTAATTATTGC
Organism: Panax stipuleanatus; assembly: GCA_020205555.1. NCBI lineage: Eukaryota > Viridiplantae > Streptophyta > Magnoliopsida > Apiales > Araliaceae > Panax > Panax stipuleanatus. The sequence goes on along the minus strand of CM035116.1, from coordinate 102,387,158 downwards.
TGATTGTACCACGTCTGAGAATTATTGTTGATTATTCGCAGTTAGTGCATGTTTATTAATTCAAATTGAATTATGATTTTGAGAATATGCTTGGGGAATAACTGTTGTTGGTTATTCACATTCTTAGAAGTTATTATTGATTGCAAATAGTACAGTTAATTTCTGTCTATTATTGAATTATTTTGAGATATGTCGTAGCTAATTATTTTGGCTAGACAAACATTTGTTGAAACTTGATAGGTTCAAGAAGACAACTTAATTATTATTGACAGGTCAATGCCAATTATTCGGGCTAGATCGAGAAAACGATTAGATATTGAAATCATTGTATTTCGTTGTTGTGATTCGAATTCTGGTTATAAAACTGAGAAAAACAACCTTTTTATATAAAAAGGGGCTTTGTGGTCGTATATTCGGGTGTTGCGTGCGTATAAGTATTATGCATAATATGGGGTATAATGAAGTTGATCACTTTATATACTTACGGAGGGGTATGATTTAATCTTTATGGTTATCTTATACACCTGGGTACTTCAAAGTAAAACCTTTGATAGTTACTCGAGAAGTTCAAGATCCTGTGGGGTCGCTCAGCTTTAAAAAAATCTGGATAATACTCTACTTTGTTATTGCGTAGAATTGATTCTTGTTATTCAATTGAGAAATTTCGAAAGCGTTTTACTCTTTCACTATCAAATTATTGTTTTGCATAAAATGCAAGAAAGTCTCGTTATTGATTAACGCTTTATTCAGCTAATTCAAAGTCTTTTGAACTTTGTTGATATTCTATCGAATTGATAGTCTTATATTCTTGATTCTTATATTTTATTGTATGATTTAACTTACGGAGCAAATTATTTGCTCACCTTTGCTTAAATATAATATTTCATCTAGGAACGAGGTAACGGAGGGGCAGAGAAAGACAAAGGCAAAGGTGTATTGCTAGAGTAGTTATAATAAACATATTTATTATGTTGTTTTGTATAACCCTTTTTGTATATCTAAGGGTATATTTTTTATGTTAAGGTTAGAAAACCTGGGACAATGTATTATAAATATCAATTAATGATATGTATATTTCTATTCATAAATAAATGGGTAGTTATATGATATTTATATGTTGGATCGTGAGCACCAAACTCGGGGGTCAGGTAACCCGGATTTGGGGGCGTCACAAGTTGGTATCTGAGCTATAGGTTATAAACCTTAAGTGGGGGGAAAAACCCTAGGATTATAACCATAAGCGAGATAGGGAAAACTCATTTAGAGTACTAAGTGAGGGATTGCCGAAGTACATCAATAAAAAGATGTTTGGACACATAGTGAGTATGAAATTCGTCATGGTAAAGTATTAATCAAGTTGTTTAAACTGATTGTAGGATGTCAGGAGACGATGAAATGAGTACAGAAGTGTTGGCATCTATTGCACGAATGCCAGTAGCCGAGGTGCCAAAGCAGAGCGAGTCAGTTGAGGAAGTTGGAAAAGATGAACCCGTGGTGAATCTGGGGAGTGATCATGATGAGTATCCCAAAATGTATCTGAATGAAGATGAGGAGGCAGAGTCCGAAGAAGTTAAGGTGGAGACAGAGATTAAGACCAAAGTGGGAGAAAAAGATCAAGTATTTGCAGAAGTTCAAGAACTCCGGAGTAAAGTATTTCTCTTGGAGGAGTTGTGGAAGACGGAGCGAGCATTACGCGAGATAACCGAAGAACGAAACGAACTGAAGACACAAGTAGAAAGAATGAAAGCTGAAGGTGGTGGATCATCTGTGGGGGTAGTCAAGCAGAATAAGAGAAGCAATATACGGAAAAGGGACAACGACAGTGATAATAACTCAGGGAACTCAAACCCGAAAAAGAAGAAAGTCTGTGGCAAGTGTGGAAAGACTCACTTGGGAGAATGTATGATGTGGAAGAACGTGTGTTTCAACTGTAAACAGGAAGGACATATTTCTCCAAATTGTCCTATGCCGAATATGAGAAAATATTTTTCATGTGGAGGAATGGGTCACGAATTTAACAAGTGTCCCAGTAAGAAGGCAGGAGAAGGGAGTAGACTGTAGACAGCTTAAGTATAAGCAGTAGTACCTTTTGGTAACAAGGTGTAATATAACGATTGTAATATCGAGAATAATGAGTGAGCATATGTAATATATCTGTTTGTATGAATGTAATCTTTATTTTTAATATGAATATTAAGATGATTTTGGAGAATTACAACTTTTTGTGTAAAGTTGTGGTAATTGCAACTTTTTGTGTAAAGTTGTGCTAATTGCAACTTTTTGTGTAAGGTTGTATTGTTAATCCCGATATTTATCAAAAAGGGATAGTGACTGATTATAATAGTAGGTGTTAAGTACTAAAAGTATTATGTGCTATTTGAATAAATATGCGATTATATAATAAATTTGTGTTAAATTCTTATGTTACTAATAAGAATTTGTGTAGAGAAAAAAGATAAATGTAAGATATTCAGTTAAATCAGATAATGCCGCCTAGACGACAGAATCGAAATCAAAGAGAAGAGCAAACAGTGAATAATGAAGGAGGTCAAGCAGACCCGATGCAAAATTTGGTGGATATGTTAGCCCAAGCTATGCAACATAGGGCGCCAGCAGCAAGAGCAAGAGCAAGAGAACAGCCAGCTAATAGATTGGCAAACTTTAAAGATTTTAAAGAGGTAGGACCGCCAGAATTCAAGGGAACTACGGATCCTATTGAAGCCTAAACTTGGGTAAAGGAGATAGAGAAAGCATTTGTTATTGAGAGAGTGGCAAAAGAGCAAAAGACAGCTTTTGCCACTTATTTGATGAAGGGAGAAGCCAATTACAGGTGGGAAACAAATCAGGCTAGAGCTGGGACAACTGTAGTGACTTGGACAAGGTTTAAAGAGTTGTTCTTTGAGAACTATTTTTCGCTGAGTATGCAAGCCAGGATGGAAGTCAAGTTTCTAGAACTAAAGTAAAAGAATATGGCGGTATCAGAATATGCTGCTAAGTATAATGAGTTAGCGAGATTTGCACCTCATCAGGTGGACATGGAGGCAAGAAAGGCGAAAAGATTTGAGAATGGATTGAAGCCAGGGATATTCAACAAGGTAGCTGTATTGCAGATTAATACGTTTGCGACTTTGTTGTAGAAAGCGATAATTGCTGAAGGGGGAAGTGAAGCTGCATCCCGATATCATTAGGAGAAGAAGAAGAAAACAAATGAAGGAGGTAGTAGTGGTGGTAGTAATCCGAACAAGCAGAAATGGAGTGAGAATACCCAATCGGGTAATAAGTCAGAAGAGAATAGGAAGGGAGGTGAGCCTTGTGCGACTTGTGGGAAGAATCATCCAGAAATTTGTCTGAAGAGGAAGGAAGTCTGTTATAACTGTGGTCAAGAGGGACACATGTTGCCTAATTGTCCCAGTTCGAAGAAAATACAAGGTTATTTTGTGTGTGGATCGACAGATCATCTGATTCGGAATTGTCCGAAGAAGAATGTGGAGAAGGGAAGTACCAACAAGGGACCCGGTGGCGGAACCTTGACGATTAGAGGACCTACACAGCCAGGAACACCAACGGCTTGTACATTCAACATGACGGTGCAAGATGCAGTAGCTGCCCAGGAGGTGGTGACATGTAACAATTTAGTTGAGTAAATAAATTATGCGATAAATATTGGGTGGAGATAGTTGTGAATTGTTTTCTTTTACAGATCCCAAGTCACAGGTTAGTACATAAGGCACAAATTAGCTGCCCAGGAGGTGGTGACAGGTAACAATTTAGTTGAGTGAATAAATTACGCGATAAATATTGGGTGGATATAGTTGTGAATTATTTTCTTTTACAGATCCCAAGTCACAGGTTAGTACATAAGGCACAAATTAATATTGTGTTGATAAGAATAAATTGATGATACAACTTTAAAAGATTATAGAGAATAAGAAAGCGGTGATTCCGAGGACGAAATCCTTATAAGGAGGGGAGAATGTAAGGACCGAGAATTTCACATGATCATATGTGTAATTTTTACGAATAAAGTTATGAAGCCTAATATATAAATTAGGTATAGGAATTAAATAACCTAAGAGTTATGGCATGAGAGAATATTAATATTGAAAATATTAATTAACTCTAAGGGATTTATTCTATTATCTCAATTTATTAATTTTGTAACCTAATTAAGGCAAGCCTAATTGGGTTATGTAAGTTAATTAATATTATTGATATATGTGAATGTGTATATATTAATAATAATGAATAATAGTCCAAGAGATAATTTACTCAATGGACTAATGTGGGTAAGTGAGTCAAACAAGCTCAATAGTTTATTTAAGTATGGGACTTGTAGCCAATTCAATTAAGAGTAACTAAATTGGTAAACTAGCCCAATACTAGATTTAATTATCTAGTATACTAGTAGCCCAAAGCTAATTATGTATGGAGCCCAAGTTATTTTAATTAGTAGTCCAAAGGAATGAAAGGAATGTCCCAAATGTTTTAATTTGGAGCCCATGACTTTAGCCCAATAGAAGAGGGGCATGTTGGACATTTAATATATTAATTAAGGCATTAAAAGAAAACAAAATTTGGACAAATGAGTTGCCACATGGCCGACCACAAGAGAAGGAGAAAGGGGGGAGGAATATCATTATTATTTCACTGTAGTTGGTAAACCACTCCCACCTAACCCACTAGGTGTCATTTTATTAGTTAGCCACCTTATTTCTCCAAGTTTACAAGCAATCTCTAATTTGCAAGTAACCGTCTAGTAAATAATAGAGAGAAGGAGCAAGATATCTTGGAGATTTTTTTTAGATATACATGTTATATCTATAGCAAATTACTAACACCAAACTCATTTCTCTTTCATCTCATTTCATTAGCTAGCAAAGCAAAAGATAGAGAGAGAGAGTGAGCCAAGGGAATTTCGGCCATAGAGAGAGAAGTATGAGAGAGAATTTTTGTTGTGTGTTCTAAGTTCCTTAACTAAAATTAGGGAGAAGAAGAGGGAAGCTCAAGCAAAGGTATAACTTTAAACTAGTTCATGTAAATTGTGTTTGATTGTTTTAGATCAAAACACGGATCTATGGTTCAAAACTCCAAAACCTTGGACCTATATGTTTTTAAGTGTTATATGTTTGAATCTATCACTTTTAAGTGTTAAAAATTGGATCAAAAACAAGAAGAATGAAACTATGTTTCAAAAGGTTGAAAACCTTGATTTTCTTAGCATAAATTATGTTTTATTTGTGTTTGGTGGGTTTTGATGTAATAGATTATAGATCATGGTAGATTCATGAGTTTATGATATATGGGTATATATTATGATGTTTTATGATGGCTAAAGTTAGATTAATCAAGAGATCATGAAAGCTTTTTTTCAAAGCACAAAGTTAAAAAAAATCAATTTTTTTAGAAAACACAACGGGAATTTCAAACGACCATATCTCTCAATATATTACGAATTTTTGAGTGTGATAAATTTTTGGACTTATATTGATAAGGCTTCTAACTTTTCCAAGTGGAATCGCTGAAAAAGGGGTTGTAAATTTTTGTGTGGACTAATTTTAGCAAAGTAGGAAAAATCTGAAAAATGACAAAAGTAGGCTGTTTGAAATTTTGAAGGGCAATTTTGCCCACTTAAATTATGTAATAAATTCCGGCCTTTTAAGACATGAAAATATATGTTATAAAGTAGTGCGTGTCCAAAAATGAGCTCGTTCCGACTTAAAATGAGCAAGTTATGACTATTTCAATATTTAGATTTTCCCGACAAAAAATGCTATAATTGGAGTTGTATAACTCCGAAGGCCACGAAATTTAAACTGGAGACTCACGTTAACATGTATAAGATCCCGCCAAGAGTTGGGAATTTCTGGAGTTAAGCGTGAGGTAGCTATTTTCTTAAGGAATTAACTAGAAAAGAATTTTTGGAAAATACTTAAGGAAGTTGAAAAATTCCTAAAAAATTATTTTTGTGTATAAAATACATGTATTTATGTGTGAACAAAAGATAAAAAAATAATAAGATGATTTGATTAAAAGGGGGGAATCCAGCTTGCTGGATTGCAATCTAGTTTGCTGGATTGGCCATCAAGTTGCTGGAATATTCTGTTTGGATAATCTAGGCTTGCTGGATTTGAGATTAGTTGAATCCAGGCTTACTGGATTGAATGTAAGTTCGAATCCAACTTGCTGGATTAGGTATTCGGCTTACTTAATTGTAAAGGACTTATAAAATAAAAGACTAAGTGTTAATTCACAAATTATATGATATAGTAGTGTTAAGTTTAAGGTAGTATAGTTGTACTCTTTAATGATTGATTATGTGATTACATGCGATGAGTAAGATATGTGATGCTAATTAAGAGATCGATCTTATTAATGATAGGTTTTACAAACGAAGTTAACTTAAATTGAGTAGTAGTAGTCAGCGAATCAGGCAAGTTTCCTTAACTCAATCTCGAGTTATTACTTTTCAAATATAGTGGTGGTTAATTATTGCTGATTATACCACGTCTGAGAATTATTGTTGATTATTCGCAGTTAGTGTATGTTTATTAATTCAAATTGAATTATTGATTTTGAGAATATGCTTGGGGAATAACTGTTGTTGGTTATTCACATCCGTAGAAGTTATTATTGATTGCAAATAGTACAGTTAATTTCTGTCTATTATTGAATCATTTTGAGATATGTCGTAGCTAATTGTTTTGGCTAGACAAACATTCGTTGAAACTTGATAGGTTCGAGAAGAAAACTTAATTATTATTGACAGGTCAATGCCAATTATTCCGGCTAGATCGAGAAAACGATTAGATATTGAAATCATTGTATTTTGTTGTTGTGATTCGAATTCTGTTTATAAGACTGAGAAGAACAACCTTTTTATATAAAAAGGGGCTTTGTGGTCGTATATTCGGCCGTTGCGCGCGTGTAAGTATTATGCATAATATGGGGTATAATGAAGCTGATCACTTTATATACTTGCGGAGGGGTATGATTTAATCTTTATGGTTATCTGATACACCTGGGTACTTCAAAGTAAAACCTTTAATAGTTACTCGAGAAGTTCAAGATCCTGTGGGGTCGCTCAGTTTAAAAAAAAATCTGGATAATATTCCATTTTGTTATTGCGTAGAATTGATTCTTGTTATTCAATTGAGAAATTTCGAAAGCGTTTTACTCTTTCACTATCAAATTATTATTTTGCATAAAATGCAAGAAAGTCTCGTTATTGATTAACGCTTTATTCAGCTAATTCAAAGTCTTTTGAACTTTGATGATATTCTATCGAATTGATAGTCTTATATTCTTGATTCTTATATTTTATTGTATGATTTAACTTGCGGAGCAAATTTGTTGCTCACCCTTGCTTAAATACAATATTTCAGCTAGGAACGAGGTAGCCAGAGGGGCAGAGAAAGACAAAGGCAAAGGTGTATTGCTGGAGTAGTTATAATGAACATATTTATTAAGTTATTTTGTATAACCCTTTTTGTATATCTAAGGGTATATTTGTTATGTTAAGGTTAGAAAACTTGGGACAATGTATTATAAATATCAAACACTAGAAGATATTTAAAGGTCTTGCGTTATGGATTTCAAGGGGAGTTGGGACGATCATCTATCGTTGGTAGAGTTTGCCTACAACAACAGTTGTCACGCTAATATAGGCATGCCGCCTTACGAAGCATTATATGGACGGAAGTGCAGAACTCCACTGTGTTGGGATGAAGTAGGAAAGCATCGAATGTTAGGGCTAGAAATGGTGCAACAAAAGGCGAAAGTGGTTAAATTGATACGAACGTGGCTAGTAGCAGCTCAAGACAGGTAGAAAAGATATGTCGATCCACATCGGAAGAATAAAGAATTCAAAGTCGGTTCGTATGCATTCCTGAAGGTGTCGCCTTAGAAGGGGAAGATACGCTTCGTGAAGAAGGGAAAGTTAAGCCCTAGGTTTATAGGACCTTTTGAAATTTTGAGAAGGGTAGTAGAGGTAGCATATGCGATAGAATTACCTCTAGAGTTGGGACATATCCATAACGTGTTTCACGTATCGGTATTACGTCCCTATAAGCTGGATTACAAGCAAGTAATCGAGTATGAACCTATCCAAGTCGAGAAAGACTTAACGTATAAAGAGGTTCCTATTCAAGTGATTGATATGCAAGAATAAATTTTGGGAAGCAAAGTCATACCTTCCGTGAAAGTGATATGGAGGAACCAAAATGCCGAACAAGCAACGTGAGAACTTGAAGACAAGATGAGGAAGGCTTATCCTCACCTATTTGACTAACTTGTATCGAAAATCTAGGGACAGAATTCTTATAAGGGGGGAAGAATGTAACGCCCGAGAAAATCAAACGATTGTGTAAATGAATTTTATTTAATTTATTGAATAAAAGTATATTATTTGTTTATTAAACTGAGTAAGCTAATAAAAGGTCGTTCTATGACGTAAAGAATGCAGAAATGGTTAGGATTCTGGCTACGTGCTGGAAATAAATGATATGAATTTATAAGACAAAAATAAAAGTTTTTCGAGGATTTTCCATAAAATCACTATTCGTCCGTTTCTGCTCGGGAATTATTTTTGAATTTTCGAGAAACGCGTAATGATATGATTTCAAGACGAGATGGAATATCTAATAATATTCCAGTTATGACTCATAGTTTTTACGTGAGGACTTAAAACCTAAGGGTTAAGCAAAATGAAACCTAATGATAATTAGGATTAAGTATAATAATAAGTGATTATTATACGGAATGAATACGAGTATAATACTAGATATTATACGAGTATAATACGAAGAGGATACGAGAATTAATGCCATGTATAATATGAATTTTATACGAAGTAAATAAATTCAAAAAGAATTAAATTTATTAACTAAACCCGTGGATCGAACCGATGGGTTAACGGGTGGGTTAAACCCATGGGGCGACCCATGGGGCAACCCATTAGCACATGAGTGGCACATGGGGGGATATGGGTTGACACGGACACATGGGCAAGACATGGGCAAAGGTGATTTGGTCCTATTGACTAAACTACCCTAACACTTGCAAATTTTATAAATATAGGAGTTCATTGGTCATTTTGTTAGTTGATCAAATTGAGCCCATATTGAGAGAGAGAGAGAAAGAGAGAGAGAGAGAGAGAGAGAGAGAGAGAGAGAGAGAGAGAGAGAGAGAGAGAGAGAGAGAGAGAGAGAGAGAGAGAGAGAGAGAGAGAAGAGAAGCTAGCTTATTGCCTTTGATAAGAATCAAGCAAACCAAGGAGCTAAGAAGTAATTGAATCTCCATATTCAATCACCAAAGATCAACAAAGGTATAATGATAAGAAAATTATGATAATTCATTGTCTTTCAATATAGACTTAATAGAGAAGTGAATTGGTAGAGCATAAATCGTAAGAAGTCATAAGGTTGGCTATATAGTGAACTAAGAACACTAATAAGCCATGCATAATGAAATCGTATTAATTAATTAAGGAACTAATGAAGAACTTATCAAACTCTTGAGAGTTTGCATTATAAGCATGTGAAACCTTTAAAACATAGATGTTTACATTGGTTAGAATCATTAATAAACAACCAATGGATTGATTCCATTTGGTTCGGAGTAAAAATATTGAATAACGAAGATTCGACAAAAGTTACGTGATTAGACGTTAATCGTCGAAACCGTGAATTTTTCGTAATAGAAGTCAAAAGTCGCAGTTTGAATCAGAAACGATGGTTTTCGATGGCGTAATGCGTAGTGCGTAATGCGTAATGCGTAATGCGTAATGCGTAGTGCGTAATGCGTAGTGCGTAGTGCGTAATTAGGTAAATAAGACTTGCAAGAGTAAGAACGAACTCATTCGGACTTTAAACGAAGAATTGAGCGTCGAATGTTCACGAACGTTGGACGAAAGTGTAAAAATGGACTAATCGACAAATTTGTCACCAATGGATTTAGAAATGAATTCTGACTTGATGAAATCGTAGATAATAGGATTTATGAACTATTGGCTTTGGAATGAGCCAATTCTGAGTTGTAACGATCGTGTTTCGAGCTCGTGAATTTCATAAAATTAAAAGTTTTTTTGAAGAACAGGGTTGGCGCCGTAGCGCCGCCCAAGTAGTAGTCCCCAGTACCGCAGCGCCAGTCTGGGGAAAGGACCCTGTATAGGGGGCGCCGCAGCGCCGCTTGGCAAGGCAAACTTGGCGTCGCAGCTCTGAGACAGGGGAAAAGTTACTACGAGCCAGCGCCGCAGCGCCGGCTTTAAGTCTATGTCTAGCGCTACAGCGCCTTTAAGTAAAAATTTTTCGACATGCCTGTTTGTTAACCTAGCTTCTAATAACCCAATATTTTTATATAATTAAATAAGAAATTTTGCATATAATTTTTTTTATATTATTTCTATCAAAATAAGGGTGAAAATACGTGCAAGGTAAAGAATATGTATATATGTGATAAATATATATTTATTTATTGCGTGAATGATTTTAAATAAATTTTTCGATAAAGGAATTGTTGATTATTATAAACTATATTCTTATAATTAATTAATTTTGATAGTAACAATATTTTATTATTTATTTTTCATGAAAATATGATTAATATATTATTTAAATATATAAGAAAGGATTCTTAGAATTATTATAATAATTATTTTATTATATGAATTTATCAAGATTAATTAAGTTAATTATTTTAACTTAATTAATAATGGTATATAAGGTAAAGTGTGATTATAGATCAAAAACCTAATGTTGATCTATGTTATGAAATTTCATGAATTAATACAATTATTATATAATTATATTTAAAAAGAAAGTATATTTATGCTATTAATAATAAGAAATTATTTTCTTAAGAGATTTGAATATTAAATGTGATTATTAATTATATTTGTATTCAAATATATGTAAGTATATTAATACAAGTTATGATTATGATTTTTATATATAATTATGATAATTAACATAATTATATGAATATATGTTAAGAATTTATTTATTTATTTTATTTAAATATTAAACATAATAATTGATTATGTTGTATTTAATTGAAAGTGTGTATATTATGTGATTAAGGATAATAATTAGGAAACCCTAATTCATAAAGTTGGGAACCCTAATTATAGCAAGAAATCCTAATTTTTACAAAATCCTAATTATTATTTGAAAAACCTAATTTTTTTATTAGTGTGCTCTAATTAAATTTTTAATTAATTCCTACTTAATTTTTCAAACCCTAAAAATTATTTGGGAAACCTTAAGGATTAAAATCTATTGATTAAACCCTAGATTCAAGCACTATGGACAAGAATATCCTTAAAAGGATTTGTTAGTTTACTAAAATACCATTTTGAATTTATTTAATTGAGCTAGCATGCAAATCTGTACAAGATATATGCTAGGATTTTTATATATGCCAAATCTCCTCTTATCAGCCACAAATTGACACCTAGCAAGATTAGATTCATTGAATCAAAGATAAGATTTGCAAAAGAAAAAAGAGAGTAAAGAAACACTTTATTATTTTCATACACACAAGCCAAGTTCTTTCTCTATCTAAGACCCACGAAAGTTCCTCTCTAACTTGGTCACAATATCAAACAATAACATCCCATACACTAAACCATAACAGATCCAAGTCAGAAATTAGAAAATTGATTCAAGAAAGGTATAAAACCCTAACCAAGCTAGATCTTTAATTTTTCGTTAAATGTTATGATTAAGTGTTAAAATATGTTCTATGATATGTTAATAAGTGATCTGGGTTGAGAAATAATATTTCTATAACATCTAGATGCACGAAAAATATAATTTTTGAAAACTGCATGAACTCTAAAAAGCTGTTTGACAGGCCAAAGTCGGGGCCTATAGATCTCATCCTGTTCATCATATGTTGTGTTTATGTGTTTGTATGTGTTCTATGCCATGTTATTAGTATTCTGAAAGTGGAATCATGATCATAGCATGTGTAGATTGAAAGATATGAACGGTCAAAACCCATTGACCGAACACGAAATTGAGTTTTCTGGGTAACCCAGAAAACTGAAGAACGTGTTCTGGCAATGACTTTGACCGGCTTTGATCTTGTAACTGGAAGGCTGTTAGAATGTAAACTTGTGTTTAGCTTGTACTCTAACATGAGGACTACAAGTCCAGAGCACTCTCGAACCTTAGAAAACAACGGATCGGAAGTGGTAGACGGTCAAACGTCGTTGATCGTCCAGATTTGTTTTCTGGGTAACCCAGAATTCTTAAACAGTGTCCTGACCAATTTTTGTAAAATCTAGATCTTTCTTTGTGTTGATATTTGGACTATATAAGTCCTCGAATAGTGTACCCTGATAGTTATACTACAAAGTCCGACGTCTAACACACCCAAACCATGATCAGACTGCAAGATCTAAGGCCAACAAGTACGTTGACCGGCATTGACTTTATGTTTCTGGGCAGCCCAGAAACTGAATAATAGCCTTGGGTGGTTGGTTTGAACGGCCACTGAATCCGGTACAAATGTTTGTTGATAGTGAAATGAACATGTATGTGTAGTGTTACACTAGTACTACAAGCTCATCACAATTAATTACCCAGAAACCGATCATGCTGTTAGTAAATTTTGGTCAAACTAGAACCCTTGGCATTGATCGGGCTGTTCTTGAGTTGCTCAAGAACACCTATAGCGACAGTTTCCGTCGCTATAGCCCTTTAGCGACGGTTTTTAATTAAAATTAATTATATTAATTAAAATATATAGAAATAAATAGAAATTAATTATAAAAAATTCATAAAATTATTTTAAATTATAAAAATTAACTTGTAATATTTTTACATAAAATTCATAAATATTTTAATTTAATTAAATATTAATGATATTTAATTTATGTAATAATTATATTAAATAAATTAGTTAAAAATGATTTTAGTATATTAAAAATCATTTAAAATGATATTAAAGTATTAAAACATATTTTAAGTTATAATAAATGACTTTTAATATTTTGAGATAAATTTCATTAATAATTTAATATTAATGATAATAAATTTATTTAATAATTATATTAAATAAATTAATTAAAAATATTTTTAATATTTTTAAAAATGATATTAAAGTTTTAAAAAGTATTTTAAGTTATAATAAATAACTTATAATATTTTGATAAGAATTTCATTAATATTTTAATATTAATGATAATAAAGTTATTTAATAATTGTATTAAATAAATTATTTATAAATAATTTAAATATTTTATAAATCATTTAAATGTGAAATAAATGTTTTAAAAATATTTTAAATTATAATAAATAACTTTTAATATTTTGATATGAATAACATTAATATTTTAATATTAATGGTAATTATTTAAAAATAATTTTAATATCTTAAAAATCATTTAAAGGTAATATTAAGGTTTTAAAAATATTTTCAAGTTATAATAAATAACTTTTAAAGTGTTGACATGAAGTTCATTAATATTTTAAATTATTTAAATATTAATGATAATGAAATTATTAATAATTAAATCATTAAAAATGATAAAAGTGTTTGAAAAATCATTATAAATGATTATAATGTTTGGAAAAAATATTATAAATGATAATTAAATTATCTATTATAATATTTAAGTTCTTGAACAAAGTTTTATTAAAAATAAATTTAGTAATTATCCAATAATGCAATCGGGATGCCGAAACGATACCGAACTCAAACCAAATCGACATAGTTTGACTAGGTATACATTCTTATGTGTTACAATGACTGACATAAATATGTGACGACATGTTTAAGCAGAATTATGTGTTAAGTTGTATTATTCTAATTAAAATAATAATTCTATTAATGATAGGACTTCATATTAAAGATAAAAGCGTAAGCTATACTACGTAGCAGTAATCAACTATCAAGGCAAGTATCTGAACTATTCTCTTTCATTATGCAAGTACTCTAACCTTACTCAAAATTTTATATTGAGCAAGTATCCAATACAAGGCATGTTCATAAATAATTATTGTAAATTATTCATATCCATAATGATAATTCATGATTCGTTTATAAAATTATTCTCATATTGTGGAATTTTATTCAATTCAGTTATTAATTATTAATATCTCATTATTGTCTGTTATCATACAAGTGTCCCCACTTGTATGAACTGTTGTATTCCTACAAGAACTCTTGAATTTGAAATGCTTTGATATGACAAATCCTGTTACATACTATTAAACTTCGGTAGGTATTTATGACTGTCTAAGTTATTTGACTCGGCTAGACATAGTTCGAATTGTACTGTTGAATAGTATTGATTATGATAAAGTCGTCCAATTGAATTATTTAGTTAGGACTCCAGACTGAGTATGAACAACCCTTAAATGGGGAAATTATTTATGTGCCCAAGGCGAACAGAGTGAACGAATTTATCGTTCAAACAGATAGTATTGATCAATACAGGACATAACGGGGCTGATCACCCTACATGTCCGTAAAACCAGAGCGGTTTACAGATGAATTTTTGTTTAAACTTTTTCTAAAATGAAAAATAAAAGTTCATGGTCCATTGACCACTCCGCATTTATAGTCACTACGTCGTTTCAAAATTTTAAACGATTTGATATGTTATTAAGATATGATTCGAAAGACTTCACAGCTATTGCTTCGTTGTAGAAGTATACCTCAAAGAAAATATTTATTTCTTTCAGCTAAAGTTTATTAACTGCTATTACTTGCTGAGCAATTGCATGCTCATTCTTGCTTTAAATTAAATGTTTTCAGCTAAGCGCGATCAACCAGAAGGCTCTGGCAAAAACAAAGGGAAAGGAAAGCTACAAGAATAGGTTTATGATATCGTGTGTAATAGTTAGGCTTTATTAAGATGATAATATTTAATATCTATCATGTAATGAATGTTTTAAAGGTCGTGTACCTGGGATTAGACAACTCTAATATATAAATTAAGTTTATTTATTTATATTATTATTGTTCCGCTCAAAGAAATGATATCGTGTAGCACCAAGTTCGGGTTTCAAGTACCTGGATTTGGGGGCGTCACATAGCTTGCTACATGGTAATTATGGGGCAAGCATATGGTTAATATTAATGAAGAGAAATCACTTAAACAACATGTTTAAGAATGGTTTTAAGAATGAAACGTTGACAAAACGAATTTAAATTTAAAACTCAAAATCCGATAATGTGAACTAGGAATCGTAATCGAGTTGTGAGCGTACCTTAAGGTTATATAACATGTAATAAAGGTTCATGATGCGTGAATGATATCAAATGAAGTTAAAACTTACTTAATTTCTATACGGAGTCTGAGAACGGGAATTCAATGGGAATGTGATTAACGTAGTGAATTGATTAGGGTTTCGTCTATCGTTGTGCTTAACAATGATCAACGAGAGTCAGTTTACAACATATAGATGTTAATAAGCCGTAAAAAATGTGACATAAATTGAACGGATGTTATTAGTTTAACAATTCGGCTAAGTTATACAAGAAGGAGAAGATAGGTTATACATTGTATATCAATTGTGAATATTCATTTGGTATGCTATGTGTTTATGCTTTGTAGAAGTTGTAAAGATCAAGTAGCGTACATTTAAAGGTTAAAGACATAAAGGCAAGTTTTTTAAACTCTTGTCTACACTTTATGTTGGACAAGTTGTCATTATGCATGATTTCTTATGCATAAACTGTTATTGAATAGTCGATGCCATTTGATTCGGCTAGATTGAGACTTAGAGTATTTTGGTTGGTTTTCAAATCATTCCAAAATAATTATGATGTTGTTATCCTATGCCAATTGCTTGGCACGGATTCTCAGGTAAGCCTGAGTGTGAATAAATAAATGTTTTTACGTCATTAATTTGACAGGCACGTGAGGTTGCCACCAATTAAAAGTAAATACGTTTAATGTATAAGTGTTGATCAACATAGAGTACTACAGGCTGATCACCTGGATGTGTTCGTAAGCTATATCGAACTTACGGCCTCAGTGCCGGGTTGTTCCTTTCACGAATAAGAACTAAATGATGTTTCACGGTCATTGAGTTACACAAATTCCGAAAAGGCTATAAGTCCTTGGGAATGGTTTTAAAGGAATCAAAATGTTATTTTGATTATTCTTAAGTACTTTATAACTATTGTACAATTATTGAAGACAAAGTTATATGATTCTTGATTTTGTGATTTTAAGAGTTGTTGTTGAAATTGCTGAGCTATTTATGCTCATTCTTGCTTAAAACTAAATAATTTCAGCTTAGTGCGAACGGACCGAAGGATCTGGTAAAGACAAGGGCAAGTCCAAGATGGACAAATAGTGATCCTTATATAGTATAGTATTAGTATTGTAACAATTGATATTATGACACAGAACAAATGTAATGGTTATAAAGAACTTGGGAAGGGATTAATAGAATGTAATATTTAGTAAACATATGCATGTTATTAAAGTCTTTCATTGAATGTACGAGTAGATAGTAGCACCGTGTAGCACCATATCTAAGGTTTGAAGGTACCCAGATTTGGGGGCGTCACAGGTTGGTATCAAAGCTTTAGGTTATAAAAATTAAGGGAAAAAACCTTAGGCTTTAACCTTGAGAAGGGAAGTAGAAGTTAGAAGTAAGTAAACTCTACCGGAGTTTTAAAGAAGAAAGTAACCTTAAATATATTAAATGTGATATTTGTTTAAAATATTTGATTGTGTACTAATCAAGTTATTTGTGTCTTATTGTAGATACCAGGAATTTTGGACATGTATAATAAAATACATGAAGTTAGTGAGGAATCAGTCAACTTTGTAGAGGTTGTACTGATGCCGATAGCAGAGGTGCCGTTAGTGATTCTAGAGGAGACTGATGTGGATGAGGAGGATCCTTCTGAATACTCGAATAACTTTGACTTTGCGTCATTGTTTGATGGTATGTCGAAGGAAGAAGAGGAGACTGTGCCGATTAATATGGTACTGCCTACTGAGGAGGTGGAGACAGTACCGATTAATCCGGTATTACCTACTGAGGAGGTGGAGGAGTCGACACCGGCGGAGTCCATGAAGGCTCTATTCATAGCAGTGTTAGATAGGAACGTCCAACTGAGTAAGGAAGTTCATGACCTCAAAAAAGAGGTTCATGATGTCCAGGAGGACAAGGAAGATATAAAGGTTTTCTTGGAAGTCGAGCATAACTAGAGGGTGCTGGCGAAGGATAAAGTTCGGGACTTAAAGCTAGAGGTCCAGGAACTAAAGGCGGAGCTTCTGAACAAGAAGAAGAAGATTAGTCGAATGTCCTACAAACATAGGAGTTCGCACAAGGATTATCAGCATCAGATTGCTGAGTATCCTATAGAGGAGGGACAGACTCCTATGGAGGAGAGCATTTATTATATCAAATGTCAATGAGGTGCAAAAGACTTCTTTTGCAACTTATATGATGAAGGGTGAGGCCAACTACTGGTGGGAGGAAAACTAGGGTAGGGCTGGAATATAAGTTGTTACATGGACACGGTTCAAGGAGTTATTCTTCGAGAACTACTTCCCCACGAGCATGCAGGGGAGGATGGAAATTCAATTTTTAGAACTGAAGCAGGGGGACATGATAGTTCCCCAATACGTAGCTAGGTTTAATAAACTGGCGAGGTTTGCTCCACACCAAGTGTACACAAAGTTGAGGAAGGCGAGACAGTTCGAGCAGGGATTAAAACCCTGGCCCTTTAGCTGGATATCGGTATTCCAAAGTGTTACCTTTGGAGCCATGTTGGAGAAGACGATTATAGTAGAGGGTGGTAGTGAGGCGTTGACCCAATTCCACAAAGAGAAAAAGTAAAGGGTAAGACTGACATATCAGTCAAAATTGATGGAGCCAGTGGGAGTGGCCAGAAGAGGAAGGGTTTTAACTTCAGGAATACTGGAGTAAAGCAAGAATATCCTAAGAGGAGGATGGAGGCATGCAAAACTTGCGGGAAGGCTCATCTAGGAGTCTGTCTCAAGAGAAAAGTAGTGTGTTACAACTGCGAATAGGAAGGGCATATTTCGCCTAACTGTCCCAGTTCGAAAAAGAATCGTGGTTGCTTTGTGTGTGGATCTATGGACCACATGGCACGTAACTGTCCAAAGAAGGGTTCGAATGGAGGGAAAGGACCTAGCAGTAGTAAACTAGTGATGGGTGGCGCAATACCATAGGGTAGACCAATTGCCTGCACTTTTAATATGACGTTCCAAGATGTGGTTGCCTCAAGCAACGTCGTAGCCGGTATTATCCTAGTCAACGACATAAATGCGTATGTATTGTTTGATTAGGGTGCTACATGTTCGTTTATACCATGCGCATTTGCTAAACAGTTAGGATTACTCCCCGAAAGACTTGTATTACCTTTTAATATTAAGGTAGCAAACGAGGAAGTAATTCTGTTGATTGTGTTCATAGGAGTGTTGTGTAGATATTAGAGGTAACAAATTATCGGTAGATCTTATACCGATAAAATTTGGATAATTCAATGTAATTCTCGAGATGGGCTGGTTGTTTAACCATGGAGCAATTATAGATTGCCAAAATAAAGTGTGAACCTTCAAATTTCTAAGAAACCCAAGTAGTGTTCTACGGTAGTAAATCACCGGGACGCTCTTGTTGTCTAACTATAGGGCAAGCCAGGAAATTGTTAAGGAAAGGATGTGAAGGTTACCTGTGCCATGTTATGGATGATAGTAGTGTGCATACAAGCCAATCATGTATGATGATAAAGCACATACTTTGTAAACAATCTTATTTATTTATTAATAAAATATTCATTTAAGGCATATAATTATCTACATGGTGCTGTTTTTATAATATGTAAATAACCCATAGTTTTAAGCAATGCTTTTAGAATCATGATGAGATCATGATAATGAGATCTAAATTCTTAGAAAGCTTAAAAACTAAAATAGTTCCCAATTGTGGGATTACTAAAATGGGGATTAGTAAATCCGGATAGATTGGTACATATGTTGCTTGCTCATTGGATGAGGATGACTGATCTCATGGTCATTTGTGTGGAGACACTAAAGCAAGTATGTAGGTGCTTATTGGAGAATAATTTCACTAAACGTGACTTGCTATGGAATACCTAATGGAGTTTTACTCGCCTGTCAATAGGAATTCCTAATGTGATAGTAGTACATGTGATCCTTGGACTTGAGATCATCATAGTATCTTGTATGTAACAAATTATACTTTGACTAATTCCTTAAGGCCTTTTAAGGCATATATAGGGTATGCTTGGGTGTAATGAGTTACATATGGAGATAATGAATGATCAATAAAGAATCTACCACCTCTAGTAAAAGAGGAGATATGTCCTATGTGATTTGTTAAATGACAACCCAGGAATCCTTGGCCAAGGTAGAATGAAATTAGAAAAAGGTTTCTAATTTGCATTATTTGGAGTTGTACATTTTCTAATCGAAATACATATGATTAAATAAATTAAGACTTGATAGTAAATCCATATCTTATATTTAATTGGGACATTGTATGGTGGAAGGATTGAATTGTACGGTAACTATTAACTCACAGGTTCTTTTATGATTAATGTTGAAATCTATATTATCTGAAAAGTCGTTGATCGCTAGGGAGGCTTATCCCTATTGTAGAATAAATATTATTTATTTAAATAGATTATTAGTTTAATTTGTTTATTTAAATAAGATTAGAATTGTTCTAATTGATTTATTCACAACCGGTTTAATATGGAGAACCTAAAGGGTCACACCATAAAAGGAAGAAGAATTATTTAAGAAGAAAATGGCATGATAGTAATAATGCATTAAGTATAATTAATTTAATCTATGATGATAGAATAAATTAAATAACTTAATGTTTATTATTTAATATTTTAGAAATATTAAATATAAATTAATAAGAGGAGTCTTATTAATATTATTATTATTATTATTATTATTATAATTCTAAAGGAGTTTAGGAATTAATATAATATAAGTACTCTCTCTCAATCCTAATAAAGATTAGGATATAAATTAATTAAAAGTAATTAATTAATTAATTAATTAAAACCCTATTCTAATTGGATTATGAGGGTTAACCTAATATCTATATAAGAGAATCTTATATAAGAAATATGGTACACGTGAATTTTTCAAGAGTTGGGAGTACACATATTCTATAGAGATAGAAACAAGGGTTAAGCCAATAACCCATCTTACTGAGTTCTTCATCTTCCTTGGTGGATCACCGTTAGAGGCCAAACATTTGGGTGGCTGACTTTGATCAAGGGAAGGAGCCATTACAGAGGAATCAAAGGAATCAAAGGAGTAGAACTTGTACCTGAGGAAGCTTGGATCTTCAAAGGTATAATTCTGTTTTTCTCCTTCTTCATTCACTGATAATTTATGCACAAGAATGATCATGGTAATGGGTTTGTATAAATTTTTGAAAACCTAGTTTTTTACGTTTCCGCCCTATTTATGTGATTTGATTGCATGATTGCGTTACGTACAAACCCAACAGTGGTATCAGAGCCAATCTTGTGCTAATTATCAGTCTATGTGATTCCATACATGTATGATATGCGATTGGATCGAGTTCTGGACAACAAGGCAATATTGCTGCGCAGCTGCGCCGGGTGCTGTTCCTGGTTTTCATGCTGCGCAGCTGCGCCGGTTCCCTTTACATTCTTGGCGCAGCTGCGCCACTGGACAGGAACTGAATTTTTTTTTGTTTTATTTAATTAAATGAATGGTTTATTTAATTTAAAAAAAGGTTTAAAATAAAGATATTTATTTTATATGAAATGAGATTTCATAATTGCTAAAATTAAAGAGTTTAATTTGGAATTGTTTTTGAATGAAATAAATGAGTTTATTTTTCCAAAAAACAAAGTTTAGCAAACTTTTGCCCATTAACTGATATTAATACATATATGGAATGAATTTATTTTTATGAGATGAATAAGTTTTATTGATACGTATGATGATATGTATGGTAATACAAGGGATTGATTATGGACTCTGACCAATGTGATTGGATTTTATTTTGGTTGAATGCTTGAATGAATGGGTTTTATAAAATGGGGTCTGCGTACCTCGTCTTCTCTAGTTTTATTCTCGATGTAAATTCTATCTCCTTTCTATGTACTTCCCCTTGACTGCTGATCAAGGTTTCTATTTAATTTTAAATAGTTAATGTAATAGAGATAGTTAGAATTATTTTGAAGAAATTGGAGATCAAGGAGCAAGGAACGCGTGAAGACTCATTTGTACGGAGCCAGGGTTTAAATGTAATAGTTATATTTAAATTTAAATTCTTGCACTCCTAGGTTTGACCTTTTGGTTCACTTGGTGGCTCTAGTGAACCAAACTAGAATAAAAATTCATAATCAATCCGGGTAGAATATAGTATTCTATATTGCATGCTAAATATTATATATATTATATTTTATACAAACATGCTTCGCATGTTTAATAAAATGACGCGTATTTTATATATATATGTGCATGCGTGCTTAAAAAGATGAGACAAATAATAACAAACCCCTCAAAGAAATAATATTAAGTCTGAAGCGTTCAAATGATATTTGGAATATCGAACGTCGCCTTCTAGCATGATTAGTTAATAGAGTATTAAATATTTAATATGAGTTTGTTGTGCTATCCACAAGGCGAGTATTGAATATTTAAGATGTTAAGTAATCACATTTGATGCTTATCAAGAAAATTGAACGATCTAGTCTTGTTGTGCTATCCACAAGGACGAAAATTTTTCTTTTTTGAATTTATGGAAGTGCTAGGCTGGACTTAACTTAAATCATTTTAGTTCGGATGTGCACACACATGACCATTATGATTTAAGAGGTAAAATAAAAGGAGTTACATGGTGATGTAATTGACAAGAGTTGTCTACCTATTTTTTTGTATATCGCTTGTTGTGCTATCCACAAGGTTATATACATTTGAAATGGGATCCTTAATCTCACTAGCAAATCTTTAATTAGATGTTGCCGAACTATATGAGTGAGGGTAATATAGTTTGATAAAAATAGTGGGAGATACCAATTTAAAATAAAGACCTAAATTTATTTTGGTATGCAATGTTAATAAAATGAATGTTTGCTAAAATGTTGTCTTTTCACATGCAGAATTTTAAAAATGTCAAAATCACTAATCTCACTACAAAGCATACTTGATGCAAATAAGCTTACCGGCCCGAATTATGAGGACTGGCTAAGAAATCTGAGAATTGTTCTCACTGCTGAAAAGATTTCTTATGTCCTAAATTCCACTATCCCTGAATCTGTTTCAGAAACAGCCTCTGAGGAAGAGATTGCCACTTTCAATAAGTGGCAAGATGATGCATCTGTGGCTCAATGCATCATGCTCGCATCCATGAATAATGAGCTTCAGCGTCAGCACGAAAAAATGGATGCTCCTACTATGCTGCTTCACCTCAAAGAGTTGTATGGTGAACAGAGTGGGACTGCTAGATTTGAGATATCTAAGGAGCTCTTCCGATCTCGGATGACCGAGGGCACTGCCGTCGAGACTCATGTTCTGAAGGTAATCAATTTGATTGAACGCCTTGGACAGCTTGGGTTCGTCATGGATGGGGAGTTGAGTCAAGACTTGGTCTTACAGTCACTCCCTGAGACCTTCTCGCAGTTTGTGGTTAATTTTCACATGAATAAGCTAGATGTCAGCTTACCTGAGCTGCTTAACATGCTGAAAACTGCAGAAGGTCACTTCTCATCCAAGAAGAACCATGTCTTGATGGTGGATTCTTCCAATAAAAGGAAGAGGCCCAAGGTGTCTTCTGAAAAGAAGAAATCTAAGAAGGCTAAGGGAAAAGGGAAAGAAAAGGAGAAAAAGAAACCTGAACCAGCTAAAGGAATGTGCTTTCATTGCAATGAGCCGGGACATTGGAAGAGGAACTGCAAGAAGTTTCTAGCAGAGAAGAAGCTTGGAGAAGCTTCGACTTCCAATCAAGGTTTGTTTATGATTGATATTAATTTTTCTCAATGTCATAATTCTACTTGGGTATTGGATACCGGCTGTGGTTCTCACATATGTAATACTGTGCAGGGACTGGTCAGAAGTAGAAAGCTGAACAAAGATGAGGTGATCCTACGAGTGGAAAATGGAGCAAAAGTTGCTGCATTAGCTGTAGGAACTTATTGTTTAGCAATGCCTTCGGGCAAATCCATTTATCTTAATAATTTTTATTATATTCCGAATATTATTAAAAACATTATTTCAATTTCTGTATTGGATATGGAAGGTTTTGACGTTATTATAAAGAACAATGGTTGTTCTATTTATAAAGACGATGTTTTATATGGTATTGGAAATTTGCGAAATGAACTTTATACACTTGACTTACAAGAAAATATATTTCAAATTGAACAAATTAAGAAAAGGAAATGAGATGATATTAATTATACCTATATGTGGCACTGTAGACTCGGTCATATCAATGAAACAAGATTATTCAAGTTGCATAAAGATGGGCTCCTCGAGCTATCTGATTAGCTCCTCGAGCTATCTGATTATGAATCATATCCAACTTGTGAATCTTGTCTCATGGGTAAAATGACTAAATCTCCTTTTAGTGGAAAAGGAGAGAGAGTTACAGAGTTGTTGGCATTGATTCACACAGACGATTGTGGACCTATGACAACAAGTGCACGGGGTGGGTATTCTTATTTTATTACTTTCACTGATGATCACTCAAGATTTGGATATGTGTATTTAATGAAATACAAATCAGAATCATTTGAAAAGTTCAAAGAGTTCAGAAGTGAAGTAGAGAAACAAACGGGCAAGAGTATTAAGATACTTCGATCAGATCGAGGTGGAGAATACTTAAGCAGTGAGTTTCTCAATTGTCTCAGAGAAAATGGTATAATCTCACAATGGACTCCTCCAGGTACACCACAGTTAAATGGAGTATCTGAAAGGAGAAATCGAACACTGTTGGACATGGTTCGATCCGTGATGAGTTTTACCGACCTTCCAATTTCCTTCTGGGGATATGCCCTAGAAACGGCTGCATACCTACTTAATAAGGTACCTACCAAATCCGCCCCAAAGACTCTATATGAGATGTGGAAAGGGAGGAAACCAAATCTTAAGCATGTTAAGACTTGGGGTTGTCCAGCTTATGTCAAAAAGTTTGAAAATGATAAGCTACAGACTAAATCCGATAAGTGTAGATTTGTGGGATACCCTAAAGAAACCGTAGGGTATTATTTCTATCATCCAACTGATCAAAAGGTGTTTGTTGCGAAACATGCTACCTTCTTGGAGAAAGAGTTTATCCATGAAGGGGTCAGTGGGAGCAAGATATATCTTGAAGAAATTCAAGAACCACAAGTTACCACGGACCAAAGTCAGGTACCTAACCAGGTAGAAGAACCTACTGTACCACACCCTGTTCGTAAATCTGGAAGAGTACCGAAGATACCTGAGAGGTATGGATTCGTTATAGAGGATGACGATGAGGTACACATCATGAATGATGATGATCCATTGGATTACGAACAGGCTATGAGTAATAAAGACTCAGGGAAATGGCTTAAAGCCATGAAATCCGAAATGGACTCCATGTATGAAAACAATGTATGGTCTTTGGTTTCACCACCTGAAGGTATTAAACCTATTGGGTGTAAATGGGTTTTTAAGAAAAAGACTGGAGCAGACGGAAAGGTAGAGACCTATAAGGCCCGACTGGTTGCAAAAGGTTTCAAACAAAGACAAGGAGTTGACTATGATGAAACCTTCTCACCAGTAGCCATGCTCAAGTCCATTCGGAATTTTGCTTGCGATTGCAGCTTACAACAACTATGAGATCTGGCAGATGGACGTGAAAACGACCTTCCTCAATGGGAAACTTGAGGAGGATGTGTGTATGACATAGCCAGACGGATTTATTTCAAAAGTTGAAACAAATCAAGTCTGTAAGCTACAACGATCCATTTATGGGTTGAAGCAAGCTTCTCGTAGATGGAACATTCATTTTGATGAGACAATCAAAGAGTTTGATTTTATCAAAAACGAGGATGAACCATGTGTATACAAGAAGGTTAGTGGGAGCGCAGTATCATTCCTTGTATTATATGTTAATGATATATTACTGATAAGGAATGACATTCCTATGTTACAATCCATTAAAATCTGGTTATCTAAAAACTTCTCCATGAAGGACTTGGGTGAAGCATCCTATATTTTGGGGATAAATATCTATAGAGATAGATTTAAAAGTATGCTCGGTTTATCCCAAGGAACGTACATTGATACGATGCTAAAGAGGTTTAGCATGGAAGATTCCAAAAGAGGTCTCATACCGATGAGCCATGGAATAAATCTCTCCAAGAAACAGGCCCCAAAGACACCTGAGGAGAGAGACCGTATGAGTAAGATCCCTTATGCTTCTGCAATAGGATCTATCATGTACGGTATGATATGTACTAGACCGGATGTTGCTCACGCACTTAGTGTAACAAGCAGATACCAGTCGAATCTAGGAGAAGAGCACTGGAAGGCAGTGAAAAATATCCTAAAGTACTTGAGAAGGACTAAAGATATTTTTCTTGTCTACAGTGGGTCTGAATTAAAACTCGAGGGATTCACGGACTCAAGTTTTCAAACAGACCAAGATGACAGTAAATCTGTTTCAGGGTATGTGTTTACCTTGAACGGAGGTGCAGTGAGTTGGAAGAGTTCCAAGCAGCAAACAGTTGCTGATTCAGTGACAGAGGCAGAGTATATAACTGTAAGTGAAGCTGCAAGTTGATGTTTCGGATGAAAAGTTCATTACAGAACTAGGAATAGTTTCTAAGTCTCATCTTGAATCTAAACATGTGTTGCGGCACTTTGATTAAAGAAATCATTGAAAGAGGAGAGTGTAGACTCTGAAGACAACATTGCAGATCCATTTACTAAGGCTTTAACACAACATCAGTTTGATCGTCACTTTTAGAGAAGATGGGTATGAGATACCATGGCGATTGGCTTTACTGCAAGTGGGAGATTGATAGTAGTGTGCATACAAGCCAATCATGTATGATGATAAAGAACATACTTTGTAAATAATCTTACTTATTTATTAATAAAATATTCATTTAAGGCATATAATTATCTACATGGTGCTGTTTTTATAATATGTAAATAACCCATAGTTTTAAGCAATGCTTTTAGAATCATGATGAGATCATGATAATGAGATCTAAATTCTTAGAAAGCTTAAAAACTAAAATAGTTCCCAATTGTGGGATTACTAAAATGGGGATTAGTAAATCCGGATAGATTGGTACATATGTTGCTTGCTCATTGGATGAGGATGACTGATCTCATGGTCATTTGTGTGGAGACACTAAAGCAAGTATGTAGGTGCTTATTGGAGAATAAGTTCACTGAACGTGACTCGCTATGGAATACCAAATGGAGTTTTACTCGCCTGTCAATAGGAATTCCTAATGTGATAGTAGTACATGTGATCCTTGGACTTGAGATCATCATAGTATCTTGTATGTAACAAATTATACTTTGACTAATTCCTTAAGGCCTTTTAAGGCATATATGGGGTATGCTTGGGTGTAATGAGTTACATATGGAGATAATGAATGATCAATAAAGAATCTACCACCTCTAGTAAAAGAGGAGATATGTCCTATGTGATTCGTTAAATGACAACCCAGGAATCCTTGGCCAAGGTAGAATGAAATTAGAAAGAGGTTTCTAATTTGCATTATTTGGAGTTGTGCATTTTCTAATCGAAATACATATGATTAAATAAATTAAGACTTGACAGTAAATCCATATCTTATATTTAATTGGGACATTGTATGGTGGAAGGATTGAATTATACGGTAACTATTAACTCACAGGTTCTTTTATGATTAATGTTGAAATCTATATTATCTAGAAAGTCGTTGATCGCTAGGGAGGCTTATCCCTATTGTAGAATAAATGTTATTTATTTAAATAGATTATTAGTTTAATTTGTTTATTTAAATAAGATTAGAATTTTTCT
This sequence comes from Panax stipuleanatus, assembly GCA_020205555.1. Lineage (NCBI taxonomy): Eukaryota > Viridiplantae > Streptophyta > Magnoliopsida > Apiales > Araliaceae > Panax > Panax stipuleanatus. The sequence continues at coordinate 102,360,150 of CM035116.1, read as the reverse complement.
AATTGATTTATTCACAACCGTTTTAATATGGAGAACCTAAAGGGTCACACCATAAAAGGAAGAAGAATTATTTAAGAAGAAAATGGCATGATAGTAATAATGCATTAAGTATAATTAATTTAATCTATGATGATAGAATAAATTAAATAGCTTAATGTTTATTATTTAATATTTTAGAAATATTAAATATAGATTAATAAGAGGAGTCTTATTAATATTATTATTATTATTATTATTTTAATTCTAAAGGAGTTTAGGAATTAATATAATATCAGTACTCTCTCTCAATCCTAATAAAGATTAGGATATAAATTAATTAAAAGTATTTAATTAATTAATTAAATAAAACCCTATTCTAATTGGATTAGGAGGGTTAACCTAATATCTATATAAGAGAGTCTTATATCAGAAATAAGGTACACGTGAATTTTTCAAGAGTTGGGAGTACACATATTCTATAGAGATAGAAACAAGGGTTAAGCCAATAACCCATCTTACTAAGTTCTTCATCTTCCTTGGTGGATCACCGTTAGAGGCCAAACATTTGGGTGGCTGACATTGATCAAGGGAAGGAGCCACTACAGAGGAATCAAAGGAATCAAAGGAGTAGAACTTGTACCTGAGGAAGCTTGGATCTTCAAAGGTATAATTCTATTTTTCTCCTTCTTCATTCACTGATAATTGATGCACAAGAATGATCATGGTAATGGGTTTGTATAAATTTTTGAAAACCTAGTTTTTTACGCTTCCGCCCTATTTATGTGATTTGATTGCATGATTGCGTTACGTACAAACCCAACAATGGATACCCAGCGATTGGGAGCAACATTGGAACAGATACCTATAGTCAGTGAATATGTGAACGTCTTTTCGAGAGATTTTCCAGGTCTTCCACCCTACAGGGAGATCGAATTTGTTATAGATGTTGTGCCAGGGACGACACCAGTTTCGAAGGCACCGTATCGTATGGCTCCAGTGGAATTGAAGGAGTTGATGATTCAGTTGCAAGAACTTTTAGACAAGAAGTATATTCAAACGAGTGTTTCTCCATGGAGAGCACCGGTATTTTTTGTAAAAAAAAAAGAACGGATCGTTGAGGCTTTATATCGACTACCGAGAGTTGAACAAACTAACGATAAAGAATAAGTATCCATTACCCAGGATTGATGATCTATTTGATAAGTTAAAAGGGGAAAAATATTTTTCTAAAATAGATTTACGGACGGGGTATCACCAGTTAAAGGTTAGAGAGTTGGATGTACCTAAGACAGCATTCAAGACTCGTTATAGTCATTATGAGTTCTTGGTGATGTTGTTTGGGTTAACAAATGCGCCTGCCGCATTCATGGATATGATGAACAGAGTGTTTAAATAGTATTTAGACAAGTTTGTCATAGTGTTCATTGATGATATTATAGTCTATTCCAAGACGAAAGAAGATCACGCTGAACATTTAAGATTAGTGTTGGAAGCACTAAGAAAGGAGAGGTTGTATGCAAAATTCACTAAGTGTGAATTTTGGTTAAAGAAACTGCAGTTTTTGGGGCACGTCATCGACAAGGAAGGGATTTCAGTAGATCCAGCAAAGGTGGAAGCAGTGATTAATTGGGAACAACCCAAAACCCCGATTGAGGTACGAAGTTTCTTAGGGTTAGCGGGTTACTATTGGAGGTTCATCCAGGACTTCTCAAAGATAGCTACTCCATTGGCAAATTTAACACGGAAGACCATGAATTACGTGTGGATAGAGAAGTGTGAAGACAACTTTCAAGAGCTGAAGAAGAGATTGTGTCAAACACTGGTATTGTCCTTACCGAAAGGTCCGCCTTCTTGTACTGAAGCGGGTAGAGGCAGTCGCCTCCTATTTTGGCGACTCCTTTCCCCGACCCGGCGTTTTTCCCGTCATAGTTCTAGCCCCACTCAGACTGGTTACTGGAAAGGGGAGCGGACAGCTACTTCCGAGATGGGAAATTTTATAGTTTATAGTGATGCGTCACATAAAGGACTGGGTTACGTGCTCATGCAGTATGGCAAGGTCATTGCGTATGCATCTAGGCAGTTAAAGGAGTATGAGAAAGGTTATCCTACACATGATCTTGAACTTGTCGCAGTGGTTTTTGCCTTAAAAATTTGGAGGCATTACCTATATAGGGAGAAATGTGAGATATACACAGATCATAAAAGTATGAACTATATCTTCACACAGAAGGAGTTGAATATGAGGCAGAGAAGGTGGTTGGAGTTGATAAAGGATTACGACCGCAAAATCCTGTATCACCTAGGGAAGGCGAACGTGGTGGCCGACGCCTTAAGTAGGAAGGGTCAGGAGAAACTGTCGATGTTAACAACTCAAGATGAGTTGATAACAGAGATGGCAAGGATGGAATTAGAAGTACGATGTCCAAGTGAGGAAGGGGAGAAGCTGCATGCGATAGAAGTTCAACCCACAATAGTGGAGAAGGTGAAGGAAGTGCAACTCAGAACTGATGAGGGCGAACGGATAAAGAAGAAGATTGCAGATAGTACTGAAGATACGTACAGTCTTAAAAATAAAGGGATATTAAGATTTGAAGGACGAATTTGGGTTCCGTGTGAGCCGGAGTTGAAAGATAAGATAATGGACGAAGCACATCACTCGAGGTACTCGATCCATCCTGGTAGTACCAAGATGTATCAAAACCATCAAACAAATTTCTGGTGGACAAACATGAAGAGGGAGATAGCACAGTATGTCAGTAGGTGCTTAACTTGTCAAAAAGTTAAGGCCGAACATCAATGACCCAGTGGTTTGCTTCAATCCTTGGAGATTCCGAAATGGAAATGGGAGCATATCATAATTGACTTTGTGGTAGGACTTCCAACGATGCAAAAAGGATACGACACTAGTTGGGTAATAGTGGATCGTTTGACAAAGTCGGCTCATTTCTTGCCTATAAGGGTCAAGTATAACTTAGACCAGTTAGCCAAGCTTTATGTCAGAGAGATCGTTTTCAGACATGGAGTACCAAATTCGTTTGTGTCATATCGCGACCTGCGATTCACCTCGAATTTTTGGAAGAGCTTGCAAGAGCAGATGGGAACGCAGCAGCTGAGGTTGAGCACGACGTATCATCCACAAACGGATGGACAAAGTGAGAGGACAATTCAAATGCTAGAAGACATGGTAAGGTATTGCGTTATTGATTTCAAGGGGAGTTGGGACGATCATCTATCATTGGTAGAGTTTGCTTACAACAACAATTATCATGCTAGTATAGGCATGCCGCCTTACAAAGCGTTATATGGACGGCAGTGCAGAACTCCACTATACTGGGATAAAGTGAAGAGCGTCGAATGTTAGTGCCAGAAATGGTGCAACAAATGGCAGAAGTGGTTAAGTTGATACGAACGCGGCTAGTAGTAGCTCAAGATAGGCAGAAAAAGTATTCCAATCCACATCGGAAGAATATAGAGTTCAAAGTCGGTTTATATGCATTCCTGAAGGTCTCGCCTTGGAAGGGAAATATACGCTTCGGGAAGAAGGGGAAGTTAAGCCCTAAGTTTATAGGACCTTTTGAAATTTTGAGAAGGGTAGGAGAGGTAGCATATGCAATAGCATTACCTCCAGATTTGGGACATATCCATAACGTGTTTCACGTATCGGTATTACGTCCCTATAAGCTGGATTATAAGCACGTAATCGAGTATGAAACTATCCAAGTCGCGAAAGACTTAACATATGAAGAGGTTCCTATTCAAGTGATTGATAGGAAAGAACAAGTTTTGAGAAGCAAAGTCATACCTTCGATGAAAGTTATATGAAGGAACCACAATGTCGAAGAAGCAACGTGGGAACTCGAGGACAAGATGAGGAAGACTTATCCTCATCTATTTGACTAACTTGTATCAAAATTCTAAAGACAGAATTCTTATAAGGGGTGGCGAATGTAACGCCCGAGAAAATCGAACGATTATGTAAATGAATTTTATTTGATTTATTAAATAAAATTATATATTTTTTTATTAAACTAAGTAAGATAATAAAAGGTTGTTCTATGACCTAAAGAACGCATAAATGGTTAGGATTCTGGCTACGTGCTGGAAATAAATGATATGAATTTATAAGATGAAAATAAAAGTTTTTCGAGGATTTTTCGTAAAATCACTATTCATCCGTTTCTGCTCGGGAATTATTTTTAAATTTCTGAGAAACGCGTAATGATAGGATTTTAAGACGGGATGAAATATCTAATAATATTCTAGTTATGGATCACGAAGTTTTTATATATGGACTTAAAACCCTAAGGGTTAGGGAAAGTGAAACCTAATGATAAATAGGATTAAGTATAATAATAAATGATTATTATACGGAACGAATACGAGTATAATACTAGATACTATATGAGTATAATACGAAGAGGATACGAGAATTAATATGACGTATAATATAAATTTTATACGAAGTAAAAACATTCAAATTGAATTAAATTTATTAACCAAACCCGTGGATCGAACCGATGGGTTAATGGGTGGGTTAAACCCATGGGGTGACCCATGGGGCAACCCATGAGCACATGAGTGGCACATGGGGGGATATGGGTTGACAAGGAGGCCATGAAGGGTGCATGTGCTAGCACATGCTACCACATGGGCAAGACATGGACAAAGGAGGTTTGGTTCTAATGACCAAACTACGCTAAGCCTTGCAAATTCTATAAATATAGGAGTTCATTGGTCATTTTGTTGGTTGATCAAATTGAGCACATATTGAGAGAGAGAGATAGAGAAAGAGAGAGAGAGAAGAGAAGCTAGCTTATTGCCTTTGATAAGAATCAAACAAACCAAGGAGCTAAGAAGTAATTGAATCTCCATATTCAATCACCAAAGATCAACAAAGGTATAATGATAAGAAAATTATGATAATTCATTATCTTTCACTATAGAATTAATAGAGAAGTGAATTGGTGGTGCATGAATCGTAAGAAGTCATAAGGTTGGTTATATAGTGAACTAAGAACACTAATAATCCATGCATAATGAAATCATATTAATTGATTAAGGAACTAATGAATAACTTATCAAACTCTTGAGAGTTTGTATGCTTAGCATGTGAAACCATTAAAACATAGATATTTACATTGGTTAGAATCATTAATAAACAACCAATGGATTGATTCCATTTGGTTTGTGTAAATATATTGAATAACGAAGATTCGACGAAAGTTACGTGATTAGACGTTAATCGTCGAAACCGTAAAGTTTTCGTAATAGAAGTCAAAATTTGCCATTTGAATAGGAAACGATGGTTTTCGATGGCGTAACGTGTAATTAGGTAAATAAGACTTGAAAGAGCAAGAACGAATTCATCCAGACTTAAAACGAAGAATTGAGCGTCGAACGTTCACGAATGTTGGACAAAATGTAAAAATGGACTAATCGGCGAATTTCTCGCCAATGGATTCATAAATGAATTCCGACTTGATAAAATCGTAGAACATAGGATTTATGAACTATTGGCTTTGGAATGAGCCAATTTCGAGTTGTAACAATCGTGTTACGAGCCCGTGAATTTTATAAAATTAAAAGTTTTTCTGAAGTCCCAAGTAGTAGTCCCCAGCACCGCAGCCCCAGTCCGGGGAGAGGACCCTGCATAAGGGGCACCGCAGCGCCACTTGGCAAGGCAAACTTGGCGTTGTAGAGCCGGGACAGGGGAAAAGATACTGCTAGCGAGCGCCACAGCGCCAGCTTTAAGCCTATGTCTGGCGCTGCAGTGCTCTTAAGTAAAAATTTTCCGACATGCATGTTTGTTAACCTAGTTTGCTATATGGTAATTATGGGGCAAGCATATGGTTAATATTAATGAAGAGAATTAACTTAAACAACATGTTTAAAAATGGTTTTAAGAATTAAACGTTGGCAAAACGTATTTAAATTTAAAACTCAAAATCCGATAATGTGAACTAGGAATCGTAATCGAGTTGTGAGCGTACCTTAAGGTTATATAATATGTAATAAAGGTACATAACGCATGAATGACATAAATGAAGTTAAAACTTACTTAATTTTTATACGGAGTCTAAGAACAGGAATTCGATGGAAATGTGATTAATGTAGTGAACCGATTAGGGTTTTATCTATCGTTGTGCTTAACAATGATCGACGAGAGTCGACTTATAACATATAGATGTTAATAAGCCGTAACAAATGTTAAATAACTTGAACGGATGTTATTAGTTTAACAATTCGGCTAAGTTATACAAGAAGGAGAAGATAGGTTATACATTGTATATCAATTGTGAATTCTCATTTGGTATGTTATTTGTTTATGCTTTGTAGAAGTTGTAAAGATCAAATAGCGTACATTTAAAGCTTAAAGACGCAAAGGCAAGTTTTCTAAACTCTTGTCTACACTTTATGTTGGACAAGTTATCATTATGCATGATTTCTTATGCATAAACTGTTATTGAATAGTCGATGCCATCTGATTCGGCTAGACTGAGACTTAGAGTATTGTGGTTGGTTTTTAAAAATTTCCAAAATAATTACGATGTTGCTATCCTATGACAATTTCTTGGTGCGGATTCTCGGGTAAGCCTGAGGGTGAATAAACAAATGTTTTTATGTCGTTAATTCGACAGGCACGTGAGGTTGCCACCAATTAAACGTAAATACGTTTAATGTATGAGTGTTGATCAACATAGAGTACTACAGGCTGATCATCTGGATGATCTCGTAAGCTATATCGAACTTACGACCCCAGTGTCGAGTTGTCCTTTCACGAATGAGAACTAAATGATGGTTCACGGTCGTTAACCAACACAGATTCGAAAATGCTATAAGTCCTTGGGAATGGTTTTAAAGGAATCAAAACGTTATTCTTATTATTCTTAAGTACTTCATAACTATTGTATAGTTATTGAAGACAAAGTTATATGATTCTTGATTTTGTGGTTTCAAGATTTGTTGTTGAACTTGCTGAGCTATTTATGCTCATTCTTGCTTAAAACTAAATGATTGCAGCTAAGAGCGAACGGACCGAAGGATCCGGTAAAGACAAGGGCAAGTTCAAGATGGACTAATAGTGATCTTTGTAATAACATAGTATTAGTATTGTAACAACTGATATTATGACACAGAACAAATGTAATGGTTATAAAGAACCTAGGAATGGATTAATAGAATGTAATATTTAGTAAACTCATACGTGTTATTGAAGTCTTTCATTGAATGTATGAGTAGATAGTAGCACCATGTAGCACCATGTCCAGGGTTTAAAGGAACTCGAATTTCGGGGCGTCACAATCACGATCTGAGATAATCGAAACTGGTACTCCATTTCTTGAGACAATCTCCTTGACATAAAGCTTAGCCAACTGGTCCAAGTTATACTAGACTCTGATCGGCAAAAACTGAGCCGACTTCGTCAAACGATCCACTATTACCCAAATAGCGTCATATCCTTTTTGTGTTGTCAGAAGTCCCACCACAAAGTCCATTGTGATATGCTCCCACTTCCATTTCAGAATCTCCAATAATTGTAGCAAACCACTAGGACGTTAATGTTCGGCCTTAACTTTTTGAAAAGTTAAGCATCTACGGACGTACTCTGCTATCTCTCTCTTCATGTTTTGCCACCAAAAGTTCTGTCGAAGGTCTTGATACATCTTGGTACTACCAATAAGAATAGAGTACCTCGAGTGATGAGCTTCATCCATTATCTCCTCTTTCAATTCCAGCTCACACGGAATCCAAATTCATCCTTCAAATCTTAATAACCCTTTGTTATCAAGACTACACTTATCTTCCGTATTGTCTAAAATCTTCTTCTTAATCTGTTCGTACTCCTTATTTCTGAGTTGTACTTCCTTCACCTTTTCCACGATTGTAGTTTGTACCTCTATTGAAAATAGCTTCTCCGCTTCTTCACTTGGGCATCTGACTTCTATCTCCATCCTTACCATCTCTGTTATCAACTCATCCTGATTTGTTAACATCGACAGTTTCTCCCGACCCTTTCTACTTAAAGCGTCGGCCACCACATTCGTCTTGCCTTGGTGATACAGGATTTCACAGTCATAATCCTTTATCAACTCTAACCATCTCCTCTGCCTCATATTCAACTCCTTCTGTGTGAAGATATACTTCAAACTTTTATCATTTGTGTATATCTCACATTTCTCCCCGTATAGGTAATGCCTCCAAATTTTTAAGGTGAAAACCACCGCAGTAAGCTCCAAGTCATGAGTAGGATAACCTTTTTCATACTCCTTTAACTGCCTACATGCGTACGCAATGACCTTGCCATGCTGCATGAGCAAGCAACCCAGTCCTTTATGCGAAGCAGCACTATAAACTACAAAATTCCCCGTATCATCTAGTAAAGATAATACAGGTGCTTGACTTAGCCTCTTCTTCAACTCTTAAATGATGTTTTCATATTTCTCTGTCCACACGTACTTCACTGTCTTCCTTGTCAAATTTGTCAACGCAGTAGCTATCTTCGAGAAGTCTTGAATGAACCTCAGATAGTAACCCGCCAACCCTAGGAAACTCCGCACCTCAGTCAGTGTTCTCGGTTGTTCCCAGTTAATAACTACTTCCACCTTTGTCGGATCCACTAAAATCCCATCCTTGTCGATGACGTGACCCAGAAACTGCACTCACTCTAACCAAAATTCACACTTAATGAATTTTGCATGCAACTTCTCCTTGCGTAGTGCTTCCAGAACTAATCTTAATAGTTCAACGTGATCTTCTGGCATCTTTGAGTATACTAGAATATCATCAATGAACACTATGATGAACTTATCCAAATACTGTTTGAACACTCTGTTCATCATATCCATAAATGTGGTTGGCGCATTAGTTAACCCAAACGACATGTGATACCCCCAAATCTGGGTACTTCAATTCCACAGGATTGGGTGTTCACTGTCCAATCATAACACATCTATCTACTCACAATAAATGAAACTCATAAATAAATAGAAATCCTCCTCTTAAGGGGTTACAACATCTAAACGAATAAATCCTAGGTTAACTAACCTTAATCATCAAATGCGGAAACATAAATAAATAATTAAGTCTTAAACATAATATCATAAGTCTTTAAACAAAATAATCTCAAATAAATAAACAAGTATTCATCACTTGTTTGCTTTGCCCTTTTCTATATTAGTGGATGTCTCGTCAATCCTTTCAATCTTAGCTGCAATGTTATTATGCAAGAGTGAGCAATGATTGCCCACAAGTATAACAATATAATAATAATAATAACATGCGAGAAAGCAATGAATTCTGAATAATGGAAAGCTCGACTTTTGAATCAAGATTAGAAACAAGAATCAAAAGTGAATCTGAGGGTCACAAGACTAAGAAATATGTCCCAGGTTATCAAGTATTTCTACTTTAAAGCTTTAACAGTCGTAAGACTATATGGACCTCACTTCTTGTACTTAGGGGGATTAGCCCTTAGTACCATGTATGTGCACATCATCTCAATGCTAACGCTTAAATAATCCCCTATAAAGGGTTGTTCATCTCAGTTTGACATCAGAGTCCACACCAAAAGAAGTTTAGTTTGGATAAATTCAATAACAGTTCTAGAATTTAGAACGTCAATCACCTATGGACTAATCGAATAAATAAGGGTTCGCTAGTCTTTCAAGGTTCAATAATAAAATGATACTTCAATCAAATATTGAATCTCAAAGGTATACAATTGAATAAGTATTGTATAACCGAAGTATTGCTTTAAAAAGAATTATAATATCTCATTCGGAGTCATAACTTGAATGAATAACGTTAAGAATTTGCTCAATAAAAGGATAGGATTTATAACTTACGAAATGTAAAAGTAAGGTTTAGGAACTTGCCTCGTACGTAAGCTACAATTATAAATTATGTTCCTTAATTAATCCTACATATCATTACATTCACAATACCAATTAATTCTAAGTCTGATTATACTCATCGAATCACAAACATCAGTTCTTGAACACATTATTAGACTTCACGAATAACTAGTTTAAACCACGTATTTAACTTATCAATTAATCACGTAAAACATCATTGAAAAGTTAATAAATTATTTTAACATCTTAATATATGATTAACACGTTATCATGTTCATTACATTAGTTTTTAAAATGCATTTCTGAACTTTGAACACTTAAATAAAATTTTCTGAGCTATTCTGCTGGCCGGCGCTGCTGCGCCAAGTTTGAACTGGGGAACAGCGCTGCGGCGCCTAGCCTACGTCAGCAAGCCCTTGACCTGACACTGCAGCGCTAGGGTTCCTTCATAGAAATGGTGATGCGTCTCCGTAACACGTCAGCCATCACTAGCCTGGCGCTGCAACGCTTGGTTCCTTTACAGAACCGGCACTGCGGCACCGTGACACATCAACCAGCACTGGCCTGGGGCTGCAGTGCATGGTTTCTTCATAGAACCGGCATTGCGGCGCCGCGACACAGTGCAGTTTGACAGTGTTGGCGAAGAACACAGAAATAAGCCAATTTACGCCGAAGTCATAATCAAACATCAAATTTATTGTTACCCATACATTCTGAACTTAACAGAAGCATTATATAACGTTCTTAGCATCCTTTTAACAACTTAAATCACATAAACAATCAAACTAGAACACATAATTTTCATGTTCTTGATATTTTTCATAGTTTTGATAATTTTCATGAAATCATACATTACTGATTCGTTATAACACCGAATCAGTCCGTTCAAATTTCATTATCTTCGTTTTTACATGCATAATCATAATCAACCATCAATTTTTAAATTAATAGACAATTGAAGCATGAATTTTTGTAAATATAAACCATATCAATGAGTTAACACTCTGTAACTGTAACGCCTGAGAAAATTGGACATTTATGTAAATGAATGTTATTTAGTTTTATTGAATAAAATTTTAATATTTGTTTATTAAAGTGAGTAAGCTATCTCAAGGTCGTTTTATGACTTATAGAAGGCAGATGTGGTTAGGATTCTGGCTACGTGCCAAAAATAAAGGAATTGAATTTCCAAGACGAAAATAAAAGATTTTCGAAAATAAAAGTATTTTTGAGAAAAAGATGAAATATGCTTTATTCACAATATCAAACCCTAAGGGTTAGTGTTTAATAACCCTAAGCCTTTCGGGGAGATCGGAATGTCGGAATGACATTCTGTCAAAAGATTTGACAGTAATATACCGTGAAAAGTTGAGTTAGCCGAGAAAAGTTTTCTCGGAAGAAAATTACTATTCATCTATTTTTGCTCAGGAATTTTATTTGAATTTTTGAGAAATGCGTACTGATAGGATTTAAAGACGGGATGAAATATATAATAATATTCTAGTTATGGCTCATGAAGTTTTAGCGTAAGGACTTAAAATCCTAAAGGTTAGGAAGATTAAAACCTAATAATAATTGGTTAAGTATAATAATAAATAATTATTGTGACGCCCACAAATCTGAGTACCTTCAAACCCTGGATATGGTGCTACACGGTACTACTATCTACTCATACATTCAATTGAAAGACTTCAATAACACGAATGAGTTTACTAAATATTACATTCTATTAATCCGATCACAAGTTCTTAGTAACCATTACATTGTTCTGTGTAATAATATCAATAATTACAATACTAATACTATACTATTACAAGGATCACTACTTGTCCATCTTGGACTTGCCCTTGTCTTTACTGGATCCTTCGGTTCGTTCGGTCTTAGCTGAAATCATTTAGTTTATGCAAGAATGAGCATAAATAGCTCAGCAAGTTAAACAACATATCTTGAAACTACAAAATCAAGAATCATATCATTAGGTCTTCAATAACTGTACAATAATTATGAAGTACTTAATAATAATCAAAATAATGTTTTGATTCCTTTAAAACCGATCCTAAGGACTTATAGGCTCTTTGGAATCTGTGTTGGTCAACGACCATAAACCATCATTTAGTTCTAATTCATGAAAGGAACAACCCGGCACTAAGGTCGTAAGGTCGATATACCTTACGAGCACATCCAGGTGATCAGTCTGTAGTACTCTATGTTGATCAACACTCATACATTAAACGTGTTTTCGTTGAATTGGTGGCAACCTCATGTGCCTGTCAAATTAACGACGTGAAAATATTTGTTTTATTCATGCTCAGGTTTACCTGAGAATCAGTACTAAGCAATTGGCATAGAATAACACATCGTAATTATTTTATAAAGATTTGTGGAAAACTAACCAAAATATGCTAAGTCTCAGTCTAGCCGAATCAAATGGCATCAACTATTCAATACCAGTTTATACATAAGAGATCATGCATAATGACAACTTGTCCAGCCATAACTTATAGACAAGAGTTTAGAAAACTTGCCTTTGCGTCTTTAAACCTTTAGGTTTATTCTACTCAGTCTTTACAACTTCTACAAAGAATAAACACATCGCATACCAATGAGAATTCATAGTTGATATACAATGTATAACCTATCTTCTCCTTCTTGTATAACTTAACCAAATTATTAAACTAATAACCTTCTTTCAAGTTATTTAACGTTTATTATGGCTTATTAACATATATATATATATATATATATATATGTCATAAACCTACTCCCGTCGATCATCATTAAGCATAATGACGGACGAAACCCTAACCGGTTCGTTACGGTAACCACATTCCCGTCGAATTCCTATTATCGAACTCTGTATAGAATTTATATGAGTTTTAACTTCATTTAATATCAATCATGCATCACGTACCTTTATTATATGTTATATAACCTCAAGGCACGCTCACAACTTGATTACGATTCATAGTTCACATTATCAGATTTCGAGTTTTAAATTTAAAAACATTTCGTCAACGTTTAATTCATAAAATCGTTCTTAAACATGTTGTTTAATTGATCTCTTTTCATGAATATTAACCATTTATTTGCCCCATAATTACCACGTAGAAAAAAATTTCCCTGAGGGCGCGGCAATGCCAGTACAATGCTTAAAGTCGGTGCTTGTAGTTCTGCCTCGCAGTGTCTGAACCCTGCCTTGTCACGACAACGCTGGAAACAAGGGTCTGGGAGGCGCGGCAGCGCTGGCCCCTAGATTTTGAAAATTCTAAATTTTGACAAGCTCGTAACATGATCGTTACAACTCGGAATTGGCTCGTTCCAAAGCCAATAGTTCATAAATTCTATGTTCTATCATTTCATCAAGTCAGAATTTATTTCTGAATCCGTCGACGAGAATTTAGCCGATTAGTCCATTTTTATGCGTTAGTTAAACGTTCGTGAACGCTCGACGCTCAATTCTTCGTTTTAAGGCTTAACTGGTTCGTTCTTGCTTTCGCAAGTCTTATTTACCTAATTACACGTGATGTAATAGAAAACCATTATTTCTGAATTACACGGCGACTTTTGACTTCTGTTCTGGGAAAATTTACGATTCGACGATTAACGTCTTATCGCGTAACTTTCGCCGAATCTTCGTTCTTCGATATTTTTACTTCAAGCCAATTGGAATCAATCCATTGTTGATTATTAAGGATTCTAACCATTGTAAATATCTTTGTTTTAATGATTTTACATGTTTATCATTCAAATTCTCATGATTTGATAATCCTTCATTAAATCCTTTAATCAATTTAATAAGATTTCATCATGCATAGCTTGTTAGTGTTCTTATTTCACTATATAGCCAACCTTATAACTTCTTATTGCACATGCTCCACCAATTCACTTCTGTATCAACTTTATATTGAAAGACAAAGGATTTTACACAATTTTCTTATCATTATACCTTTGATGATCTTTGTATGCTTGAGTATAGAGACTCAATTACTTCTTAGCTCCTCGGTTTGTTTGATTTCCTTACTCAAGAAATGAACTAGCTTCTCGTCTTCTCTCTCTCTCTCTCTTAATATAAATGTCAAATTTGATTAACTAACCAAATAAAGAGCAAAGCTCTTGTATTTATGGAATTTGCAAGCTTAGGGTAGTTTGGTCATTAGGACCAAACCTCCTTTGACCCCATGTCTTGCCATGTGCTAGCATGTGCTAGCACATGCACCCCACACGCTCCACATGTCACCACATGTGCCCATGGGTTTCCCCATGGATTTCACCCACCCGTTAACCCCTCGGTTCGACCCACGGGTTTAGTTATTAAAATCGATTCAAATTTAATGTGTTTACTTCGTATAAAATTTGTATTATACGTGGTATTAATTCTCGTATCATCTTCGTATTATACTCGTATAATATCTCGTATTATAAGCATATTCATTCCGTATAATAATCATTTATTATTGTGGCGAACAAGATTTTTATAATTTAATTTGAATATTTATTGAATTAAATAAATATTTTTTGATGATTTAATTATTGAATTAAATAATTAATTGATGAATTCGTGGTAGATTAATTTAATTATATGTGTTACATTGATTAAATTAATGTGGAGAATTTTATTATTCAAAGTATGAATTTAATTGAGCTTATTTGATTAAATGAATTATTTAATAAGCATAATATTATTCTAATTAATTTAATAATTAATTAGAGATTTAATGATTTGACATAATTAATAAATGAGAATTTTAATTATGTGACTATGTGATTTCACGTGGAATTATTCTATTTTATTTAATTGATTTAAATAAGATATTTTATTAATTGCTTAATTGGGGGTGACATTATTTAACTATATGATAAGAATAAATTTAAACTAAATGGGAAGGAGTTATGAAGGAACAACCAAACAAGCCCCTAAGGGGAGTTGGACCAGTTAACCATGACGTAGTAACTTACCCACTAACTAGTCAGTTGAATACAATACGTGATATTATATACATATATCATATATACATTAGTTCTATTTCATATTCCTATCGGAAGAAAAAGAAGAGATAAACTTAGAGAAGTTGAGAGAGATTGAGAGTTAATTGAGAGAGATTGAAGATTGAGAGAAGAAGAGTACTTGAATCATCATCACAATCTATCAAGGTAATCTCTTCAACCCAAACTTAAATTACATTCTTATATTTTTATGGAAAAACTATTCAAGTCCTCTATGATTTAAGAAATTTATAATTGGTGGGTATATGATGATATATATGTTAGTATATGGTGTAGACACTCGAAATTTACTAACACTGAAGGAGGGCAAAGCCGTCAATCAAATCAACCCATGTACCGATACCGGGCTTTCAATCCAAACCCGGCCCCAATGCCGATCCTCCAGTTCAAAACCTGCCACCAATGCTGGTCCTTCAACCTAAATTCGATCCCCAATATCGATGAACCTAAATCTGATCCCCAATATCGATGAACCTAAATCCGATCCCAAATATCGATAAACCTAAATCCGATCCCCAATATTGGTAAACCAAAATTCGATCCCCAATATCGGTTAACCTAACTATGTTCCCCAATATCGGTGAACCTAAATCCGATCCCCAATATCGGTCAACCTAAATCCGATCCCTAATATCGGTCAACCTAAATCCGATCCCCAATATCAGTAATTCTAAATCTGATCACCAATGTCGGTACTCCAGTAAAATCCGATCACCAATGTTAGTACTCCAGTAAAATCCGATCACCAATGTCGGTACTCCAGTCAAATCTGGTCTCCAATATCGGTACTCCAGTCAAATTAGATCACCAATATCGGTACTCCATTCAGCTCTGATCGTCAATCGGACCATCTATCCAGCTCCGATCGTCAATCGGACTGCCTATCTAGCTCCGATCGTCAATCGGACCGTCTATCTAGCTCCGGTTGTCAATCGAACCGTCAATCCAACACTGATCTCCAATTGGACCGTCAATCCAGCTCCGATTGTCAATCGAACCGTTTATCCAGCTCTGATCATCAATCAAACCATTAATCCATCTCCGATCTCCAATCGGACTGTGAATCCAGCTCCGATCATCAATCGAACCGTCTATCCAGCTCCGATCGCCAATCGGACTGTCTATTCAGCTCCGATCGTCAATCAGACCATCAATCCATCTCCAATCTCCAATTGGACCGTCAATCCAGCTCCGATCATCAATCGAACAATCTATCCAGCTCCGATCGTCAATTGGACAGTCTATCCAGCTCCGATCGCCAATCGGACCGTCTATCCAGCTCCGATCATCAATCGGACCGTCAAATCAATTCTGATCTCCAATCTGACCTTCAGATCAACCCTTATCTCAATATCGAGCCGTTAGCTCAAACCCGATCACCAATATCGGGACAACCACATTGTAATACCCGAGAATTTCCTAATATTATTAAATAAATATATTAATGGAATGAGAATTTATTAGAATATAAATGATTTTGTGTTATGAGAATGATTAATTCAATTATATTAAATTGAATAATTATAATAATTGAGAAATTGATGGAGTTTGCGATAAACTCGTTGATAGCCTTGTGTGGCACAGTGATGAGGATTATTAATGATTATATTAATTAACGAACGAATTATTAAGTAAACAATTAATCTATATTAATTGTTAATTGCTATTGTAGAATATTAATTAATGGTTATGGAATATTAACTGTGATTAATTAATAATACGTGATTATTATTATTGCAAAAAATATAATAATAATAATAAACAACGTGTCTATTATTTTATAAGATTTATATTTATATACTATGCGTGATAAATGAGCAATGGTTGTGAAAAGTTAATAATTTCATTAATTAACGAGGAATGAATTAATTAATATTATTGTTAATTAATCAATAAGATTAGTATTTTATTTAGTTGACATTATGAATAATAAAATAAATAAGTAAATAAGATTATGTTGACTGTTATGTGCAAGTGTGCAAGTATTAAATATAAAATATATGGGATACCACTCTATTAGACAGTGTAGAGAAACATTTATGTGTGACCATGCAAGTATATTTAAACCATATTGTATAATTGTACATATTGAGACTATATGTTATGAATACATCATGACACCTATGTGACAATATGTATGTAAGTATACATTAAAATGATATATCATGAATATATTATAATCACTTGTTGATGGTAGAATTTAATAATAAAGAAGACAATATAGTGTGATAATATCTGAAAAGACTATGTTGGTAGTGTTAAGAATGTACATGGATTATATGATGTGAGTACATAGGTAATCCCTAATTTTTCCTAATATAGTAATAATTGTACATTAAAACCCATTTTTGGAAAGTATAGTAACTAAATTGAACTAATTAATCACATTGCTAGAAATCTAAGCTCATCAGTTGCACTCACAGTACATGACCAGTAGCCTAAGGCTAAATTACGTAACTTCCAAGCTTTGATCATTGTCTATGGGAATGGCTGATGGTGGGTGGTTGAGCAACCCACTGTAAACCAATGTGTTCTTCTTCTACACTTTGGTTTCAACTTCCATGTAAAACCTCTAGCCAGTCCACCATTCCTCTATAAATTGGCAGCTATGTTACTAAGTTTACGTTGCTGTGTTTTATCTGATAAAACTCTGGGAATTGAAGTTTGAGTGTTTGTTGTTCAAAGAAGAGTCTAACAATCTCAGAAAGTTAGAAGCTAAGCAAACTAAGTTTCAAGAGGTATAATTCTAAATTTCATATTCTTTATTCTTGTTCACTGTCAAAGTTTTAAATCTTGATCATGTTGAATTGGGTTGTAATTGGGGTATAGAACAATTGTTTAGTTGTTATAATAAACTTATAAGCATGTTGGAATACAATGTGATTGTTTTCGTGAATAAATTTTATGAATTAGGTTGCTGTCTGCCGAAGTAGGAGCTTCCAGCTCTGTACAGGTAACGGCGCAGCTGTGCCCTGGTTATACTAGGGTGCTGCACAGCTGCGCCAGTGCTGGACTTGTGTTTTGCTGGCCAAGGTCCTGCGCAGCTGCGCCAGTTTTGAACTGGGACGCTGCGCAGCTGCGCCGGCTACTGGATCCAGTTCCTGCTTTCTGCTAGAAATCTGTTATGGTATAAATAACTAATGTGACTTGAACAAGTGTACTAATGAGCTTGGCATGCCTATATGGATATATTGAGACAATGTAAGCATGTTTTACTAAGAGTTACACACATACTTATAGTTTGAGATAAACTTAGCGTTTTATAAACAAACTTCGAATTTTAAAACGAACTCGATATGTATACTTGCCATGTTAACATTCTGACCTTGCAAGCATATTAGTATAATTTAAGGATGTATGAAAAGCATGCTAACTCGCGTATATAGGTTGCATAATAAAATGTGAACATGTGAACCTTACTAATGCACATTCCTAACAAAAATATAAGTTTTGAAAAGAAACTTTGACATGCTATGACCATGTTGATATTCTGATCTTATAAGCATGTTTATATGGCCGTGAAATACATGTCAGACATGATAACATATGTATGTAGATAACATGAACATGTTAGGCCTTATTAGCAAGGTTTACTAATGAAAATATGAGCTTTGAACGTGAACTTTGATATGTTAAGTCGAGAGTTAGAATCTGATAATTTTGAAAGTGGTTGATGGTAATCTTAGACTCACTAATGTATCATACATGTATGCCTACCATGCTAGATATCATGAAATCAAGATAGGCCTAAGTGAAGCATGTATTCAAACTAATAACTATGATAGTTACATGTATGAAATGTGAATACTCATAAGCATGCCTAAACACGAGTTATATGATTATCTTAAGTGTTTTGAAAGCGAGCATGATAAGCTTTGTAAATTTCATGACCTTGAATGACCGTAAGTGTCGACTTAGAATCTATATCACATATATTTGGAACAAGGGAAGGTTATACGAATATAAAAAGACTCTTTAACATGTATATATACTATGTGATATATGTGAATCTGATTTTGACGGTTAACTTATGGGAATGCCATAACTTGCTAAAATGAAATATATTTAGTATTGATTGTGGTCTTATGTGATATTAATAATATGCGAGTATGTTTGCTAATTGTGGTAGTCTCACATGATAGTAATGATGTATGAATATGATCAACTTGAGAAAAGAAGAAGTTAAGGATAGAAATTATATTCTATATAACTGTGTTGCTAGGTTAAAACTTAGCTTATGTGTTGATCGTATATTCGAAGATAAAATGTGAAGTTAAATTATATGACTAATGAATATCATATATATACGTAACTATATTACGATAGGAATTCGAAAGTGTTGGCTAGCTTTACGTGAGTAAACTACGCATAAGGCAAGTTTCCTAACTTACACTCTTTTACGATGCAAGTATCCTAACCGACGCATTTACTTTATGCAAGTATTTTATCATTGTATATTGTGAACTAGTTTCTTTACTTAATCGTTTGAATTGAATTAGCATACTTGAACTTTTATTTCATTAAAGCTATTGTTCATGTTGAACTTAGTATTGTTCTTGAATATTGTAAAAGTGTTTATGCCATTTGATTCGGCTAGACTTATATTATTGAAAAGCGACCCAAAACCAATTGATTGGTGCGGGATCTTGTATTTGACTGAGAAGAACAACCTTCTTTGAAGGAAAAATATAACTGTCGGAGAACTGATGCGCGCACTTGAGTATGATTGATTGCTATGCATAACGATGGTGCTTTAGGCTGATCACCTGTTGTACCTGTTTTTGTTGGATTTTCAGTTTATTACTGTTAATTCTAGTAGAAGTTCATGGTCCTTAGTGACTGCTCAGTATTCAGTTATCTTGAAATCTTGATTTAATTTATTATTGAATCACATTGATGTTATTCTGTCCTTAGATACTGTTATTGAAAACTGTTGATATTTTTGTTATCCTTGAACTATCAAACCTTGCTATAATCTTTTCGAGAATTGAGAATTATATTACAAACCCTTATTGTATATTACTTGCTGAGCAATTTGTGCTCATTCTTGCTTTCCCTAAAACATTTCAGTTAAGGTAGAGCAGGGAAAACCTTCAGGCATTGATAAGGGCAATGGCAAGGCTACCAACTAGCTTGTGTCTTTTATGTTTTAAATATTTTAATGTTGTATTAAGATGATGTAGTAAGACTGGATTTGATTATGTTTAAGCTTAAGTTAGGTTATGTAATAAGTCATTAATTGATATTATTATGTAATCTATTAAGTACTGTAGGTTGCGATGTAATACCCGAGAATTTCCATATATTATTAAATAAATATATTAATGGAAATGAGAATTTATTTGAATATAAATGATTTTGTGTTATGAGATGAATTAATTCAATTATATATAATTGAATAATCATAATAATTGAGAAATTGGTGGAGTTTGTGATAAACTCGTTGATTGCCTTGTGTGGCACAGTGGCGTAATATAAGAATGATTATATTAATTTAAGCGAACAATTAATCTATATTAATTGTTAATCGAAGAATATTAATTAACTGTTATAAAATACTAATGAGGATTGATTAATAATATGTGATTATTATTATTGCAAGAAACATAATAATAATGAGCAACGTGTTTATAAATATAATAAGATTTATATCAAATTGATAATTAATCATATAAGGGTTAATTAAATTGTTATGGAGGTTAACAATTATATTGATATGTACAAATGTGCAATACTTGAATATATAAAGTATATGGAATACAACTATATTATATAGTGTAGAGAGACACTTAAGTGTGACCATGCATGTATATACATAAACTATGTTATATAATGCAATGCGAATATATTACACATAGAAACTGTATATTACATGAAGTATAATGTGATTATGTTATATTAAAACTATATATTAGGAATACATGATAATGCCTATGTGACAAGGTGAGTGTGTTTACAGTAAAATAATGTATCATGGATATATTATAAATAATTGTTGATTAATACAATTTAATAATATATGATATAATGTAATGTGGTAGTATCCGATTGTATTATATCAGTAAGATAAACGTACATGGATTATATGTGTGTAAATTACACTTATTACATTATGTGAAGTACATTGTGATTTAAATTATAACCTAAGAGTACATATATATATAACATATGTATATGGTGTGTATATACAAGTGTAGTATTTGCAAATGCTGAGGAGTTAAATCAATTGTCTCATTTTAAGTGTTCCATTTGCTCTTCACGTGCTTGACATACAGCTAAGGCCTATTCCTTCTTCTTCTCCCCAAACTCAGCAACTAGCATTTCATAGCTCATGATTGTGGAGGGAGTGGGATTCATGATGAATCCAACCACTAATTACCTACCCTTTGATAACCTTCATGCATTCCTATAATCCGTTAGTTTGATATGGGATACAATTGCTTTGTCTGTATAATGGGAGTTCTATAAATATAGCCTCATCTCCTTCACATTTCTTTTGCTGAGAATTTCTTGCAAGGAAAGTAGAGAGTGAGTGTCCATATATATATATATATCAGTTAAAGGGGGAGTGAGGCAGCAATAAGCTCTAGCAGAAGGTATAATACAATTTCCATATTCTTCACTTTCATTTTCTGTCAAAAGAACTCCATTGTTGTTCTCTGAGTTTTGTTGAAATTCTTGATTACGCCAAATTGGATCATGATTGGTTTGTAGAACCCTTATATTATTGTTATATGAACATACACACATGATAGAACCACTGAATAGTCTTTCATTTCCATTGTTCCTCTTTAATTTCTGTAAATACATGAAATTCGTGAAATTAGTTAGAGTTCGTAAAATTGGGAATTGATAATTTCTATTGACTGTTATATAAGCACATATGTATGTGTTAGTAAGTTAAACAAGTCTAATAGCATTTGGGTATGTTGAAATCGATGAAATGGGAGGTTTTTGGTCGGATTTCGCTGCAGTCTGAACTGCAGAAAACTGCCTCGACGCCGCAGTGCCGCAGCCCGCGCCGCAGCGCCACACGCGCCGCAGCCCGCGCCGCAGCGCCGCACGCAGCGCCACTCGCGCCGCAGCGCCAGTAGTGAGCTGCTGAGCCGCGCCGCAGCGCCAGCCTCTGTGTTCAGTTTTTCTGCATTCTGCAACAAAACTGTTATGAACTAATTGTTTGATTTTTGTTTAAACAAGCATGGAAGCATGAAGAATACATATATATAAACCTAATGAGGCAATGTGAGCATGTTTTAGTATATTAGCATGCATGGTTAACCAAACGACATATAGTTTGAAAACGAACTTAAAGTTTCATGAACGACGTTAACATATATGAAGCATGTTAATATTCTGACTTTCGAGACATGTTAGTATGACCTAGAAACACATGAAATGCATGCTAACTTATGTATATAGGTTCCGTGATATAATATGGACATGTGAACCCAACTAGTGCACCTTTCTAACAAAAATACAAGTTTTGAAGGTTGATATTGACATGTAAAAACCATGTATACATTCTGACTTTTCGAGCATGTTTATAGGGCCTTGAAATACATGAAAAGCATGTTAACTTGTGTATATGGGTTTCATAAGGAAGCATGAACATGATAGACCTTATTGATGAACTATAAGCTTTGAACGTGAACGTTGGTATGTTATGACGAGAATTAGAATTTGACATTTATGAACACATGTGATAGTACTCTTAGACTCATTCATGTGTCATGCATGTATATATACCATGATTAGTTGCCATGATTAAAGTTTAGCATGAACAAAGCATGTTTTCAAGATAATAACAATGCTAGCTACATATATGCAATACGAGTACTCATGAGCATGACTAATACAAGTTATATGAATATCTTATGTGTTTAAAAGAGACCATGTTAGACCATATGAGTTCGTGTCCTTGAATGGCTTTAAGTATTAACTTAAGAACCTATACCATGTACGATTGGATTTGGAAAAGTTATACGAGCATGTAAAGTATCCTTTAAATATGAATACATGCTACGTGATATTATATGATGTTACTTGAACCCGATTTTGACGGTTAACTTAAGGAGATGCCGTAACTTGCTAAAATGAAATATATTTAGTATTGATTGTGGTCTTATGAGATATTAATAATATGCAAGCATGTTTGCTAATTGTTGAGATCTTATATAATATGAGAATGCGTTTAAACTCTAAAGAAGGAACGTTAAGGATAGAAATTATATCCTATATAACTGTGTAGCTAGGTAAAACTTAGCTTATGTGTTGATCGTATATTCAAAGAGAAAATGTGAAGTTAAATTATATGACTAATGAATATCATATATATACGTAACTGTATTACGATAGGAATTCGGAAGTGTTGATTTCTTTTCGTGGATAAACTACGCTAAAGGCAAGTTCTCTTACTTACACTCTTTTAAAGTGCAAGTATCCTAACCGACGCATTTACTTTATGCAAGGAAATCTATGATTGTGAAAGTTTCCTAACTTATACTTTTTACTATGCAAGTATCCTAACTTGTGTATTGCGAACTAGTTTCCTATTTAATCGGTTGAATCGAATTAGCATACTTGAACTCTTATTTCATTAAAGCTATTATTCATGTTGAACTTAGTATTGTTCTTGAATATTGTGAAAGTGTCTATGCCATTTGATTCGGCTGGACTTATGTTATTGAAAAGCAACCCAAACTAATTGATTGGTGCGGGATCTTGTATTTGACTGAGAAGAACAACCTTCTTTGAAGGGAATATATAATTGTCGGAAAACCGACGTGCACACTTGAGTATGATTGATTGTTATGCATAACAAGGGTACTTTAGGCTGATCACCTGTTGTACCTGTTTTTGTTGGATTTTCAGTTTATTACTGTCAATTCTAGTAGAAGTTCATAGTCCGTAGTGACTACTCAGTATTCAATTATATGAAATCTTGAATTGACTTATTATTGAATCATATTGATATTATCCTGTCCTTAGCGACTGTTATTGAGAACTGTTGATATTCTTGTTATTCTTGAACTATCAAATCTTGTTATACCCTTTCGAGAATTGAGAATCTTATTACTCACCCTTATTGTATATTACTTGCTGGGCAATTTGTGCTCATTCTTGCTTTCCTTAAAACATTTCAGTTAAGGCAGAGCATGGTGAACCTTCGGGCGTTGATAAGGGCAAGGGCAAAGCTACCAACTAGCTTATGTCTGTTATGTTTTAAATATATTCATATTGTATGAAGATGGTATAGTAAGACTGGATTTGATTATGTTTAAGCTTAAGTTAGATTATGTAATAAGTCGTTAACTGATATTATTAGGTACTCTATTAAGTACTGTAGGTTGCGAGACTTGGGGAAATAATTATAATAAATCATTGTAAATTATTCTAAAATAGATTTTCCGCTGTGATCGTATGATATTTAATTATTATTATTGTGATGTATTACCATGAGCACGTGATGAACCGAATTCGAGAGACCAAGAGGCGGTCCTGGAATTTGGGGGCGTCACAGGTTGGTATCAAAGCTGTAGTTATAAACCTTAGGAACGAGTGTCCTTAGACTATAACTTAGGCGAACTTAGAAGTTAGGAAGGAGATAAAACTCATGTAGAGCTTTCCTTGAGAGACTTAGTCTGTTATGAAATGTAACTTCATTCTATACAATGAACTTATATTTTGTTTAACATTCTAATGGAGATGCTATTTCTTGTCTTGTGTTTGTGAGTGTAGGATGACAGACACAGGGGTACCTAGTAGAGTTGTAGAGGAGGAGCCCAGGGATATACACGTAGTATACGAGGCACCTCTAGAGGCTACACCAGTGCAGGCAGTTGCACCATCCGAGTTTGATGACGAGGATGAGATCGAGATTGAGATAGAGACTGATCCAGAGGAGGAGCCGATGGAGGATGAGCCAGTAGAGGACTCTGATGAGGCTACTATAGAGGAACAGATGTTAGGCGAGTACGAGGAGCGTATTCTAGAGTTAGACTGTAGAGTTCAGGAGCTGGAGGCAGAGGCCCACGAGAGAGAGTCTGAGTTCCAGAAGCTGAGGGACGAGGACCACCAGAGGAAGCTGGCTATGCAAGAGTTAGAGGTGGAGATTGCCTACCGTAGGGAGGCAGGGATCCAGATGGGGACTCTATTTCACAGGTCAGTGGCTAGGAATGTAGATTTGGCAGAGAAGCTAGAAGAGGTTGAGCAGAGGGAGCTGAGTGAGAAGACTGAGAAAGAGGCACTCCGTACTCAGCTAGAGTTGGAGGTGATGGATAGGTTACACTTCGAGGAGAAGTGGGAAGCGTCCAATGAGAGAGCCGACGACCTTGAGGACGAGGTCAGGTGCAAGAAGAGAAAGATGAACAAGATGGGGTATGTGTTCCGTTCAGCTTTTGAAAGGGTGATTGATGGTGTGTACCACTACCCGGCAGAACAGGGACAGACTCTACATACCTTGAGCCGAGAGCTGGTTGCGTATATAGCACAGTTGGAGTACAAGAGCGCAGTGGAGCGCGGGATGATGGGATGAGATTTCCTTAGTCAGTCTAGTGGTAGTACTAGTTGTGTCTTTATGTATTGTATATACTATGTTGTAATCCCGATCTTTTGTGTAAGATGTGGGATGATGATGTAAACCCCGAGTTAGCTTTTGTTAGAGGGGTAGTATGGTAGTAGGTTGGTATATTCCCCGTCTTTTGTGATATTAGGGGATATATGTGATAACATTTATAGCAGTATGCTGGGGAAATCATGTAATGAAATGAAATGGCATATGAATATAAATGGAGTTGATTTTAGAAACGTGTTATAAATTTATTCTTTTAGTATTAAAAGAAATACTTAAGTAATATACTTGAATAATAATAAAATGAAAACTTGTGATGCAGATAATGCCACCCAGACGTAGATTGACAGCACCCGAAGAATCTGTTAACAATGAGAGAGAACAAGTAGACCCGATCCAGAAACTGGTAGACTTGTTAGGAGAAGCCTTAAGGGGAAGGAACAATGAACCCGTTCGCCCGAACCCTCAAACTGTGCCAGTAACAACCTTTAAAGACTTTAAGAGTGTAGGACCCCCGGAGTTCGAGGGAACTACCGACCCAATCATCGCACAAACGTGGATCAAAGAGATCGAAAAAGCTTTCACTATAGCTAGCGTAGGCGAAGATCAGAAGACGGTGTTTGCCACGTACATGATGAGGGGAGAAGCGAACTACTGGTGGGAGGCTAATCAACAAAGAGCTGGAGAAGGGATAATAGCTTGGGATAAGTTTAAGACACTATTCTTCGAGAATTACTTTCCAAAGAGAATGAAGAATAGGATGGAGGTGAAATTCCTAGAGTTAAAACAAGGTGAGATGACGGTGGCGCAATACGCGGCTAGGTTTAACGAACTAGCGCGATTTGCGGAGCACCAAGTTGGTGATGAAGAGAGGAAGGCTAGACGCTTTGAACAAGGGTTGAAGCCGTGGCTGTTCAATAAGGTATCAGTTCTTCAAATTGATTCCTTTGCAACATTACTGGAGAAGGCAATCATTGCGGAAGGTGGCAGTGAGGCCTTAAGTCTGTATAACAAAGAAAAGAAAGGAAAGAATACTGGAGGAGAGAATCGTACGGGAGGAAGCAGTAGCGGAGGAAGCAACTTGGGAAAGAGAAAATGGGAGAACAACAACAACAACAAAAACAACAATAATAATCAATCGGGGAATTTTCGTGGAGGTTTCAAGAAGAGGGCTGAAGGATGCCCGAAGTGTGGGAAGAATCACCAGGGCGAGTGCTGGAAGGGACGTGGCACTTGCTACAACTGCGGACAGGAAGGGCACATCTCGCCTAACTGTTTGAAACCGAAGAAGATACAAGGATGCTTTGCTTGTGGCTCGACGGAGCACCGAATTAAGGACTGCCCAAAGAAGGGAAGTGGCGGGGGTAGTAATCAGCAAGGAGGCAACAAGCTGATGATCGGTGGACCGGCACAATCCAACCGCCCAACCGCCAGAACTTTTAACATGACCGTCCAAGACGCAGTGGCTGCGAAGGATGTGGTGTCAGGTATAATCCCAATCAATGATATAAATGCTTATGTATTATTTGATTCGGGTGCCACCTGTTCTTTTGTATCTGAAGAATTTGCTAGTAGACTTAGTACACCTCGAGAACTATTAGAAAATCCTTTGATCATAGAAGTTGCTAATAAGGAAGTGATCCCTGTAGAATACGTTTATCGAAATTGTCGCGCAAATATTAGTAAACATGAACTGAGCGTAGACTTGATTCCTATTAGACTGGGAGAATTTGACGTAATACTGGGAATGGATTGGTTGTATAACCATGCTGCGATAATTGACTGTCAGAACAAATGTGTGAACCTTCAGACTCCGAGTAAGTCTAAGGTAGTGTTTTATGGTAGCTCATCGCTTAAGCAATCGTGTTGCGTTACGATGATGCAGGCCAAGAAATTGTTAAGGAAAGGATGTGTAGGTTATTTAGCTTACATCGTTGATACTCGGAAAAAGGGAGTAGAAATTAAGGATATATCCGTAGTTAATGAATTTCAAGACGTGTTTCCGGACGATCTGCCTGGTCTTCCGCCAGACAGAGAAATCGAATTCGTAATAGACTTAGCACCGGGAACGGCACCGATTTCGAAAGCTCCATATCGTATGGCGCCAGTAGAAATGAAGGAATTAATGATGCAATTGCAAGAATTATTGGATAAGGGTTACATTCGACCGAGTGTTTCTCCTTGGGGAGCACCAGTACTATTCGTTAAGAAGAAGGACGGATCAATGAGGCTCTGTATCGATTATCGAGAATTGAATAGAGTAACGATAAAGAACCGGTATCCGCTACCGAGGATAGACGACTTGTTTGATCAACTGAAGGGAGCAAAGTGTTTCTCGAAGATCGACCTACGAACAGGATATCATCAACTGAAGGTACGGGATGAGGACATACCAAAGACTGCGTTTCGAACCCGTTATGGACACTACGAGTTTTTGGTAATGTCATTCGGATTGACTAATGCTCCGGCAGCATTTATGGACTTGATGAACCGAGTTTTCAAGCCATACTTGGATAAATTTGTAGTGGTTTTTATCGACGACATTTTGATCTACTCAAAGACAGAGGAAGAACACGCCGAACATCTGAAGATTGTTTTGGAGGCACTAAGGAAGGAGAAGATGTATGCAAAATTTTCTAAGTGCGAATTTTGGATGGAGAAGGTTCAATTCTTAGGCCACGTGGTGGATAAGAATGGAATCTCTGTAGACCCTGCAAAGGTTGAAGCAGTAAGTAATTGGGAACAACCGAGAACACCGACGGAGGTGAGAAGCTTTCTAGGGTTAGCTGGGTACTATCGAAGATTCATCCAAGATTTTTCTAAGATAGCAACCCCGCTGACCAATTTGACTAGAAAGACAGTGAAATTTGTATGGACCGACAAATGCGAAGAAAGTCTTCAAGAACTGAAAAGGAGATTGAGCGAAGCACCTGTATTATCATTACCAGATGATGCGGGAAATTTTGTGGTGTATAGTGATGCATCGCACAAGGGGCTTGGCTGTGTGCTCATGCAACATGGCAAGGTCATTGCATATGCATCACGACAATTAAAGGATTACGAAAAACGATACCCTACTCACGACTTAGAGTTAGCGGCAGTAGTTTTTGCGTTAAAGATATGGAGGCATTATCTATACGGAGAAAAATGTGAGATATACACGGACCACAAAAGTCTGAAATATATCTTCACACAGAAGGAGTTAAACATGCGGCAGAGAAGGTGGTTAGAATTAATCAAAGACTATGACTGCGATATTCTTTATCACCCGGGAAAGGCAAATGTGGTTGCCGACGCTCTGAGCAGGAAAGGAAGGGAGAAGTTGTTTAATTTGACGACTCAGGAAGAGTTGATAAGAGAGATGGAGAAATTGGAGATAGAAGTAAAAGGACCAGAAAAGTCTGGTGAGAAGTTAATTGTAATGGAAGCTTGTCCGACGTTGTTGAATAGAGTAAAGGAAGCTCAGGAAAAGGATGAAGAGTGTGAGAAAATCCGAAAGAGGATCACAGGAAGTGAGGGAGAAAAATTTCGAATGGATAAAGACGGTATTTTGAGATTTGAAGGGAGAGTGTGGGTACCAGCGGTAACTGAGTTGAGGGAAGAGATTTTGCACGAGGCACACAATACGACATATTCCGTTCATCCGGGAGGCACAAAGATGTACCGAGATCTAAGGCAACATTTTTGGTGGCCTAATTTGAAACGGGAAGTCGCAGAGTGCGTCAGTAAATGCTTGACTTGCCAACGCGTTAAAGCAGAACATCAGCGGCCAAGTGGTTTACTACAACCATTAGAAATACCAGAGTGGAAATGGGAGCATATTACCATGGACTTCGTGGTAGGGCTTCCAGTTACACAGAAAGGTTATGATGCTATTTGGGTTATCGTGGATCGACTAACGAAGACCGCACACTTTCTACCAATCAAGATCCGCTACAGTTTGAACCAATTAGCAAGCCTATATGTAAAAGAAATTATTTCACGACATGGAGTGCCGGTGTCAATTGTCTCTGATCGAGATCCGCGCTTCACGTCCAATTTTTGGAAGAGTTTGCAAGAAAGAATGGGAACGCAGTTGAGGTTGAGTACAGCTTATCATCCTCAAACAGACGGACAAAGTGAGCGAACAATACAAACGCTAGAAGACATGCTTAGGACTTGCGTGATGGATTTTAAGGGAAATTGGGACGACCACCTACCCTTAGTAGAATTCGCATATAATAATAGCTACCATGCGAGTATTGGCATGCCACCGTACGAAGCTCTTTACGGGAGAAAGTGCAGAACGCCGTTATGTTGGGACGAAGTCGGAGAACGACGAATACTCGGACCAGAGTTAGTTCAACAAACCGCAGACGTGGTGACAGTGATAAGAGCCAGACTTGTAGCAGCTCAAGATCGCCAGAAGAAATACGCAGATTTGCATCGGCAGGACCGAGACTTCAAAGTCGGCAGTTTCGTATTCTTAAAGGTATCTCCATGGAAGGGAAAAATTCGTTTCGGCAAGAAAGGAAAATTGAGTCCAAGATTCATAGGACCGTTCGAGATACTGAAGCGAGTGGGCGAAGTGGCATACAAAGTTGCGTTGCCACCCGAACTGGAGCACATCCACAACGTGTTTCACATTTCCGTGTTGCGACCGTATAAGGCCGACTACAAGCACGTGATTTCTTACGAGCCCATTCAAGTGGAGAAGAACTTGGCGTATGAAGAAATTCCTGTCCAAATATTAGATAGGAAAGAACAAACTTTGAGAAATAAAGTTATTTCATCTGTAAAAGTACTTTGGCGTAACCACGATGTCGAGGAGGCAACGTGGGAGTTAGAAGATAGGATGATGAGGGACTATCCCCATATATTTGTGTAACCTTGTAGCAATTCCGGGACGGAATTTTTATAAGGGGGGGAGGATGTAATACCCGAGAATTTCCATATATTATTAAATAAATATATTAATGGAAATGAGAATTTATTTGAATATAAATGATTTTGTGTTATGAGATGAATTAATTCAATTATATATAATTGAATAATCATAATAATTGAGAAATTGGTGGAGTTTGTGATAAACTCGTTGATTGCCTTGTGTGGCACAGTGGCGTAATATAAGAATGATTATATTAATTTAAGCGAACAATTAATCTATATTAATTGTTAATCGAAGAATATTAATTAACTGTTATAAAATACTAATGAGGATTGATTAATAATATGTGATTATTATTATTGCAAGAAACATAATAATAATGAGCAACGTGTTTATAAATATAATAAGATTTATATCAAAGTGATAATTAATCATATAAGGGTTAATTAAATTGTTATGGAGGTTAACAATTATATTGATATGTACAAATGTGCAATACTTGAATATATAAAGTATATGGAATACAACTATATTATATAGTGTAGAGAGACACTTAAGTGTGACCATGCATGTATATACATAAACTATGTTATATAATGCAATGCGAATATATTACACATAGAAACTGTATATTACATGAAGTATAATGTGATTATGTTATATTAAAACTATATATTAGGAATACATGATAATGCCTATGTGACAAGGTGAGTGTGTTTACAGTAAAATAATGTATCATGGATATATTATAAATAATTGTTGATTAATACAATTTAATAATATATGATATAATGTAATGTGGTAGTATCCGATTGTATTATATCAGTAAGATAAACGTACATGGATTATATGTGTGTAAATTACACTTATTACATTATGTGAAGTACATTGTGATTTAAATTATAACCTAAGAGTACATATATATATAACATATGTATATGGTGTGTATATACAAGTGTAGTATTTGCAAATGCTGAGGAGTTAAATCAATTGTCTCATTTTAAGTGTTCCATTTGCTCTTCACGTGCTTGACATACAGCTAAGGCCTATTCCTTCTTCTTCTCCCCAAACTCAGCAACTAGCATTTCATAGCTCATGATTGTGGAGGGAGTGGGATTCATGATGAATCCAACCACTAATTACCTACCCTTTGATAACCTTCATGCATTCCTATAATCCGTTAGTTTGATATGGGATACAATTGCTTTGTCTGTATAATGGGAGTTCTATAAATATAGCCTCATCTCCTTCACATTTCTTTTGCTGAGAATTTCTTGCAAGGAAAGTAGAGAGTGAGTGTCCATATATATATATATCAGTTAAAGGGGGAGTGAGGCAGCAATAAGCTCTAGCAGAAGGTATAATACAATTTCCATATTCTTCACTTTCATTTTCTGTCAAAAGAACTCCATTGTTGTTCTCTGAGTTTTGTTGAAATTCTTGATTACGCCAAATTGGATCATGATTGGTTTGTAGAACCCTTATATTATTGTTATATGAACATACACACATGATAGAACCACTGAATAGTCTTTCATTTCCATTGTTCCTCTTTAATTTCTGTAAATACATGAAATTCGTGAAATTAGTTAGAGTTCGTAAAATTGGGAATTGATAATTTCTATTGACTGTTATATAAGCACATATGTATGTGTTAGTAAGTTAAACAAGTCTAATAGCATTTGGGTATGTTGAAATCGATGAAATGGGAGGTTTTTGGTCGGATTTCGCTGCAGTCTGAACTGCAGAAAACTGCCTCGACGCCGCAGTGCCGCAGCCCGCGCCGCAGCGCCACACGCGCCGCAGCCCGCGCCGCAGCGCCGCACGCAGCGCCACTCGCGCCGCAGCGCCAGTAGTGAGCTGCTGAGCCGCGCCGCAGCGCCAGCCTCTGTGTTCAGTTTTTCTGCATTCTGCAACAAAACTGTTATGAACTAATTGTTTGATTTTTGTTTAAACAAGCATGGAAGCATGAAGAATACATATATATAAACCTAATGAGGCAATGTGAGCATGTTTTAGTATATTAGCATGCATGGTTAACCAAACGACATATAGTTTGAAAACGAACTTAAAGTTTCATGAACGACGTTAACATATATGAAGCATGTTAATATTCTGACTTTCGAGACATGTTAGTATGACCTAGAAACACATGAAATGCATGCTAACTTATGTATATAGGTTCCGTGATATAATATGGACATGTGAACCCAACTAGTGCACCTTTCTAACAAAAATACAAGTTTTGAAGGTTGATATTGACATGTAAAAACCATGTATACATTCTGACTTTTCGAGCATGTTTATAGGGCCTTGAAATACATGAAAAGCATGTTAACTTGTGTATATGGGTTTCATAAGGAAGCATGAACATGATAGACCTTATTGATGAACTATAAGCTTTGAACGTGAACGTTGGTATGTTATGACGAGAATTAGAATTTGACATTTATGAACACATGTGATAGTACTCTTAGACTCATTCATGTGTCATGCATGTATATATACCATGATTAGTTGCCATGATTAAAGTTTAGCATGAACAAAGCATGTTTTCAAGATAATAACAATGCTAGCTACATATATGCAATACGAGTACTCATGAGCATGACTAATACAAGTTATATGAATATCTTATGTGTTTAAAAGAGACCATGTTAGACCATATGAGTTCGTGTCCTTGAATGGCTTTAAGTATTAACTTAAGAACCTATACCATGTACGATTGGATTTGGAAAAGTTATACGAGCATGTAAAGTATCCTTTAAATATGAATACATGCTACGTGATATTATATGATGTTACTTGAACCCGATTTTGACGGTTAACTTAAGGAGATGCCGTAACTTGCTAAAATGAAATATATTTAGTATTGATTGTGGTCTTATGAGATATTAATAATATGCAAGCATGTTTGCTAATTGTTGAGATCTTATATAATATGAGAATGCGTTTAAACTCTAAAGAAGGAACGTTAAGGATAGAAATTATATCCTATATAACTGTGTAGCTAGGTAAAACTTAGCTTATGTGTTGATCGTATATTCAAAGAGAAAATGTGAAGTTAAATTATATGACTAATGAATATCATATATATACGTAACTGTATTACGATAGGAATTCGGAAGTGTTGATTTCTTTTCGTGGATAAACTACGCTAAAGGCAAGTTCTCTTACTTACACTCTTTTAAAGTGCAAGTATCCTAACCGACGCATTTACTTTATGCAAGGAAATCTATGATTGTGAAAGTTTCCTAACTTATACTTTTTACTATGCAAGTATCCTAACTTGTGTATTGCGAACTAGTTTCCTATTTAATCGGTTGAATCGAATTAGCATACTTGAACTCTTATTTCATTAAAGCTATTATTCATGTTGAACTTAGTATTGTTCTTGAATATTGTGAAAGTGTCTATGCCATTTGATTCGGCTGGACTTATGTTATTGAAAAGCAACCCAAACTAATTGATTGGTGCGGGATCTTGTATTTGACTGAGAAGAACAACCTTCTTTGAAGGGAATATATAATTGTCGGAAAACCGACGTGCACACTTGAGTATGATTGATTGTTATGCATAACAAGGGTACTTTAGGCTGATCACCTGTTGTACCTGTTTTTGTTGGATTTTCAGTTTATTACTGTCAATTCTAGTAGAAGTTCATAGTCCGTAGTGACTACTCAGTATTCAATTATATGAAATCTTGAATTGACTTATTATTGAATCATATTGATATTATCCTGTCCTTAGCGACTGTTATTGAGAACTGTTGATATTCTTGTTATTCTTGAACTATCAAATCTTGTTATACCCTTTCGAGAATTGAGAATCTTATTACTCACCCTTATTGTATATTACTTGCTGGGCAATTTGTGCTCATTCTTGCTTTCCTTAAAACATTTCAGTTAAGGCAGAGCATGGTGAACCTTCGGGCGTTGATAAGGGCAAGGGCAAAGCTACCAACTAGCTTATGTCTGTTATGTTTTAAATATATTCATATTGTATGAAGATGGTATAGTAAGACTGGATTTGATTATGTTTAAGCTTAAGTTAGATTATGTAATAAGTCGTTAACTGATATTATTAGGTAATCTATTAAGTACTGTAGGTTGCGAGACTTGGGGAAATAATTATAATAAATCATTGTAAATTATTCTAAAATAGATTTTCCGCTGTGATCGTATGATATTTAATTATTATTATTGTGATGTATTACCATGAGCACGTGATGAACCGAATTCGAGAGACCAAGAGGCGGTCCTGGAATTTGGGGGCGTCACATGCGAGACTTGGGAGAATAATTATAATAAATCATTGTAAATTATTCTAGATTAGATTTTCCGCTGTGATTGTGTGATTTTTAGTTATTATTATTGTGATGTATTACCATGAGCACGTGATGAACCGAATTTGAGAGACCAAGTGGCGGGTCCTGAATTTGGGGGCGTCACAGGTTGGTATCAAAGCTGTAGTTATAAACCTTAGGAACGAGTGTCCTTAGACTATAACTTAGGCGAACTTAGAAGTTGGAAAGGAGATAAAACTCACATAGAGTTTTCCCTAGAGCGAGACTTAGCGTGTTATGAAATGTAACTTCATTCTATACAATGAACTTATGTTTTATTTAACATTCTAATGGAGTTGCTGTTTGTTTGTCTTGTGTTGGTGATTGTAGGATGACAGACACAGGTGTACCTAGTAGAGTGGTAGAGGAGGAGCCCAGGGATATACATATAGTATACGAGGCACCCCTAGAGGCTACACCAGTGTAGGCTATTGTACCGTTCGAGTCTGACGACGAGGACGAGATTGAGATAGAGTCTGATCCAGAGGAGGAGCCAATGGAGGACGAGCCGATGGAGGATGAGCCAGTAGAGGACTCTGATGAGGCTACTGTAGAGGAGCAGATGCTAAGAGAGTATGAGGAGCGGATCCTAGAGTTAAACTGCAGGGTCCAGGAGCTGGAGGCAGAGGCCCAAGAGAGAGAGTTCGAGTTCTAAAAATTGAGGGACGAGGACCACCAGAGAAAGCTGGCCATGCAGGAGTTAGAGGTGGAGATTGTCTACCTGATGAGTGGGATTTATACCCACGAATCGGATACTTTATGGCTTAAATAGTTGCCTGATCTTCGCTATGTTTATATAGTTTTATATTATTTTAGTATTAGTATGCTTAACCGTTGTGTTGCAGGCTCTACAGGACTTTTCTAGGCAAAATGGGCAATTTACATACACTGGCGCCGCAGCGTCAATGCTATGCCTCCATCTCGCGCCGCAGCGCCGCATACCTATTCAGCCTGACGTCACCATGGCGCTGCAGCGCCCCTGAGCCTTTATAAACTCAGGCTGCAGCGTGGATGCCGGTCTTTTGAGTTTAACGTGGCGCCGCAGCGCCACTTATAAGTCTATTGCCCGCGGCCGCAGCGCGAATTCCGGTGCCCAGACAGAGAAGGCTTGCTTTTGACCTAGAAAAAGAGGAGAACATATATATATATGGGGAGAGCAAGAGAAAAGAAAAGAAGAAAAAGGGGGATACTGGTAGAGAATCGGTTAGCTTAGCTTAGGATAATATAGTTTTCTCTTCTCTTTTGTACTTTCTCTCTTTAGTTATTAGGTAATGTTTGTAAATATAGATTAGGTAGATTAGGGTAAAGTTTGGGTGTTCCTTGGAGCAACAAGAGCATTGAGCTACACGGATTGGAGAGCTTGAAAGGAGCGGAATGCTTGGAGACTGAGGAGGCTTGACAGAGTTTATTCTTATCCATTTATTTCCTCTACTTTTGTAATCCATAAATGTTGTCTTTATTGCTACTTATATTTTGTTCAATAGCTATGAACTAAGTATTGGCTCTAAGGTTATAATGGAACCCTTTGTTAGTTAAATTGACTGTCTTATCTCTTTGGTTGGCACCATATGGTTTGGTTTAATATATTCATGCTTAACGATTCTCACTAAGACATTAGTGATGATTTTGGTAATCTATATGATATCGAAAGAAGAATTGTAGATTTACACCTAAATATATTGGCATGTGATTATGGGTTTCGACTGCATAAGTTGTGCGTAGAATAGACATATATCTGTGTGCCACATGTGACCTAATTGAGAACTTATGCTTTAATCCTTGTTAGGTTAATTCGCATAGATATGTGTAGGATTATCACCTAGCTTGGACGTTCCTTTCTATTCTATTCCCTATCGGGTGGATCTGGAGAGGTTACGTTTGTGCATACCTCGACAGAGGTGTATGAACACCTGTGTGTTCTCGGTCGACAAACTGTCGTGACCATTAAGACCAAAGAGAGAAGGGTAGGAAGTTTGATGAAGCATAGCACGCCAGGTGTTCGACGGAATGCCTGTGTGGGGTGAAGTTGTAACCTTAGCTTGTAATTCCTTCGATTACCATTCGTTATCCGTTTACTTGCTTTAATAATTAGTTATAACTAGTTTAACCACACTCTTATTAGTTTACTGTTCGAATAAGACTAAAGCGATACAAAGTTGGTATTTGGTAAATATTAGTGATAGTTCCTCGTGGGTACGGCACTTTTCTTATCACTGTATTACTTGTTAGACCGCGTATACTTGCGCGTGTTTAGTGATCGGTTTTCCGACCAACACTACCGTAGGGAGGCAGGGATCCAGATGGGGGCTCTGTTTCACAGGTCAGTGGCTCAGAACGTAGATCTGGAAGAAAAGCTGAAAGAAGTAGAACAGAGAGAATTGAGTGAGAAGACTGAGAAAGAGGCACTCCGTACTCAGCTAGAGTTGGAGGTGATGGATAGGATACACTTCGAGGAGAAGTGGGAAGCGGCCAATGAGAGAACTGATGACCTAGAGGACGAGGTCAGGTGCAAGAAGAGAAAGATGAACAAGTTCAGCTTTTGAGAGGGTGATTGATGGTGTGTACCACTACTCGGCAGAACAGGGACAGACTCTACATACTTTGAGTCGAGATCTGGTTGCGTATATAGAACAGTTAAAGTATAAGAGCGCTGTGGAGCGCGGGATGATGTGATGAGATTTCGTTAGATGGTCTGGTGGTAGTTTAGTAGAATTTAGCAGTGGTGAACAGAAGTACACCCTGATCGAGAAGACATGTTGTGCATTAGCATGGGCTGCCATGAGGTTGCAACACTATTTGCATGGGCATACGACCTACCTTATATCCCGCATGGATCCACTCAAGTACGTATTCAACAAACCAATGCTAAATTGCTGACTGTCCAAATGGCAGTAAATCTTACAGCAGTTCTACATTGTCTACGTAACTCAGAAGTCAATCAAGGGTCAAGGCATTGCAGTTCGACATATAGATTTTTTCAATGACGGAGCGGTATTTGACATTGAAAAAATCTCTTAACTTGATCGTCGCAGTCAGCCTTAAGAGAGATTTAATAATGGCCTATTCTGATTATCTTCTTGGCCGACAGATGACCACTCATGTGTGGACCACAGACTCCACCGTGGATTTCTTCCATAAGTCTTTGGGCTTGCTCTTTGTCAAGGCATCTTAACAGGCCTATTCTAGCATTCCTTTTGTACAGTGCATCTCCGCTTAAATAGAACTTTGTGGCCATTTTGTGAATCCGCTTACGCTCTGGTTGACTTTCTCTAGCTGGTGTGGATCCATCACGAAGATATTCCTTGATGTCTTGATACCAAGGCTGCTTGACAGGAGGTATTTCATCTGATACTTCTCCAATGTAACTCCCATATGTCGGGGCTTTCTGAATTATGAACTTGATGTTGGGAAATCCACTCCTATCGGATATGCTAATGAATGAAGTCAACATTGCCAATGCATCAGCAAAGTCATTCCGACCCCGAGGAATATGAACGAAGGTTATGTCTTTAAATTCCTGGGATATTTTGAAGACCTGCCGATGATAGAGCAGTAAATGCAGTTCTTTGGTGAGATATGCGCCGGTGGTTTGTCTGATGACCATCTCGAAATCTTCGAAGATGAGTAGGTGCTTGATAGACATGGATTGGGCTAATTTCAACCCCATTATACAGCCTTTGTACTCGGCCATGTTGTTGGTGTTGCCAAATTAAAGTTTGGTAGCCACAGGATACCGTTTTCCTGTACCAGAGATGAGGACTGCCCCAGCTCCGGCACCTTCCATGTTTATCGCTCTGTCGAAATACATTTTCCATGGTTGGACTGTATTCTCGGACTGGAGTTGTTGAATTCTTATGATCCCATCATCCGGGAAATATGTCTCTAGGGGCTCGAACCCTCCTGAAGGTGTTTCAGCTAATTGATCTGTAATGCCTTGACCCTTGATTTACTTCTGAGTTACGTAGACAATGTCGAACTGCTGTAAGATTTACTGCCATTTGGACATTCAGCAATTCAGAATTGGTTTGTTGAAAATGTACTTGAGTGGATCCATGCGGGATATGAGGTATGTCGTATGCTCATGCAAATAGTGTTGCAACCTCATGGCGGCCCATGCTAATGCACATCATGTCTTCTCGATCAGGGTCTACTTCTGTTCACCACTGCTGAATCTTTTGCTGATGTAGTAGATAGCTCTTTCTTTGCTGCTATCATCCTTCTGTCCTAAGATGCAGCTCATTACGTTGTTATTGACGGACAGGTACACGAACAAGGGAACTCCATCCCTTGGGGGTACCAATACCGGTGCTTCGATCAGCTGCTTCTTGATGGCAAGGAAAGCTTGTTGGCAATCTTCATTCCATTTGGTGGAGGAATTCTTCCTTAACAGCTTGAAGATGGGTTCACAAGTTGCTGTAACCTGTGAAATGAAACTGCTTATGAAGTTAATCCTTCCTAGGAATCCCCGTATCTCCTTCTCTGTATGAGGTACGGGCATTTTAGTAATAACTTTGATCTTGGCAGGGTCGAGCTCGATGCCCCGATGGCTTACCAGGAATCCTAACAGCTTACCTGCTTTGACGCCAAAAGCACATTTGGCGGGATTGAGCTTGAGGTTATACTTACGTAACCTGTTGAACAGCTTTTTTAGATGGTCGATGTGAACATCCTCCCTCCAGGATTTGATGATGATGTCATCCACATAAACTTCAATCTCTTTGTGCATCATGTCATTAAAAAGAGGGCCATTATGGCTCGCTGATACGTGGCTCTGGCATTGATAAGGCCGAAGGATAGTCATTTATAGTAGAAGGTTCCCCAGGGAGTGATAAAAGTTGTTTTCTCCCATTCCTCTTCAGTAACCATGATTTGATGATAACCAACAAAGTAATCCACGAAGGAATACATGCCATACTGCGCAGTATTGTCAATCAGGATGTAGATGAAAGGTACCAAGAAATTATCCTTGAGGCAGGCTTTGTTCAAATCCCGGTAATAGACGCAGACTCGTACCTTCCCTCCGGGTTTAGGCACGAAAACTATATTTGATGGCTATTCTGGGTATGTTGATACCATGATGATTTCGGCTTTGAATTGTTTAACCACTTCTTCTTTGACTTTCAAACTCCACTCAGGTTTCAATCGCCTGAGCTTTTGTTTGACTAGTTTGAAACCTTCTTTGATGGGCATTCGATGGATGACAATATCCATGGAGAAGCCAATCATGTCTTCATATGACCATGCAAATACATCCTGGTACTGTGTTAGGAGTTCGATCAGGTCGACTTTTTGATTGGGTGTAAGGTCTGAACCTATGTGGATTTCTTTGATGTTTTCGGAGGTTCCTATGTTGATGGTGATGGTTTGGTCGAGGTTTGGTTTGAGTTTGTCTTCGACCCATTATTTGATCTCCTCGGGCACCTCATAGTCATCTTCCATCTCTTGATCAATATCCATCAAGTCGAAGTTCAGTTCTACATCAAAGTCGTAGTCATT
This sequence comes from Panax stipuleanatus, assembly GCA_020205555.1. Taxonomy (NCBI): domain Eukaryota; kingdom Viridiplantae; phylum Streptophyta; class Magnoliopsida; order Apiales; family Araliaceae; genus Panax; species Panax stipuleanatus. The sequence goes on along the minus strand of CM035116.1, from coordinate 102,320,035 downwards.
TTGGCAGGTTGGCTTTTTATAAGCACAGACACACACCTCCAAAGCTTGAGTCCTGAAAACAAAAATGCTTTCATTAATATATATAATTGCTTAAACATACATGGCATTTGCAAAGCATAACAAAAGTTATTTCTATAGCTGTGCAAGCAAAAGAAAGCAGCAAATAAAAGCATGATTAAAGGGCAAATGTACTCTCTGCCCCTTTACCCTTTTCGACCGAGGCAAGGGACACTGCTCCAGTTGTCCAAGGTCAAATTCTCATGAACCGTGAGAATCAAGGAATTGTGCTCGTCTGCCTCATCTTGGATAACAACTTAGACATCCTTTAAAATAAGGCCAAGGCTTTTCTGTGGATTGTTCCTCTTCTTGATGAGAGGAATTTGGGCATGATCTTCGTCGTCACTGTCTAGGAATTCATCATTCATGCCCTCGTAGTTGATAATAACCCTCATTTAGCGAATGGGTCTCGTCCTTCGCACAGAATCTTTTCTTTTCCTTTTTTGCTGACTGCCTCAGGCTTGAGGGCTTTTCTTTCATGGACAGGTATGATTGGAGGAAATAGCATGGCTGATACCACAGTCGGGATTTTCCTCATAGGTTTCACCCATCCGGCATTTGTGAGGTTTGGCAGCAGAATTGTGGAGGCATGAGCCTTGGGATTTTTATGTGGGTTCCGGCGGCTTAACGCGGATGAATATCCCAATCCTGCTCTCCCAGTCTGACTTGGGATTTGGACTGGCATCTTGATACCTTGCTTATCCTTTCCCAACCCTTCTCCAGGTTGAAAACTCGAAGATACCATTTCTCGTCCCACTGTCATTACTTCGGTGGAGACTTTAGGCTTTAGGGCTGGTGCCCCGATAGGTAGATATAGAGTATCCCTCACCTCTAGAGCTTGAAAACTGGCAGGTTCAATCTCTGCATCCAGGCTGATCACCGGCATGTCCCCATGTATGTACGTAGGGTATTTTGGTTGGGCATTCACTGTGATGAGGCTGTTGTTAATAATGTACTTGAGTTGTTGATGGAGGGTGAATGGCACTGCCCCTGCCATGTGAATCCAAGGTCTGCCCTGCAACAAGTTGTATTTGGTGGTGATGTTGAGCACCTGGAAAGATATGTAAAAAGTGTGTGGGCCAATCTTTAGAGGAAGCTCTATTTCCCCCATAGCCTTTTGACGATATCCATCAAAGGCCCAGATGATCATATGACTGGTTTTGTTCCGGTTCGGATTAATCTTCATCCTTTCTAAAGTATCGTATGGACAAATGTTGAGGGATGATCCTCCATCGATAAGCACACCTCCGATCACATATCCGGAGGACATTATAGCTATATGCAGGGACTTGTGGTGGCTCGTTCCCTCTGCCAGGATATCATCGTCAGTGAAAGATATCACATTGTTATTGAAGATGTGCTCTATCACATGATGGAATTTCTCGGTATCCACTGTATGTGGCAAATGAGCTTCTTCTAGTACTTTCACTAGGATGTTGCGATGATCCTCTGAATATAGGACCAAGTCAAGGATGGACACTTGTTTAGGTTAAGGCCGAGCAGTGCGGACCCTCGAGTACCGACAAGGGCAAGGGAAAGGCTACGGAGTAGCTTAATATTATGTAGGACTTATGATTGTAATAAAGAACTTATGATATTATGTACTAGTTAAAGTTATTTATGCTTAAGAGACGTCTAAGCTATGTAATCACTATTTAAGTTACGAGACCTTGGGACGTGAATAAATTATATTATTTAAATGTAATCTATTCGTTATTAGTTGTGTATTATTTCGCTGTGCGATGCGACATTTAGTCGTATTATTATTGTGATGTATTACCATGAGCACGTGATGAACCGAATTTGAGCGACCCCGTGACGGTCCTAGAATTTGGGGGCGTCACAGGTTGGTATCAGAGCTGTAGTTATAAATCTTAGGAGCGAGTGTCCTTAGACTATAACTTAGGAGAACTTAGAAGTTAGAAAGGAGATAAAACTCATGTAGAGTTTTCCATGTGGGGCTTAGTTTGTTATAAAATGTAACTTCATTTTATACAATGAACTTATATTTTATTTAACATTCTAATGGAGTTGCTGTTTCTTGTCTTGTGTTTGTGATTGTAGATGGCAGATATGGGAGTACCCACTAGAGTGGCTGAGGATGAGCCCAGGGATATCCACGTAGTGTAAGAGGCACCTCTAGAGGCTACACCAGTGCAGGCTGTTGCACCGTTCAAGTCTGACAACGAGGACGAGATTGAGATAGAGTCTGATCCAGGGGAGGAGCCGATGGAGGATGAGACAATGGGGGATGAGCCAGTAGAGGACTCTGATGAGGCTACTATAGAGGAGCAGATGTTAGGCGAGTATGAGGAGCGGATCCTAAAGTTAGACTGCAGAGTACAAGAGCTAGAGGCCTAGGCCCATGAGAGAGAGTCTGAGTTCCAGAAGCTGAGGGACGAAGACCACCAGAGGAAGCTGGCCATACAGGAGTTAGAGGTGGAGATTGCCTACTGTAGGGAGGCAGGGATCCAGATGGGGACTCTGTTTCACAGGTCAGTGGCTAGGAACGTGGATATAGCAGGGAAGCTGGAAGAAGTAGAACAGAGAGAATTGAGTGAGAAGACTGAGAAAGAGGCACTCCGTACTCAGCTAGAGTTGGAGGTGATGGATAGGATACACTTCGAGGAGAAGTGGGAAGCGGGCAATGAGAGAGCTGACGACCTAGAGGACGAGGTCAAGTGCAAGAAGAGGAAGATGAACAAGATGGGGTATGTGCTTCGTTCAGCTTTTGAGAGGGTGATTGATGGTGTGTATCACTACCCGGCAGAACAGGGACAGACTCTATATACCTTGAGTCGAGAGCTGGTTGCGTATATAGCGCAGATGGAGTACAAGAGCGCAGTGGAGCGCGGGATGATGTGATGAAATTTCCTTAGATAGTCTAGTGGTAGTATTAGTGTGTCCTTTATGTGTTGTATATACTATGTTGTAATCTCGATCTTTTGTGTAAGATGTGGGATAATGATGTAAACCCCGAGTTAGCTTTTTTTAAAAGGGTAGTATGGTAGTAGGTTGGTATATTCCCCGTCTTTTGTGATATTAGGGGATATATGTGATAACATTTATAGAAGTATGCTAGGATAATCATGTAATGAAATGAAATGGCATATGAATATAAATTAGGCTTATTTTAGAAACGTGTTATAAATTTATTCTTTTAGTATTAAAAGAAATACTTAAGTAATATACTTGAATAATAATAAAATGAAAATTTGTGATGCAGATAATGCCGCCCAGACGTAGATTGACTACACTCGAAGAATCTGTTAATAATGAGATGGAACAAGTTGACCCGATCCAGAAACTGGTAGACCTGTTAGGAGAGGCATTAAGGGGAAGGAACAATGAACCCGTTCGCCCAAACCCTCAGGCTGTGCCAGTAACAACCTTTAAAGACTTTAAGAGTGTAGGACCCCCGGAGTTCGAGGGAACTACCGACCCAATCGTCGCACAAACGTGGATCAAGGAGATCGAAAAAGCTTTCACTATAGCTCGCGTAGGCGAAGATCAGAAGACGGTATTTGCCACGTACATGATGAGGGGAGAAGCGAACTACTGGTGGGAGGCTAATCAACAAAGAGCTACAGAATGGATAATAGCATGGGATAAGTTTAAGACGCTGTTCTTCGAGAATTACTTCCCGAAGAGTATGAAGAATCGGATGGAGGTGAAATTCTTAGAGTTAAAACAAGGTGAGATGGCGGTGGCGCAATACGAAGCTAATTTTAACGAACTAGCGCGATTTGCAAAGCACCAAGTTGGTGACGAAGAGAGGAAGGCTAGACGCTTCGAACAAGGGTTTAAGCCGTGGCTGTTCAATAAGGTATCAGTTCTTTAAATTAATTCATTTGCAACATTACTGGAGAAGGCAATCATTGCAGAAGGTGGTAGTGAGGCCTTAAGTCTGTATAACAAGGAGAAGAAAGGAAAGAATACTGGAGGAGAGAACTGTACGGGAGGAAGCAGTAGCGGAGGAAGCAACTTGGGAAAGAGAAAATGGGAGAATAACAACAACAACAAAAACAACAATAATCAATTAGGAAATTTTCATGGAGGTTTCAAGAAGAGGGCTGAAGGATGCCCAAAGTGTGGGAAGAATCACCAGGGCAAGTGCTGGAAGGGACGTGGCACTTGCTACAACTGCGGACAGGAAGGGCACATCTCACCCAACTGTCCGAAACCAAAGAAGATACAAGGATGCTTTGCGTGTGGCTCGATGGAGCACCGAATTAAGGACTGCCCAAAGAAGGGAAATGGTGGGGGTAGCAATCAGCAAGGAGGCAACAAGCTGATGATCAGCGGGCGGGCACAATACAACCGCCCAACCGCCATAACTTTTAACATAATTGTCCAGGACGCCGTGGCTGCGAAGGACGTGGTGTCAGGTATAATCCCAATCAATGATATAAATGCTTATGTATTATTTGATTCGGGTGCCACCTGTTTTTTTATATCTGAAGAATTTGCTAGTAAACTTAGTACACCCCGAGAACTATTAGAAAATCCCTTGAACATAGAAGTTGCGAATAAGGAAGTGATCCATGTAGAATACATTTATCAAAATTGTCACGCAAACATTAGAGAACATGAACTGAGCGTAGACTTGATTCCTATTAGACTGGGAGAATTTGATATGATACTGGGAATGGATTGGTTGTATAACCATGCAGAAATAATTGATTGTCAGAATAAATGTGTGAACCTTCAGACTCTGAGTAAGTCTAAGGTAGTGTTTTATGGTAGCTCATTGCTTAAGAAATCGTGTTGCGATACAATGATTCAGGGCAAGAAATTGTTAAGGAAAGGATGTGTAGGTTATCTAGCTTACATCGTTGATACTCGAATAAAAGGGAGTAGAAATTAAGGATATATCCGTAGTGAATGAATTTCAAGATGTGTTTCCGGACGATCTGCCTGGTCTTCCGCCAGACAGAGAAATCGAATTCGTAATAGACTTAGCACTGGGAACGACACCGATTTCGAAAGCTCCATATCGTATGGCGCCAGTAGAAATGAAGGAATGGATGATACAATTGCAAGAGTTGTTGGATTAGGGTTGCATTCGACCGAGTGTTTCTCCTTGGAGAGCACCAGTGTTATTCGTTAAGAAAAAGGACGGATTGATGAGGCTCTGTATCGATTATCGAGAATTGAACAGAGTAACGATCAAGAACCGATATCCGCTACCGAGGATAGACGACTTGTTTGATCAACTGAAGGGAGCAAAGTGTTTCTCGAAAATCGACCTGCAAACAGGATATCATCAACTAAAAGTGAGGGATGAGGACATACCAAAGACTGCGTTTCGAACTCGTTATGGACACTACGAGTTTTTGGTAATGTCATTTGGATTGACTAATGCTCCAACAGCATTTATTGACTTGATGAACCGAGTTTTCAAGCCATACTTGGATAAATTTGTGGTAGTTTTTATCGACGACATTTTGATCTACTCGAAGACAGAGGAAGAACACGCCGAACATCTGAAGATTGTTTTGGAGGCACTAAGGAAAGAAAAGATGTATGCAAAATTTTCAAAGTGCGAATTTTGGATAGAGAAGGTTCAATTCTTAGGCCATGTGGTGGATAAGAATGGAATCTCTGTAGACCCTGCGAAGGTAGAAGCAGTAAGTAATTGGGAACAACCGAGAACACCGACGGAGGTGAGAAGCTTTTTAGGGTTAGCTGGGTACTATCGAAGATTCATCCAAGATTTTTTTAAGATAGCAACCCCGTTGACCAATTTGACTAGAAAGACGGTGAAATTTGTATGGACCGACAAATGCAAAGAAAGTTTTCAAGAACTGAAAAGGAGATTGAGCGAAGCACCTGTATTATCATTACCAGATGATGCGAGAAATTTTGTGGTGTAGTGATGCATCGCACAAGGGACTGGGTTGTGTGCTAATGCAGCACAACAAAGTCATTGCATATTCATCACGACAATTGAAGGATTACGAAAAACGATACCCTACTCACGACTTAGAGTTAGCGGCAGTAGTTTTTGTGTTAAAGATTTGGAGGCATTATTTGTATGTAGAGAAATGTAAGATATACACGGACCACAAAAGTCTGAAATATATCTTCACACAAAAGGAGTTGAATATGTGTTAGAGAAGGTGGTTAGAATTAATCAAAGACTATGACTGCGGTATTCTTTATCACCCGGGAAAGGCAAACATGGTCGCCGATGCTCTGAGCAGGAAAGGAAGGGAGAAGTTGTTTAATTTGACGACTCAGGAAGAGTTGATAAGAGAGATGGAGAAATTGGAAAAAGAAGTGAAGGGACCCGAGAGGTCTGAAGAAAGGTTGTTTGTAGTGGAAGCTCATCCGACATTGTTGGATAGAGTAAAGGAAGCACATAAGAAGGATGAAGAGTGTGAGAAAATTCGAAAGAGGATCACAGAAAATGATTAAGAGAAATTTCGAATGGATAAAGATGGTATTTTGAGATTTGAAGAAAGAGTGTGGGTACCAGCGGTAACCGAGTTGAGGGAAGAAATTTTGCACGAGGCACACAATACGTCATATTCCGTTCATCCGGGAGGCACGAAGATGTACCGAGATCTAAGGCAATATTTTTGGTGGCTCAATTTGAAACGGGAAGTCGCAGAGTGCATCAGTAGATGTTTGACTTGCTAACGCGTTAAAGCAGAGCATCAACGGCCGAGTGGTTTACTACAACCGTTGGAAATACCAGAGTGGAAATAGGAGCATATTACGATGGACTTCGTGGTAGGACTTCCAGTTACACAGAAAGGTTATGATGTTATTTGGGTTATCGTGGATCGACTAACAAAGACCGCACATTTTCTACCAATCAAGATCCGTTACAGTTTGAACCAATTAGCGAGTCTGTACGTAAAGGAGATTGTTTCACGACATGGAGTACCAGTGTCAATTGTCTCTGATCGAGATCCGCGCTTCACGTCCAATTTTTGGAAGAGTTTGCAAGAGAGAATGGGAACGCAGTTGAGGTTGAGTACAGCTTATCATCCTCAGACAGACGGACAGAGTGAGCGAACAATACAAACGCTGGAGGACATGCTTAGGACTTGTGTGATGGATTTTAAGGGAAATTGGGACGACCACCTACCCTTAGTCGAATTTGCGTATAATAATAGTTACCATGCGAGTATCGGCATGCCACCGTATGAAGCTCTTTACGGAAGAAAGTGCAGAATGCCATTATGTTGGGACGAAGTCAGAGAGCGACGAATACTCGGACCAGAGCTAGTACAACAAACCGCAGACGTGGTGACAGTGATAAGAGCCAGACTTATAGCAGCTCAAGATCGCCAGAAGAAATACGCAGATTTGCATCTACAGGACCGAGACTTCAAAGTCGGCAGTTTCGTATTTTTAAAGGTTTCTCCATGGAAGGGAAAAATCCATTCCGGCAAGAAAGGAAAATTTAGTCCAAGATTCATAGGACCGTTCGAGATACTGAAGCGAGTGGGCGAAGTGGCATACAAAGTTGCGTTACCACCCGAGTTGGAGCACATCCACAACGTATTCCACATTTCTGTGTTGCGACCGTACAAGACGTGATTTCTTACGAGCCCATTCAAGTGGAGAAGAACTTGGCATATGAAGAAATTCCTGTCCAAATACTAGATAGGAAAGAGCAAACTTTGAGAAATAAAATTATTTCATCTGTAAAAGTACTTTGGCGTAACCACGATGTCGAGGAGGCCACGTAGGAGTTAGAAGATAGGATGATGAGGGATTATCCCCATCTATTTGTGTAACCTTGTAGCAATTCCGAGGACAGAATTTTTATAAGGGGGGAGGATGTAATACCCGAGAATTTTCTATTATTATTAAATAAATATATTAATGGAAATGAGAATTTATTTGAATATAAATGATTTTGTGTTATGAGAAGGATTAATTCAATTATATAAAATTAAATAATAATAATTGAGAAACTTATGGAGTTTGCGATAAACTCGTTGATAGCCTTGTGTGGCACATTGACATAATATAAGAATGATTATATTAATTTAAGCGAACAATTAATCTATATTAATTGTTAATTGTAGAATATTAATTAATTGTTATCGTAGAATATTAATTAATTATTGTGGAATATTAACTTTGATTGATTAATAATATGTGATTATTATTATTGCAAGAAATATAATAATAATAAACCACTTATTTATAAATATGCTGGGAATTATATTTGTTAATGTGATAATTATTCCTATGATTATTAATTAAGTGTTATTAATAATTATGAGGAATGAACTAATTATATTATTAATTAATTGATAAGATGAATAATTTATTTATTTGAAATTACGATTAATGAAACAAATAAGTGAAGTTATTAACATAATAAGATTATATTAATTATTATGTGCAAGTATATTTAAACTATACTACATGGTTGTACATAGTAAAACTATGTGTTATGAATACATCATGATGCATAGGTAACAATGTGAATATGCATTAAAGTGAGACATCATTAATATATGGTAGATAATTTAATAATACTTAACTATCTTATGTTATCTTCATTAATTATTGAACAATGTGAAACCAATGTACATGGGTTAAATGATAAGAGTACATATAATCCCTAAACCTTCCATTTATAGTAATGACATGCATTAAAATTACATTATTGGGACCAAACTAAGCAAGATTTCTGAGATATAAGACCCATCAGTTGCTCCAACGGTGGCCAAACAGTGGCCTATAATCCCATTGCGTAACCTTGAGCAGCTATACTCTATGCTGATGATGGCTAAGCATATGGCTGAGGAAGAGTAGTTGAGCAACTCCTTATTACCCATTGTTCTCTTCTCCTACCTCATGAATTCTAACCTTTGAGCAAAGCCATTAACTAGATAACAATTTCTCTATAAAAAGGTAGCTCCATTCTTCATTTCCCGTTACTGTAAAAATTGCCTGTCAAATTCTAAGTTGAGAAGTGTGAGTTGCTGAGATATAGAGAGCTAGAGAAGTCTAGCAATTGCAGAAAATAGAAGTTAAGCAAACTAAGCTTTAAGAGGTATAAACTACATTCTTGATTGTCCATTTCTTATTCTCTGTAAATTTCAAGCTTCTTGATTTTGGATGCAATACATGCTAATTGAATCATAAAAAGCTTGTTTAGTTGTTATATGGACTTATATACATGTTGGAATTACAATATAGCTTTCTTGTTCTTCATTTAAGATTACTGTCAAGCTACTAAGTCTTGAATTGGGTATGTAATTCATAATTATGTGAGTAAGTAATGTTTATTAATTGTTCTTAGTTGTTATACTAGCTAATATACATGTTTAGACTGTCATATGGCTGCTTGCAATCAAATTCGTAAAGTAATTTCATGATTTGGCCTGGAACCTGCCGAAATAGGGAACTCTCTGGGACGAGCCAGACACGGCGCAGCTGCGCCGGTTTAATACTGTGGCGTAGCGCATCTGCGCCGGTCACTGAAAATGGTTGATTGATTCTGCTTGTTTTCTGCTACGTACTAATGGTTTGATTTGGCTTAAGATTGCATGCTAGCTTGTGTAACATATGTATATGAATATATTAAGGCGATGCAAACATGTTGTATTATACTAGCTTACATGGTTAACGAAAAGCATATGGTTTACGAGATAAACTTAGTATTTTAAAAAGAAACAAACTTTGAAGTAATACATGTTCTAGGAATTCTGAACTTATTGTGTTGTATACGTGCTTGATTCAGATATACGTAAGTATGATATAGTGGTTATAGCATCTTTGTTCACGACCAAACTTGTTAGACCTTGTGTTAGAGAAGTTTTTAAGAAAAAGCTTGATATGTTAAAGTTAATATACATGAATGCTACATAATGTAGGTTCTAATTTTTTTTAAAACATGATGACATAACTTAATTACATGTGATAAGAGTTTTAAAGTTGTCTTGGATATGTTATATTCCATCATTCATGTTAAAATGATTTCGAAGGCAACCTTGGATATGTTTTCAAAACCAATTGCACTAGTATGAATAGATGAGTTCTAAGAATCTAAGATAGCATGTTTAAATTCATTATGTCTCTAAGCATGACTCTTATATGTTTGATATAACGGTAGTAAACCAAGCGTGAGTTTAGGCATGTTTCTAAAGTAATGAACAATGCTAGTTAAGAATAAATGATGTGGACAATCGCAAGCATGTATATTACAATTGATATAACCTTCTCGCAAGTATCTATGATTAATTGTATATGTTGTGATTGCATGGCCATATTTGGCCTTAAGTTCTTAGAAATCCTAAACTAAGACCCTAACATGTAAAGGTAAATTTAGGATGGTAATACGTGTATGATATAACTACTTGTGAGCATGCCTAAAACGAGCTATGCGATCACCTCGTATGTTTAAAATAACAAGCATGATGGTATAGACGATATCATGATATTGTAAGGCCTTAAATTGTCTAAAGATGTAAAGCTAGAACCTATATCATGTAAATTGAACGTGAAAAGGTTGAACGAGCATGAAAGTATCCCTTAAACATGTATACATGCTACATGATATTATATGATGTTACTTGAACCCGATTTTGACGGTTAACTTATGAGAATGCCATAACTTGCTAAAATGAAATATATTTAGTATTGATTGTGGTCTTATGTGATATTAATAATATGAGAACATGTTTGCTAATTGTTGCAATCTTATATGATATGAGCATGTGTTTAAACTCAAAAGGAGGAACGTTAAGGATAAAAATTTTATTCTATATAACTTGTAGTTAGGTTAAAACTTAGCTTATGTGTTGATCGTATATTCGAAGATAAAATGTGAAGTTAAATTATATGACTAATGAATATCATATATATACGTAACTATATTACGATAGAAATTTGAAAGTGTTGATTTGCTTTTCGTGGATAAACTACGTTAAAGGCAAGTTTCCTAACTTACACTCTTTTACGGTGCAAGTATTCTATCCTTGTATATTGCGAACTAGTTCTTTACTTAATCGTTTGAATTGAATTAGCATACTTGAACTCTTATTTCATTAAAGCTATTATTCATGTTGAACTTGGTATTGTTCTTGAATATTGTGTAAGTGTCTATGTCATTTGATTCGGCTAAACTTATATTATTGAAAGGCGACCCAAATCGATTGATTGGTGCGGGATCTTGTATTTGACTGAGAAGAACAAAATATAACTGTCGGAGAACCGACGCGCGCACATTAGTATGATTGAGTGTTGTGCATAACATAGGGTACTTTAGGCTGATCACATGTTGTACTTGTTTTTGTTGGATTTTTAGTTTATTACTGTCAATTCTTGTGGAAGTTCATAGTCCTTAGTGACTGCTCAGTATTCAGTTATCTTGAAATCTTGAATTGATTTATTATTGAATCACATTGATATTATTTTGTCCTTAGCGACTGTTATTGAGAACTGTTGATATTCTTGTTATCCTTGAACTATCAAACCTTGCTATACCCTTTTGAGAATTGAGAATTATATTACAAACCCTTATTGTATATTACTTGCTAAGTAATTTGTGCTCATTCTTGCTTTACCTAAAAATATTTCAGTTAAGGCCGAGCAGTGCGGACCCTCGAGTACCGAAAAGGGAAAGGGAAAGGCTACGGAGTAGCTTAATATTATGTAGGACTTATGATTGTAATAAAGAACTTATGATATTATGTATTAGTTAAGGTTATTTATGCTTAAGATATGTCTAAGATATGTAATCACTGTTTAAGTTACGAGACCTTGGGACGTGAATAAATTATATTATTTAAATGTAATCTATTCGGTATTAGTTGTGTATTATTCCGCTCTTCGATGCGACATTTATTCGTATTATTATTATGATGTATTACCATGAGCACGTGACGAACCGAATTCGAGCGACCCCGTGACGGTCTTGGAATTTGGGGGCGTCACAATCTTAACGGAATGGATGATCTTATTCCTCAGCTTCTGTTCCTTCCTATCTAGTATCTGGACAGGAACTTCTTCTTATGATAAGTCTCTCTCGACTTGGATTGGTTCATAGGAGATAACGTGCTTATAGTCCGGTTTATACGGCAGCAATACTGACACATGAAACACTTTGTGAATGTGCTCAAGTTTAGGAGGTAATGCTACCTCATACGCCACTTCACCGACTCGCCTCAGAATCTCGAACGGTCCTATGAACCTAGGGCTCAACTTGCCCTTCTTCCCAAAATGAATCTTCCCTTTCCAGGGAGATACTTTTAAGAATGCATCGCTTCCTAATTCAAAATCTCTCTTCTTGCAATGTAAGTCCGCATACTTCTTTTGGTGATCTTGAGCCGCTACTAGTCGGGCTCTTATCACCTTGATGATTTCTACCATCTGTTACACCAATTCTGGTCCTAACAGTCGACGTTCACCTACTTCGTCCCAACATAATGGCGTTCGACATTTTCTCCCATATAGCGCTTCGTACGGTGGCATTCTAATACTAGCGTGATAACTATTGTTGTACGCGAACTCTACTAATGGAAGGTGATCCTCCCAACTACCCTTAAAGTCCATTACACAAGCTCGGAGCATGTCTTCAAGTGTTTGAATCGTTCTCTAGCTTTGCCCATCGGTCTGCGGATGATACACGGTACTCATTCGTAATTGTGTCCCCATTCTTTCTTGAAGACTCTTCTAGAAGTTTAACATAAATTGCGGATCTCTATCCGATACAATAGATACCGGAACCCCATGTCTCGAGATAATTTCCTTGACATATAATTTGGCTAGCTGGTCCAAACTATACTTAATCTTAATCGGCAAAAAGTGAGCTGACTTAGTAAGATGATCTATAATCACCCATATGGCGTCGTGCCCTTTTTGCGTTGCCGGAAGTCTCACCACAAAGTCCATTGTGATGTGCTCCCACTTCCATTCTGGAATCTCTAATGGTTGTAATAACCCGCTTGGTTATTGGTGCTCTGCCTTGACTCTCTGACAAGTTAGACATTTGCTTACGCATTCCGCAACCTCTCTCTTCATGTTTGGCCACCAGAAGTGGTGACGCAAATCTTGGTACATCTTTGTGCTTCCTAGGTGCATCGAGTATCTCGTACTGTGCGCTTCTTGCAAAATCTCCTCCCTTAGTTTTGGTACTAACGGTACCCAGATTCGTCCTTTGAATCTTAGTAGCCCAGTGCTATCAATCTTGAATTTCAATTCATCACCTTTAACCAATCGCTTCTTGATGTTATTGCAATATTCGTCCTTCTCTTATGCCTCTTTAATCTTATCTAATAAAGTCGGGCTCGCTGTCACTGTAAATAATTTCTCTTTGGTCTCCAGCGGATACTTAACCTCCAAGTCTAGTCATTCGAAATCTTTCACCAATTCCTCTTGACTGGTCAACTTTAATAACTTCTCTCTGCCCTTCCTACTCAAGGCATCTGCCACTACATTTGCTTTGCCTGGATGGTACAGAATCTCACAATTATAATCTTTGATCAATTCTAGCCATCGGCGCTGCCTCATGTTTAACTCCTTCTACGTGAAGATATACTTCAGACTCTTGTGATCCGTATATATCTCACATTTCTCGCCATACAAATAATGCCTCCAAATCTTTAAGACAAAAACTACCGCTGCTAACTCCAGGTCATGAGTCGGATAACCCTTCTTATAATCCCTCAGCTGACGTGAAGCGTACGCAATGACCTTGCCGTGTTGCATTAGTACACAGCCAAGACCCTTGTGTGACGCATCACTATACACTACATACCCTCCTGTGTTGTCTGGTAAAGCCAACACAAGTGCTTGACTAAGCCTCTTCTTCAATTCTAAGAAACTTTCCTCACATTTCTCCGTCCAAACGAACTTAACTATTTTTCTGGTAAGATTGATCAACGACGACGCTATCTTCGAAAAATCCTGAAAGAATCTCCGGTAGTATTCCGCCAATCCTAAGAAACTCCTAATTTCTGTCGGCATCTTCGGCTGCTCCCAATTGATAACCGCTTCTACTTTTACTGGATCCACCGGAACACCATTCTTGTCTATAATGTGCCCCAAAAACAGTACTCTCTGCAACCAAAATTCACACTTTGAAAATTTTGCATATAGCTTCTCCCTCCTTAATGTTTCCAACACTATCCGTAGATGCTCGGCGTGTTCTTGTGACACCCCCAAATCCGGGTACTTCGTTTCCACATGATTTGGTGTTCACTTTCTAACTATAACAAATATCTACCCAATATATCTCAAAATAAATTACAATCTTTATATAAAATCTCCCTTAAAACAAGGGTTACAGCCTTCTCAAAAATCAATCCCAGGGTTACTCTAACCTTGACATAAACAATGAAGTGCGGAATAAAAATATAACATAAAAGTCTTATTACAATCATTTCAAAATAATTAAAGAAGTCTTCACTTGTTCATCTTTCCCTTGCCCTTACTCGTAGATGGGGCATCAACGATATCAACCTTAACTGCAATTGTTATTTAATGCAAGAGTGAGCAAACAACAGCTCACTGGAGTTTAACAATAATATAGACATGAAAGGATATCTTTAAAAAGATCTGAATAATTTAGCTTACTTCAACAATAAAGAATTGAATAATAACTCTTTATCAACATTAAAATTCGAATATAAAATTTATCTGAGGGTCATAAGACCTTTGAACTCTTGTCATATGTTATAAATATTTATATTTAAACCTTTAACAGTTAATAAGACTATGGACCTTAACTCGTACTTAGGGGGATCAGCCCTTCGTACCATGTATTGTGCACAAACATCTTAACGCTATGCGTAATAATCTCCCCTAATAATTAGGGTTGTTCACTCAGTAATTTGAATTCAAGTCCGCACCAAAGAAAATTTACTTTGGATAAGCTTACAAGGGTAATTTAGAATTCACGTTCATCAACTAAGGATTAGTTGAATCGACTTTTAATAATTCATAAATAAAAAAATTATGAATTAACATATGCTTTAGAAGTAAACTTAAAGCATTTAAAATAATAACTGGATCTTACTTGAACAATAAGTCAAGATCATTTCAATTAAATAAACAATTGTCCAATACAAAAATGAAAAGGACATTCTCAACAATGAATATATGAACTCAAAGAAAGTTGCGTAGAAATAGCGAGTTTAGGGTTTAGAATACTTGCATAAAAATTAATACAAGATCAGGGTTTAGAAAACTTTCCCTACGCGCAAACTACTTAACTCAACCACGTACTTAAACACTTCCTATACACATTCAATTATAATAATCTAAATCAGTTAACATATAACTAATTCACATAAGTGGTTAACCCTCATGGTTAACTCACTCTAACTAAATAAATAATAATAATCAACTATCACATAGTTAATTACATCGCACACATACTCACATAATTAAATTAATTATGTATTTAGCTAAATTATAATTATACAATTATAATTTAAACACTTAATCTAATTATAATTACTCAATTATAATTACCTCTTAAATTATCACCAATTCATAATTAATAATTAATTAAACTATATCATGCATTATAATTATACAAATTATAATTAGTCATGCAATTATAAACTTAAAATCCATAACTAAACATGCATTTATTAAATTACAATTACTTAAATTATAATTTAAATTAACATCTAATTGACTAAAATAAATCAATTTCTATACATTATAATTTAACCATATTATAATTTAAATTAAATATTTACTCTTAATTATAATTAATCAAATTATAATTAAGTAACTCAATTACAATAAAATATTTTTAATCTAATTAAAGTTTTCAAAATTTCTTTTATTTCCCAAATATGAATTTGTCACAATCATATAACAACATGTTACATCATTTAAACATATGTCCACTATCAAGGAATAATTAAACTAAGGCTCTAAAATAAACTGCACAAGAAACTAAAGTCACTGTCCAAGCACTGTGCACTGCGCAGCTGCGCAACCAGCTGCCTTAAAACCAGCGCAGCTGCGCAGGGAAAGGATCTGGGAAGGGCAAACGGTGCAGCTGCGCTACTCCTGGCCTTGCTGCCTGCGTAGCTGCGCAGCAACTCGGCCAGACGCAGACAGCCACAGCTCTCTACTTTACCGAACAACCCATACAAGCCAACAAACGGAAAATTACAGTAACGTAGCCACTGTAACTCTATACACATGCAATAATACATAACATAACATGTTTCTACAACATAACAACCATCTAAATAATGATAATCACAAGTTTTAAAAATCCAATTTGGCCATTTTCATAAAAACTCATATATTTTCCAAAATAATCCACTGTAACTATTTCTCTCAAGCAATTCAACCCTATATGCATGCATTATACTTGAAATTGAAGATAACATCAAGTAAATACCTAATAAGCATATTAGCATATATCAATTTCGTTATTTTTCATTCTAAAATTGGTCAAAACCGTATGAACACATAAGAAACTAGATTCTTATTAAAACATATTAAATCACCAATTTGTTTTTCTGAAAACCATTGATAGCAATTAACCTACTATGAACAACACATGAATACAATTATATATATAATCCATGTTTACATAATTTCATGAAAACTTTTTTTTTTAACATAGAACGAATATGAAAAACCTATAACTAAGTTCTATAACAATTAGATATTATAGATGATACCTTTTGTTAATAGGTTGAGAGAGAAGGTGATGTGAGTTCAATTCTAGAAATTATTCTTCCTCTTTTCTCTTTTTCTCTAACTCTTCTCTGCTCTTCCTTCTCTCTACTCTCTTTTCTTCTTAGTTCTTAGTTAGACTTAGGATTAGAACTAACGTAGTATATATATTATAACTGATATAATATACGTATACTAATGATATATATGTAACTGTAAATTAATTAAGATATATAATAAATACATATTATTATATAAGTTACAACTGTTTGAATTTGAAAAACCTTAAGGCTTGTTTGGCTAAAACAACATTATTTTTAAAAACAGATTATTATTACTAAGGCCATGTTTGGTAAAAATTATCTAAAATCCTTTTTCTTTTATTTTAACAAACCATTTAACACATATTTTAATGTCACCTTTTAATTAACTAAATAATTTAACATCCTTATTTAATCAACTAAAATCAATTAACCACATAAATATTTATCACATAATTATAATTACTCGCAAATTATAATTCCCATAACACTTAACACACATCTCATCTAATTTAATTATCTCAATTAAATTAGAACTATAATATAAAATTAATATACATTAATTAAATAAATATTACGCATTCATTTAATTAATATATAACACTTAATTGAATCACTCCATAAATCATATAAAATATTTATTTAACTAAATAAATATTTAAAAGTAAATATAAAATCTCAATCGTTACAATCTTCCCTCCTTAAAAGGATTCTGTCCCCAGAATCACACATAAAAAAAATTCTCGTCTATTACATTCTTCCCTCCTTAAAAGGATCATGTCCCCAGAATCAGTACATAAGGGGTTACACAAAACTAATCAAATAAATGAGGATAAGATTTCATCATAACATCTTCGAGTTCCCACGTAGCTTCTTCAGCACTGTAGTTCCTCCAGATTACCTTAATAGAAGGTATCACTTTATTCCTAAGTACTTGTTCCTTTCTATCAACTATTTAAACAGGCACTTCTTCATATGTTAAGTCTTTATCAAATTGTAAAGGTTCATATTCTATTACATGTTTATAATCATGCTTGTAAGGTCTTAACACAGAAATATGAAAGATATTATGTATATTCTCGAGCTCCGGAGGTAATACAATCTCGTAAGCTACCTCACCAACTTTTCGCAACACCTCAAAAGGTCCAATAAATCTGGGACTCAGCTTTCCCTTCTTACCAAATCGAATCTTCCCCTTCCAGGGAGATACTTTTAGGAACATGAAACTTCCTAGTAAGAATTCTCGGTTTTGTCGATGAAGATCGGCATACTTCTTCTGTCTGTCTTGAGCAGCAACTAATCTTGTTCTGATCAGCTTCACAATTTCGGCGGTTTGTTGTACCAATTCTGGTCCCAACAATTGACGTTCACCGACTTCATCCCAGCACAAAGGAGTTCTGCATTTTCTACCGTATAACGCTTCGTAAGGCGGCATGCCAATACTCGCATAATGACTATTATTGTAGGCGAACTCCACCAACGATAGATGATCCTCCCAGCTTCCTTTGAAGTCCATCACACAAGCTCTCAGCATATCCTAAAGCGTCTGAATCGTTCTCTCGCTCTGTCCATCAGTGTGAGGATGATACGATGTACTCATTCGCAATTGCGTTCCCAGACATTCTTGCAATCGCTTCCAGAAATTAAACGTAAAACGTGGATCTCTGTCGGACACAATTGACATCGGAACACCGTGTCTAGAAATAACTTTCTTCACGTATAACTTCGCTAGCTTATCCAGGTTGTACTTAACCCTGATCGGCAGAAAGTGGGCTGACTTCATCAGTCGATCCACTATAGACCATATCGCATCAAATCCTTTCTAAGTCGTTGGAAGACCTACCACAAAATCCATCGTGATGTGCTTCCACTTCCACTATGGAATCTCTAACGGTTGTAGCAAACCACTCGGTCTCTAGTGTTCTGCTTTAACTTTCTGGCACGTAAAGCATTTCGCAACGCATTTAGCCACATCCCTCTTCATATTCAGCCACCAAAAATGATGCCTGAGATCCTAGTACATCTTCGTACTCCCGGGGTGAATAGAATATCTAAAACTATGAGCTTAGCTCAGAATCTCCTCTTTGACCTCAGGTACTGGTGGTACCCAGATTCTACATTCAAACCGTAATAGACCTTCATTATCGATCTTGAACTTGAACTCTTCGCCATCGGTTATCCTCCTCCAAATCTTCTTTCATTCTTCATCGTGAAGTTGTGCTTCTTTCACTTTGTCTACTAGAGTAGAACCAGTGGTTACTTAAAACAACATCTCATCCGATTCCTTCAGAAACTTCACCTCCAACTCCAATCTAACCATCTGTTCTATTAACCGATCCTGATCAGTTAACAAGTTCAGCTTCTCCCGACCTTTCCTGCTCAAAGCGTCAGCGACAACGTTAGCTTTACCCGGATGGTAAAGTATCTCGCAATCGTAGTCTTTAATCAGTTCCAACCATCTTCTTTGGCGCATGTTCAAATCCTTCTGGGTAAATATATACTTCAGACTCTTTTGATCTGTGTATATTTCACACTTTTCTCCATATAAGTAGTGCCTCCAAATCTTTAGAGCAAACACTACTGCCGCCAATTCTAGATCATGAGTCGGATACCCCTTCTCATAATCCTTTAGCTGACGTGACGCATAGGCAATGACTTTGCCGCTCTGCATCAACACACAGCCTAATCCTTTATGTGAGGCATCGCTATATACTACAAAATTCCCCGAACTATCCGGTAAAGATAATACAGGCGCAGTATTCAGCCTCTTCTTCAGCTCTTGAAAACTTTCCTCACATTTCTCCGTCCAAACAAATTTAACCATTTTACGAGTCAAATTCGTCAACGGAGTTGCGATTCTAGAAAAGTCTTGGATAAATCTACGGTAATAACCTGCCAATCCCAAGAAACTCCTCACTTCAGACGGCCTCTTCGGCTGATCCCAATTCATTACCGCTTCAACCTTCGACGGATCCATCGAAATACCATCCTTATTAATCACGTGGCCAAGAAATTGCACACGTTCCAACCAGAATTTACATTTCGAGAATTTAGCGTAAAGCTTCCCTCGTCTCAGGGCTTCTAAGGTTAGTCGTAAGTGTTCAGCATGTTCCTCCTCGGTCTTGGAATAAACCAGGATGTCATCTATGAACACTACCACGAACTTGTCCAAAAATGGCTTGAACACCCTGTTCATTAAGTCCATAAATGCAGCTGGGGCATTCGTGAGACCAAATAACATCACCAAGAACTTGTAATGACCATATCGGGTCCTAAAAGCCGTTTTAGGTATATCTTCCTTCCTCACCTTCAATTGATGATACTCGCTTCTTAAATCAATTTTTGAGAAGTACTTCGCACCCTTCAGTTGAACAAGCAAGTCATCGATCCTAGGTAAAGGATACCTATTCTTGACCGTAACTTTATTCAACTCCCTATAATCAATGCAAAGACGCATCGATCCATCCTTCTTCTTCACAAACAAAACTGGCGCTCCCCACGGCGAAACGCTTGGTTGAATATACTTCTTGTCTAGCAATTTTTGTAGTTGAACCAACAGTTCCTTCATCTCAACTGGAGCCATTCTATACGGAGCCTTCGAAATTGGAGCAGTTTCCGGCTCTAAATCGATCACGAACTCCTTAACTACCGATATCTCCTCCACCTTCGGGCTTTCCTTATACGTATATACTATGTAGGCTAGATATCCCACACAGCCGTGCGTCAGAAGTTTCTTGGCTTGCATAACCGTCAGACAACTCGTTTGTCTAGGCTATTTGCTACCATAAAACACTAACTTCGACGGAGTCGTAAGGTTTACCGACCTCTTCTTACAGTCGATTATCTCCCCATGGTTGAACAACCAATCCATACCCTGTAACGATTGAGATTTTATATTTAATTTTAAATATTTATTGAATTAAATAAATATTTATGTGAATTATTTATTGAGTAAATAAATAGATTAAGTAAATTATGGTAATGATTTAATTGAGTGTTACATATTAATTTAATGAATGTTATTTAATTGATATGTATATATATTAATGTTATATTATAGTTCTAATTTAATTGAGATAATTGAATTAGATGAATTATGTGATGAAGTGTTACATGAATTATAATTAGCGAGTAATTATAATTATGTGGTAAATTTTATGTGATTAATGGATATTAGATTTTAATTGATTAATTTAGATGATTAATATTTAATTGATTAAAATATGACATTAAAGTATGTGTTAAAATAATTTATTAAAATAAAAGGAAAAGAATTTTTAAATGATTTTTACCAAACAAGGTCCTTGTATTTGTTTTAAACCTATTTCTACCAAACAGGGCCCTAACTATCAAAAAGTTGTTTTTAAATAAACTGTTTACCAAACATGGCCTTAGCATTAATAATCAATTTTTGAAAATAACCTTGTTTTGCCAAACAAGGCATTGTGGTTTTTGAATTTTGTAACTTATATAATAAATATATTTATTATATATATTAAGTAATTAGCAGTTACATAATTATCATTAGTATACGTATATTATATCAGTTATAATATATCTATACTACGTTAGATTAGAAGTTAGTTTGTAAAGCTAAGAACAAAAAGAGACAAGAAGAGCAGAGAAGTTAGAGAAAATAAGGAAGAAGAAACTTGTGAAGGCTAGAATTAGTCATTGTATTCTTCTCCAATCATCAAAAAGGTAATTAATATCTTATAGTTTTAAAGAATTGTGATAAGTTGTTCTTCATTGTTTTGAGTTTCTGTAAATTTAGTTTTCTGTGAATTTCATGAAATTATGTAATCATGAATTTTATATATATGTATTGTATCCATGTGTTGATTGTGGTAATTGTATGACATAAGAGGATTTTCAAAAATTAAATTACTGTAGAAATATATTTTTAACAGAAAATTCATGTTTATATGAGTTCATATGGAATTTCATGAGTGTGGTTAATGTTAATTGAGAAATTCATGCAATTGGTATGTGTTAATATGCTTATTAAGTAATTTCTGGATGCTATCTTCAACTTTGTACGTAATGCATGTATATAAGTTCGAATTGATGGAGAAAAATAGTTACAGTGAATTATTTTATGAAAAATATGTGTTTTCATGAAAATGGCCAAATTAGATTTTAAAATTTGTGATTATCATTGTTTAGATGGTTTTGTGTTTTAGAAGCATGTTATATATATGTATTATTGCATAGGTATGATTTACAATGTTTAAGTTACTGTGAATTGCCGATTGTTGGCTTGTATGCGTTAATCAGTGAAGCAGGGTGCCGTTGCTGTTTGCCTCTGTCCGTGTTCCTGCGCAACTGCGCCGGTAACACAGCCAGAAGCAGCGCAGCTGCGCCGGCTGCCTTTCCCAGAATCCTTCCCTGCGCAGCTGCGCCGGTTATAGGGCAGCTGGCTGCGCAGCTGCGCCGGGCACAGTGCTTAGGCAATGAAGGTTAGCTAATTATGTAGTGTTGATTTTGAACCTAGTTTAATTATGCTATGACAGTGAGCATGTATCTAATTGCTACAACATGTTGTTAACATAAAGTTGACAAATTTATATTTAGAAAAGAAAAGAGGTTTGAAAACCTTAAAGTATGATTTGAATTATTATTTAAATGTGATATATGATTATAATTTAAATAATTATAATCAAAAGTAAATGTTTATTTTAAATTATAATTAAATTATAATGAATAAAGGTTGATTTATTAGATGTTAATTTAAATTATAATTTAATAAATGCATGTTTAATTGTGGATTTTAAATTGATAATTACATAATTAATTATAAATTGTGTAATTATAATGCATGGTATAGTTTAAGTAATTATTAATTAAATTGATAATTACATGATTAATTATAAATTGTGTAATTATAAATGTATGAATGTAGTTTAATTGATTTTAAATTATAATTGTTTATAATTTAAATGGTAATTATAATTTGATTAAGTGTTTGAATTATAATTGTTTAATTATAATTTAGTTAAATACATAATTAAGTTAATTATGTGAGTATATGTGTGATGTGATTAACTATGTGATAGTTAATTATTATTGTTTATTTAATTAGAGTGAGTTAACCATGAGGGTTAACCACTTATGTGAATTAGTTATGGGTTAACTGATTTAGATTATTATAATTGAATGTGTATAGGAAGTATTAAAGTACGTGAATTGAATTAAGTAGCTTGCGCTTGAGGCAAGTCTTCTAAACCTTAAACTCGTTAATTTTATGTAAGTTTTCTAAACCCTAATCTTGTATAATTTCTTGAGTTCATATATTCTTGTCAAGAATGTCCTTTTCTATTTCTGTATTAGACAATTGTTTTTTTAATTAAAATGATCTTAACTTATTGTTCAAGTAAGATCCAGTTATTATTTTAAATGCTTTAAGTTGATTCTAAAGCATATGTTAATTCAGAATTCTTTATTTATGAATTATTGGAAGTCGATTCGACTAATCCTTAGTTGATGAACGTGAATTTTAAATTACCCTTGTAAGCTTATCCAAACCAAACTTTCTTTGGTGCGGACTTGAATTCAAATTACTGAGTTGAACAACCCTATTTACTAGGGGAGGTTACTACGCATAGCGTTAAGATGTTTGTGCACAATACATGGTACGAAGGGCTGATTCCCCTAAGTACGAGTTAAGGTTCATAGTCTTATTGACTGTTAAAGGTTTAAATAGAAATATTTATAACCTAGGATAAGAGTTCAAAGGTCTTATGACCCTCAGATAAATTCTATATTCGAATTTTAATGTTGATAGAGAATTATTATTCAATTCTTTATTATTGAAGCAAGCTAAGTTGTTCAGATTCTTTTAAATATATCCTTTCATGTCTATGCTATTGTTAAACTCTAGTGAGCTGTGGTTTGCTCACTCTTGCATTGAATAACAATTTCAGTTAAGGTTGATAACGTTGATGCTCCGTCTACGAGTAAGGGCAAGGGAAAGCAAAGCAAGTGAAGACTTGTTTTTTTTTATTATATTGAGAATGATTGTAATAAGACTTGAATGTTATGTTTTTGTTTCCGCACTTTGTTATATTCATGTCAGGGTTAGAGTAAACCGGGATTATCTTGAAAAGGTTGTAACCCTTATTTTAAGGGAGATTTATCTATTCTAATTTAAGTTGTAGTTTATTTTACATTATTCATTGGGTAGCTGTATGTTATATTATAAAGTGAACATCAAATCATGTGGAAACGAAGTACCCGGATTTGGGGGTGTCACAAGTTGTTATCAAAGCTATAGGTTATGAAACCTTAGGTGGGGAAAAACCTTAGGTTAGTAGCCTTATAGGTAAGATCGAAAAGATAGGGGTGATAGGTAAAGATAATAAACTACCTTATATGCTACGTGTTTACATTATAGTATTCGAAGAGTGACGATTCGTTATCACGTAATAATGAACTTTAAAATTCTTTTGTCAGGATGTTGAACGTGGGAGAACCTAGTCAGGCTAGAGAGGATGTACCTCAGGTGCCTAGAGAGGAAGAGCCCCGTGACATATATATTGTCTGGGAGCAGCTGGTTAGGAGAGAGCCATCTCCAGTGATCACTGTAGCTGGTCGGGAGCGTGAGCTGACACCTATTCTAGAGGATGAGGACGAGGACGAGTCTGAAGAGGAGTAAGAGGAGGAAGAGGATCCCAAAGAGGAATTCCCACCTCACTCTACTAGTGCTAAGATGTACGAGGCAGTCTACGATAGCAATGTGGAGCTTCATGGACGAGTAGGAGATCTCGAGGAGACTATCTAGCAACGAGATGAGACGATCGAGGAAATGGCAAGTGACTTGGGAGATGCACAGTGGAACCTGATACATATGGAGGTTGAAAGAGATGTTGCTCATTTTGAATTGGCAAAGCTGAAGAAAGACATCCAGGAGGAGTCAAGGAAGCGTGCCAGAGCTGAGGAGTCAAGCTTGAGGGCTAATTAACGAGCTGATCGAGCTGAAGATGAAGCTGAAGCCAAGAGGGCCAAGCTGAGGGAAACAGAATATGCATTTCATACAGCGATAGAGAGAGCTCAGGACCGTATTTTCTACTACCCAGCTCAGTTCCAAGATTTATAGTGGTATGTGGTGGACCGAAGAACGGCATTTCGGGTAATGGAAGAGGAATGTAGAGAGGCTGTGCGACGTATTAATATGCCTAGGCAGTAGCAGCAGTAGCAGTAATAGTAGTAGTAGCAGTTGCAGTGGTAGTAGAGCTTTTATTTATGTATTGCTTTTTGTATTAAATAAAGTAAATTCCATAATTTGAGATAAGAATGGGATGAGTTAATAATATAATCCTGCAACTTTTCCAGTTCAGGAAGGGTGATGTAAATGGCAGATATACTATCTGATTGATGTTTTTAAACTACGACTAATGAATAAAAAAAAGTTTATTGACGTGCTATGTGTTCTATGTGCACTGAATTGTTTAAACGTTTAAGTATGAACTGGAGTACTTAATAATTGAATAAAGGGTCTAATAATAATATTTTCTTAACAGAAAATGCCTCATAGAAGAAGAGTAACACGTTAAAATCCTGAGGGTTCGACGAACAACAACAATAACGAGGGAACGAATCCCAATTCGGTTCAGCAATTAGTGAACCTGTTGACAGGAGCTCTTGCGAATCAGCCGCAGGTGGAGGATACTACTTTCAAGGAATTCAAGGCAGTAGGACCGCCTGAGTTCAAAGGATCGGCTAACCCTATTGAAGATCAGACATGGGTTATGGAAATGGAGAAGGTATTTGATGTGGCTAGGGTAGGAGAAGACCAAAAGACAATGTTCGCGACTTTCATGTTGAAGTCAGATGCTAGCTTTTGGTGGCAGGCTAACAAGACTCGAGAGGGAGAGGGAGTCATCACGTGGGAACGTTTCAAGGAAATGTTCTACGAGATGTATTTTCCAGTGAGTTCGCAGGACCAGATGGAGGTCCAGTTCCTAGAACTTAAGCAAGGAGGGATGACGGTGTCTGAGTATGCCGCTAAGTTTAACGAGTTGGCTAGGTTCGCTACATACCAGGTCAGCACTGACGCTAGGAAGGCGAGAAGGTTTGAGCGGGGACTAAAGCCCTGGCTCTATAGAAAGGATTCCATGTTCCAGCTGAATACCTTTGCAGCGGTGCTGGAGAAGGCCATACTTGCTGAGGGAGGAAGCAAAGCGGTGACGAAGTTCAACCAAGATAAGAAGAAGAAGAATGAGGTAGAAACCAAGTCTGGGGGTAGCAGCACTGTGAACCAGAAGAGGAAGTGGTTTGATAATACCTCTGCTGGGAGTCAGCAAGGAAGCCAGCAGAAGAGGAAGTTCGAAGCATGTGCTACATGCGGTAAGAATCACACTGGCGTGTGCATGAAGGGGAAGCGGGTATGCTTCAACTATTGTCAAGAAGGCCACATCGCGCCTAATTGCCCAAAATCGAAGAAAGGAGCTTGCTTTACATGTGGATCCAAAGATCACATGGCTCGTAACTGCCCGAAGAAGCTGACGGCAGGGTCAACATGGAGCGGAGGGAATGGAAGCGGCAGTACCGTTACTATCGCTGCACCATTGCAAGCTGTTCGACCCACTGCACATACATTCAATATGACGGTGCAGGATGCTGTGCAATCAAAAGATATGGTGTCAGGTATTAATCTGGTCAATATTATAAATGCATATGTATTATTTGATTCGGGTGCTACTTGCTCATTCATATCTGATGATTTTGCTAGAACCCTAGACTTACCTGTAGAGGAGTTAATTTACCCTTTGAACATAAAGATTGCGAATAGGGAGGTTATTCCTGTTAGGAGCGTTTATAAGAACTGTAGATTGGACATTAAGGGTCAGGAGCTTAGAGTAGATTTAATTCCGATAAAACTTGGGGAATTCGACGTCATACTAGGTATGGATTGGTTGTTCAACCATGGGGCTGTAATCGACTGTCAGAAGAAGTCGGTAAACCTTACGACTCCGTCGAAGTTAGTGTTCTATGGTAGCAAATCGCCTAGGCAAGCGAGTTGTCTGACGGTTATGCAAGCCAAGAAACTTCAGACGCAAGGCTGTGTAGGATATCTAGCCTACATAGTAGATTCGCGTAAGGAAAGCCCGAAGGTGGAGGAGATATCGGTAGTTAAGGAGTTTGTGGACGTTTTTCCAAGCGATTTGCCAGGACTTCCGCCAGATAGGGAGACATAGTTCGTGATCGATCTAGCGCCGGGAACTGCTCCGATTTCGAAGGCTCCGTACCGAATGGCTCCAGTCGAGATGAAGGAACTGATGGTTCAACTGCAAGAACTGCTAGACAAGAAGTATATTCAACCTAGCGTTTCGCCGTGGGGAGCGCCTGTCTTATTCGTGAAGAAAAAGGATGGGTCGATGCGTCTTTGCATTGATTATAGAGAATTGAATAAAGTTACGATCAAGAATAGGTATCCTTTACCTAGGATCGATGACTTGTTTGATCAACTGAAGGGTGCGAAATACTTCTCAAAAATTGATTTGAGAAGTGGGTATCATCAATTGAAGGTGAGGAAGGAAGATATACCGAAAACGGCTTTTAGAACTCGGTATGGTCATTACGAGTTCTTGGTGATGTCATTTGGTCTCACGAATGCCCCAGCTGCATTTATAGACTTAATGAACAGG
This sequence comes from Panax stipuleanatus, assembly GCA_020205555.1. Lineage (NCBI taxonomy): Eukaryota > Viridiplantae > Streptophyta > Magnoliopsida > Apiales > Araliaceae > Panax > Panax stipuleanatus. The sequence continues at coordinate 102,292,665 of CM035116.1, read as the reverse complement.
GTGTTCAAGCCATTTCTGGACAAGTTCGTGGTAGTGTTCATAGATGACATCCTGGTTTATTCCAAGACTGAGGAGGAGCATGCTAAACACTTACGACTAACCTTAGAAGCCCTAAGATGAGAAAAGCTTTACGCTAAATTCTCAAAATGCGAATTCTGGTTGGAACATGTGCAATTTCTTGGCCACGTGATCGACAATGATGGTATTTAGGTAGATCCATCGAAAGTTGAGGCCGTAATTAGTTGGGAACAGCCGAAGACGCCGTCTGAAGTGAGAAGTTTCTTAGGATTGGCTGGTTATTACCGAAGATTTATTCAAGACTTTTCTAGAATCACAACACTGTTGACGAATTTGACTCGTAAAATAGTTAAGTTTGTTTGGACGGAGAAGTGTGAGGAGAGTTTTCAAGAGCTGAAGAAGAGGTTGAGTACTGCGCCTGTATTGTCTTTACCGGATAGTTCGGGGAATTTCGTAGTATATAGCGATGCCTCACATAAAGGATTAGGCTGTGTATTGATGCAGAGCGGCAAAGTCATTGCATATGCGTCACGTCAGCTGAAGGATTACGAGAAAGGGTATCCGACCCATGATCTAGAATTGGCGGTAGTAGTGTTTGCCCTAAAGATTTGGAGGCACTACTTATATGGAGAGAAGTGTGAAATATACACAGATCACAAGAGTCTGAAGTATATATTTACCCAGAAGGATTTGAACATGCGCCAAAGAAGATGGTTGGAACTGATTAAAGACTATGATTGCGAGATACTTTACCATCCGGGTAAAGCTAACGTTGTTGCCGAAGCTTTGAGCAGAAAAGGTCGGGAGAAGCTGAACGTGTTAACTGATCAGGATCGGTTACTAGAACAAATGGCTAGGTTGGAGTTGGAAGTGAAGTTTTCGAAAGAATCGGATGAGATGTTGTTTCAAGTAACCACTGGTTCTACTTTAATAGACAAAGTGAAAGAAGCACAACTTCATGATGAAGAATGTGAAAAGATTCGGACGAGGTTAACTGATGGCGAAGAGTTCAAGTTCAAGGTCGATAATGAAGGACTGTTACGATTTGAAGGTAGAATCTGGGTACCGCCAGTACCAAAGGTCAAAGAGGAGATTTTGAGCGAAGCTCATAGTTCTAGATATTATATTCACCCTGGGAGTACGAAGATGTACCAAGATCTTATGCATCATTTCTGGTGGCCGAATATGAAGAGGGACGTGGCTGAATGCGTTGCAAAATGCTTAACGTGTCAAAAAATCAAATCAGAACACCAGAGACCAAGTGGTTTGCTGCAACCGTTAGAAATTCCAAAGTGGAAGTGGGAGCACATCCCGATGGATTTTGTGGTAGGACTTCCAATGACTCAGAAGGGATATGATGCGATATAGGTTATAGTGGATCGACTAACAAAGTCAGCCCACTTTCTGCCGATCAGGGTCAAGTACAACCTGGATAAACTAGCAAAGCTCTACGTGAAGGAAATTGTTTCTCGACATGGTGTTCCGGTGTCGATTGTGTCCGACAGAGATCCACGTTTCACGTCTAATTTCTGGAAGCGATTGCAAGAATGTATGGGAACGCAATTGCGAATGAGTACAGCGTATCATCCTCAGACCGATGGCCAGAGCGAAAGAACGATTCAAACACTTGAGGATATGCTGAGAGCTTGTGTGATAGACTTCAAAGGAAGCTGGGAGGATCATCTACCATTGGTGGAGTTCGCCTACAACAATATTCATCATGCGAGTATTGGCATGCCGCCTTACGAAGCGTTATACTGTAGAAAATGCAGAACTCCTTTGTGCTGGGATGAAGTCGGTGAACGTCAATTGTTGGGACCATAATTGGTACAACAAACCACCGAAATTATAAAGCTGATCAGAACGAGATTAGTTGCTGCTCAGGACAGACAGAAGAAGTATGCCGATTTACATCGACAGAACCGAGAATTCTTACCAGGAAGTTTCGTGTTCCTGAAAGTATCTCCTTGGAAGGGAAAAATTCGATTCGGTAAGAAGGGGAAGCTGAGTCCCCGATTCATTGGACCTTTTGAGGTACTACGAAAGGTGGGCGAGGTTGCTTACGAGATTGCATTACCTCCGGAGCTCGAGAATATACATAATGTCTTCCATATTTATGTGTTAAGACCTTATAAGCATCATTATAAACATATAATAGCATATGAACCTTTACAGTTTGATAAAGACTTAACATATGAAGAAGTGCATGTTCAAATAATTGATATAAAGGAACAAGTACTTAGGAATAAAGTGATACCTTCTGTTAAGGTAATCTGGAGAAACCACAGTGCTGAAGACGCTACGTGGGAACTCGAAGATGTTATGATGAAATCTTATCCGCTTTTATTTGCTTAGTTGTGTGTAACCCCTTATATACTGATTCTGGGGACAGAATCCTTTTAAGGAGGGAAGAATGTAATAGATGAGATTTTTTTTATGTGTGATTCTGGGGACAGAATCCTTTTAAGGAGGGAAGATTGTAACGATTGAGATTTTATATTTAATTTTAAATATTTATTGAATTAAATAAATATTTATGTGAATTATTTATTGAGTAAATAAATAGATTAAGTAAATTATGGTAATGATTTAATTGACTGTTACATATTAATTTAATGAATGTTATTTAATTGATATGTATATATATTAATGTTATATTATAGTTCTAATTTAATTGAGATAATTGAATTAGATGAATTATGTGATGAAGTGTTACATGAATTATAATTAGCGAGTAATTATAATTATGTGGCAAATTTTATGTGATTAAAGGATGTTAGATTTTAATTGATTAAATTAGATGATTAATATTTAATTGATTAAAATATGACATTAAAGTATGTGTCAAAATGATTTATTAAAATAAAAGGAAAAGAATTTTTAAATAATTTTTACCCAACAAGGCCCTTGTATTTGTTTTAAACCTATTTCTACCAAACAGGGCCCTAACTATCAAAAAGCTATTTTTAAATAAACTGTTTACCAAACATGACCTTAGCATTAATAATCAATTTTTGAAAATAACCTTGTTTTGCCAAACAAGGCATTGTGGTTTTTGAATTTTGTAACTTATATAATAAATGTATTTATTATATATATTAAGTAATTAGCAGTTACATAATTATCATTAGTATACGTATATTATATCAGTTATAATATATCTATACTACGTTAGATTAGAAGTTAATTTGTAAAGCTAAGAACAAAAAGAGAAAAGAAGAGCAGAGAAGTTAGAGAAGAGAAGGAAGAAGAAACTTGTAAAGGCTAGAATTAGTCATTGTATTCTTCTCCAATCATCAAAAAGGTAATTAATATCTTATAGTTTTAAAGAATTGTGATAAGTTGTTCTTCATTGTTTTGAGTTTCTGTAAATTTAGTTTTCTGTGAATTTCATGAAATTATGTAATCATGAATTTTATATATATGTATTGTATCCATGTGTTGATTGTGGTAATTGTATGACATAAGAGGATATTCAAAAATTAAATTATTGTAGAAATATATTTTTAACAGAAAATTCATGTGTATATGAGTTCATATGGAATTTCATGAGTGTGGTTAATGTTAATTGAGAAATTCATGCAATTGGTATGTGTTAATATGCTTATTAAGTAATTTCTGGATGCTATCTTCAACTTTGTACGTAATGCATATATATAAGTTCGAATTAATGGAGAAAAATAGTTACAGTGAATTATTTTAAGAAAAATATGAGTTTTCATGAAAATGGCCAAATTAGATTTTAAAATTTGTGATTATCATTGTTTAGATGGTTTTGTGTTTTAGAAGCATGTTATATATATGTATTATTGCATAGGTATGATTTACAATGTTTAAGTTACTGTGAATTGCCGATTGTTGGCTTGTATGCGTTAATCAGTGAAGCAGGGTGCCGTTGCTATCTGCCTCTGTCCGTGTTCCTGCGTAACTGCGCCGGTAACACAGCCGGCTGCCTTTCCCAGAATCCTTCCCTGCGCAGCTGCGCCGGTTATAGGGCAGCTAGCTGCGCAGCTGCGCCGGGCACAGTGCTTAGGCAATGAAGGTTAGCTAATTGTGCAGTGTTGATTTTGAACCTAGTTTAATTATGCTATAACAGTGAGCATGTATCTAATTGCTACAACATGTTGTTAACATAAAGTTGACAAATTTATATTTAAAAAAGAAAAGAGGTTTGAAAACCTTAAAGTATGATTTGAATTATTATTTAAATGTGATATATGATTATAATTTAAATAATTATAATCAAAAGTAAATGTTTATTTTAAATTATAATTAAATTATAATGAATAAAGGTTGATTTATTAGATGTTAATTTAAATTATAATTTATATAATTATAATTTAATAAATGCATGTTTAATTGTGGATTTTAAATTGATAATTACATAATTAATTATAAATTGTGTAATTATAATGCATGGTATAGTTTAAGTAATTATTAATTAAATTGATAATTACATGATTAATTATAAATTGTGTAATTATAAATGTATGAATGTAGTTTAATTGATTTTAAATTATAATTGTTTATAATTTAAATGGTAATTATAATTTGATTAAGTGTTTGAATTATAATTGTTTAATTATAATTTAGTTAAATACACAATTAAGTTAATTATGTGAGTATATGTGTGATGTGATTAACTATGTGATAGTTAATTATTATTGTTTATTTAATTAGAGTGAGTTAACCATGAGGGTTAAACACTTATATGAATTAGTTATGTGTTAACTGATTTAGATTATTATAATTGAATGTGTATAGGAAGTATTAAAGTACGTGAATTGAATTAAGTAGCTTGCGCTTGAGGCAAGTCTTCTAAACCTTAAACTCGTTAATTTTATGCAAGTTTTCTAAACCCTAATCTTGTATAATTTCTTGAGTTCATATATTCTTGTTAAGAATGTCCTTTTCTATTTCTGTATTAGACAATTATTTATTTAATTAAAATGATCTTAACTTATTGTTCAAGTAAGATCCAGTTATTATTTTAAATACTTTAAGTTGATTCTAAAGTATATGTTAATTCATAATTCTTTATTTATGAATTATTGGAAGTCGATTCAACTAATCCTTAGTTGATGAACGTGAATTCTAAATTACCCTTGTAAGCTTATCCAAACCAAACTTTCTTTAGTGCGGACTTGAATTCAAATTACTGAGTTGAACAACCCTATTTACTAGGGGAGGTTACTACGCATAGCGTTAAGATGTTTGTACACAATACATGGTACGAAGGGCTGATTCCCCTAAGTACGAGTTAAGGTCCATAGTCTTATTGACTGTTAAAGGTTTAAATAGAAATATTTATAACCTAGGATAAGAGTTCAAAGGTCTTATGACCCTTAGATAAATTCTATATTCGAATTTTAATGTTGATAGAGAATTATTATTCAATTCTTTATTATTGAAGCAAGCTAAGTTGTTCAGATTCTTTTAAATATATCCTTTCATGTCTATGTTATTGTTAAACTCCAGTGAACTGTGGTTTGCTCACTCTTGCATTAAATAACAATTTCAGTTAAGGTTGATAACGCTGATGCTCCGTCTACGAGTAAGGGCAAGGGAAAGCAAAGCAAGTGAAGACTTGTTTTTTTTTTATTATATTGAGAATGATTGTAATAAGACTTGAATGTTATGTTTTTGTTTCCGCACTTTGTTATATTCATGTCAGGGTTAGAGTAAACCGGGATTATCTTGAAAAGGTTGTAACCCTTGTTTTAAGGGAGATTTATCTATTCTAATTTAAGTTGTAGTTTATTTTACATTATTCATTGGGTAGATGTATGTTATATTAGAAAGTGAACACCAAATCATGTGGAAACGAAGTACCCGAATTTGGGGGTGTCACATACCCAGTATGACATCGAATTCCCGAAGTTTAATCGGAATCAAATCTACTCTAAGCTCCTGACCCTTATTGTCCAATCTACAGTTCTTATAAACACACCTAACAGGAATAACTTCCCTATTCGCAATCTCTATGTTCAAGGGGTCAACTAACTCTTCTACATGTAAGTCTAGGGTTTTAGCAAAATCATCAAATATGAATGAACAAGTAGCACCAGAATCAAATAATACATATGCATTTATACTATTGACCGGAATAATACCTGACACCACGTCTTTTGAATGCACAACATCCTGCACCGTCATATTAAATGTCCGTGCAATGGGTCTAACAGCTTGCAATGGTGCAGCGATAGTAACGGAACTGGCGCTTCCATTCCCTCCGCTCCCTGTTGACCATGCCGTCAGCTTCTTCGGGCAGTTGTGAGCCATGTGGTCCTTGGATCCACATGTGAAATAAGCTCCCTTCTTCGGGTTTGGGCAATGAGGTGCAATGTGGTCTTCCTGACCACAGTTGAAGCACACCCGCTTCTTCTTCATGCACACGTCAGTGTGATTCTTACCGCATGTAGCACATGCATCAAACTTCCTCTTCTGCTGGCTTCCTTGCTGACTCCCAGCAGAGGTATTATCAGACCACTTCCTCTTCTGGTTCACAGCGCTACTACCCCCAATCTTGGTTTCTACCTCATTCTTCTTGTTCTTATCTTGGTTGAACTTCGTCACCGCTTCGCTTCCTCCCTCAGCAAGTATGACCTTCTCTAGCACAGCTGTGACGCCCCCAAATCTGGGACAGCCACTTGGTCTCTCGAATTCGGTTCGTCACGTGCTCATGGTAATACATCATAATAATAATACGACTAAATGTCGCATCGCATAGCGGAATAATATACAACTAATACTGAATAAATTATATTTAAATAATATAATTATTCACATCCTAAAGTCTCGTAACTTAAACAGTGATTACATAGCTTAGACATATCTTAAGCATAAATAATCTTAATTAGTACATAATATCATAAGTTCTTTATTACAATCATAAGTCCTACATAATTTAAGCTACTTAGTAGCCTTTCCCTTGCCCTTATCTGTGCACAAAGGTCCGCACTGCTCTGCCTTAATTGAAATATTTTAGGGAAAGCAAGAATGAGCACAAATTGCCCAATAAGTAATATACAATAAGGGTGAGTAATATAATTCTCAATTCTCGAAAGGGTATAGCAAGGTTTGATAGTTCAAGGATAACAAGAATATCAACAGGTCTCAATAACAGTCGCTAAGGACAGAGTAATATCAATGTGTTTCAATAATAAATTAATTCAAGATTTCAATATAACTTAATACTGAGCAGTCACTAAGGACTATGAACTTCCACAGGATTTGACAGTAATAAACTAAAAATCCAACAAAAACAGATACAACAGATGATCAGCCTAAAGTACCATCGTTATGCATAACAATCAATCATACTCAAGTGCGCGCGTCGGTTCTCCGACAGTTATATTTTGTTCTTCTCAATCAAATACAAGATCCCGCACCAATCAATTAGTTTGGGTCACTTTTCAATAATATAAGTCTAACCGAATCAAATGGCATAGACACTTTCACAATATTCAAGAATAATACCAAGTTCAACATGAATAATAGCTTTAATGAAATAAGTGTTCAAGTATGCTAATTCATTTCAAACGATTAAGTAGGAAACTAGTTCGCAATATACAAGGATAGAATACTTGCGTCCAAAGAAATAAGGTTTAGATACTTGCTTACGATATCCGTTGAATAAAGTAATGCAAGGCGTAGTTTACTCACGTAAAGCTAGCCAACACTTTCGAATTCCTATCGTAATACAATTACGTATATATATGATATTCATTAGTTATATAATTTAACTTCACATTTTATCTTCGAATATACGATCAACACATAAGCTAAGTTTTAACCTAGCTACACAATTATATAGAATATAATTTCTATCCTTAACTTCCTCTTTTAGAGTTTAAACGCATTCTCATATCATATAAGATCGCAACAATTAGCAAACATGCTCTCATATTATTAATATCACATAAGACCACAATCAATACTAAATATATTTCATTTTTAGCAAGTTATGGCATTCTCATAAGTTAACCGTCAAAATCGGGTTCAAGTAACACATAACATATGATATCACAAAGTATGTATACATATTAAAGGATACTTTCATGCTTGTTCAACCTTTCTAATTCCAATCATATATGATTTAGTTTTAATTCATGATCTCTAACGACTTAGGGTTATACAATGCCATGAATTTACATAAGTTGTCATGCTTATCATTTAGACATATAAAGTAGTCATATATTTTATTGATACGCATGTTCATATGTTTCTATGTCATGGATGTGTGATTCTAGCACTGTTACTAGTTCGTGACTTAATCGAACTCATGCTTGATTAACTTGCATTACATCTAACAAGTACGTACATGTATGATGCCTTCAAAGCACATTCAATCATGTTGAAAATATCAGAATGTAGAGTCCTAATATAACATTTCAAAGTCCACATTTAAAGCTTATGTTGTTGTTAGTAACGTTCACTAACAAGTTCAACATGCTCACGCCTCATTATGAATTATATAAACACAAGTTAATGGGTGTTCGTGCATTTCTAAACCATACTACTACGCTCGCAAAATCAGAATATTAACATGGCATAGCATGTTAAGGTTTGTGTTCAAAACATACATTTTTGTTAGGAATGTGCACTAGTAGGGTCCACATGTTCACATTTCATTATAGAACCTATATACACGAGTTAACATGCTTCTCATACATCTTTATATCATACTAATATGCTTGTAAGGTCAGAATGTTAACATGGCAAGTATACATATCGAGTTCGTTTCCGAACATCGAAGTTTGTTTATAAAACGCTAAGTTTATCTCAAAACTATAAGTGTGCATGCAACTCTTAGTAAAACATGTTCACATTGTCTCAATATTTTCATATATAAGTATTACTCAAGCTAGTATGCTTGTCCTAATTTATCTCAGCAATCAACATTTAGCAGAATCAAGCAGGATGTAGAAAATTGCAGCAGGGTGCCGGCGCAGCTGCGCCTCATCCCAGGCTTAAACCGGCGCAGCTGCGCCACTACTGGTTAGCACCAGACAGCAGGCAGCCATGGCAGTTTCTAGCCCAACTCACGAAATGACTTCACAAAAACTGTTTTGAAATAACTACATTTCAGTTCAAACATGTATATAAGCCATATACCAACTAAACAAACTCCCTTCAATCCAATTACAGTCCAATTTGGCATAATCAGAAATTAAAATTCAAGAGTAATTGCAGAAACAGAAAAATGGAAAATGAAGAACATGGGAGTTGTTGTAAGAATTCGATTGCTAGCAAGTTATTATGATTATAAGTCTTATACCACAACCCACAAACATTATCCAAGTATAACTTCTTGAATTTCATACTGGATTCAAGAAGTTAGAAAACTTCAGAGAACAAGAAATGGAGAATAAGGGAGAGGTTTTATACCTCTGCAATGCAATCCAAGTTTGAATTGAACTCCTCACACACTGATTATACTTCTTTAACTTCTTAGCAACTCTCAACAAATTGAAACGTGAAGGAGAAGCATATAAATAGCAAAACTAAGACCCAGACAATGTATATGTACAACAAATTGAACCAACGGGAATTTAAATTGCAGGGAGATTATTAGGGGGTTGGTAATCGTGGTTGAAATCCATCATGATAGCCACACCCTTGCTCATCATTTGCTAGCCTATGTTGCTGAGTTTGAGATTATAGGAGTAGGCTAGCTTTATTAGTGTTTCACGTGAGAGTGAACTGAGTCTCTTATTATGGGACAAGGAATGAAACTTTAATATTTTGCAAATGAACTACATGCCACACTTTATAATATACATACCATATACTTGAGTTTATATATTTCATTTGTATTCAACATATGTTTAGGTGTCACAATGTAATTCAGCTAATGTAATAAGTAAAATTTTCCACATATATAATCCATGTACATTTTATTACACCGGTATAATTTACTCGGATGTACTCACATCACATTATCTCCTTCATTAAATTCTATTATTCCATTATATATGTAAGTAATCATCAATTATAATTATTTATTATATATATTTATGATACATTATTTTAATGTACTCTTCACATACAATTGCCACATAAATACTTTATGTAACCCTTTTAACTTAATAAACTTTACTACATAGTTTATATATAACATAGTCACATAGGCATTTCATGCAACTCCCATAATTCAATAAACCTTACTATATAATAGTGTCATATTACACTTTATATAATACATAGTTAGCTACTATATGTTACACATTTAATTCGCATGCTTGCACAAAGAATTACTCATCTTATTAATTAATAATATACACCCATCCTTCATCAATCAATATAATTATTAATCTCCATAACAATTTAATTAACCCTTATATGATTAATTATCACTTTAATATAAATCTTATTATATTTATAAACACGTTGCGTATTATTATTATATATTTCTTGCAATAATAATAATCACATATTATTAATTAATCACCATAATATTCTATAATAATTATTCTACGATGACAATTAATTAATATTCTATGATTAACAATTAATATAGATTAATTGTTCGCTTAAGTTAATATAATCATTCTTATATTACGTCACTGTGCCACACAAGGCTATCAACGAGTTTATCGTAAACTCCATAAATTTCTCAATTATTATTATTATTCAATTTTATATAATTGAATTAATTCATCTCATAACACAAAATCATTTATATTCAAATAAATTCTCATTCCCATTAATATATTCATTTAATAATATATGAAAATTCTCGGGTATTACAACAGCCGCAAATGTGTTCAGTTGAAACATGGAAACCATGCTGTAGAGCCAGGGCTTCAGTCCCCGCTCAAACCTCCTCGCTTTCCTAGCGTCAGTGCTGACCTGGTATGTAGCGAACCTGGCCAACTCGTTAAACTTAATGGCATACTCTGACACCGTCATCCCTCCCTGCTTAAGCTCTAGGAACTGGACCTCCATCTGGTCCTGGGAACTCACTGGGAAGTACATTTCGTAGAACATTTCATTCAAACGTTCCCACGTTATGACTCCTTCTCCCTCCCGGGTCTTATTAGCATGCCACCAGAAGCTAGCATCTGACTTCAACATGAAAGTCGCGAATGCTGTCTTCTAGTCTTCCCCTACCCTAGCCACGTCAAATACCTTCTCCATTTCCATAACCCATGTCTGAGCTTCGATAGGGTTAGTCGATCCTTTAAACTCAGGCGATCGTACTGCCTTGAATTCCTTGAACGTAGTACCCTGCACTTGCGGCTGATTCGCAAGAGCTCCTGTCAACAGGTTCACCAACTGCATAACCGAGTTGGGATTCGTCCCACCGTTATTGTTGTTGTTCGTCGAACCCTCGGGGATTTGACGAGTTATTCTTCTTCTAGGAGGCATTTTCTGTTAATAAAATATTATTATTAGACCCTTTATTCAATTTTTAAATATTCAAGTTTATACTTAAACGTTTTAAACAATTCAGTTCACATAGAACACATAGCACGTCAACAAACTTTTTTTATTCATTAGTCGTAGTTTAAAAACACCAATCAGATATCATTTCTGCCATTTACATCATCCTTCCTGAACTGAAAAAGTTTCAGGATTACATTATTAACTTATCCCATTCTTATCTCAAATTATGGGATTTACTTTATTTACTACAAAAAACAACACATAAACAAAAGCTCTACCACTACTGCTACTGCTACTACTACTACTGCTACTGCTATAGCCACTGCCTAGGCATATTAATACGTCGCACAGCCTCTCTGCGTTCCTCTTCCATTACCCGAAACGCCCTTCTTAGGTCCACCACATACCACGGTAAACTTTGGAACTGAGCTGGGTAGTAGAAAACACAGTCCTCAGCTCTTTCTATAGCTGTATGAAAAGCATACTCTGTTTCCCTCAGCTTGGCCCTCTTGGCTTCAGCTTCACCTTCAGCTCGATCGGCTCGTTGATTAGCTCTCAAGCTTGACTCTTCAGCTCTGGCACGCTTCCTCGACTCCTCCTGGATGTCTTGCTTCAGCTTTGCCAGTTCAAATCGAGCAGGATCTCTATCAACCTCCATATGTATCAGATTCCACTGTGCTTCTCCTAGGTCACTTGCCATTTCCTCCATCGTCTCGTCTTGCTGCTGAATGGTTTCTTCAAGCTCTCCGACTCGACCATGAAGCTCCACGTTGCTGTCGTAGACTGCCTCGTACATCTCAGCACTAGTAGAGTGAGGTGAGAATTCCTCTTCGAGATCCTCTTCCTCCTCTTCAGACTCGTCCTCGTCCTCTTCTTCTGGAATAGGTGTCAACTCACGCTCCCGACCAGCTACGGTGATCACTGGAGATGGCTCTCTCCTAACCAGCTGCTTCCAGACAATATGTATATCACGAGGCTCCTCTTCTCTAGGCATCTGAGGTACATACTCTCTAGCCTGACTAGGTTCTCCAACGTTCGACATCCTGACAAAAGAATTTTAAAGTTCATTATTACGTGATAACGAATCGACACTCTTCGAATACTAAAACGTAAACACATAGGCACATAAGGTAGTTTATTATCTTTATCTATCACACCTATCTTTTCTATCTTACCTATAAGGCTACTACCTAAGGTTTTCCCCCTCCTAAGGTTTCATATCCTACGGCTTTGATACCAACCTGTGACACCCCCAAATCCGGGTACTTCGTTTCCACATGATTTGGTGTTCACTTTTTAACTATAACAAACATCTACCCAATATATCTCAAAATAAATTACAATCTTTATATAAAATCTCCCTTAAAACAAGGGGTACGACCTTCTCAAAAATCAATCCCAGGGTTACTCTAACCTTGACATAAACCATAAAGTGCGGAATAAAAACATGACATAAAAGTCTTATTACAATTATTTCAAAATAATTAAACAAGTCTTCACTTGTTCATCTTTCACTTGCCCTTACTCGTAGACGGGGCATCAACGTTATCAACCTTAACTGAAATTGTTATTTAATGCAAGAGTGAGCAAACCACAGCTCACTAGAGTTTAACAATAACATAGACATGAAAGGATATATTTAAAAGAATCTGAACAACTTAGCTTGCTTCAATAATAAAGAATTGAATAATAATTCTCTATCAACATTAAAATTCGAATATAGAATTTATCTGAGGGTCATAAGACCTTTGAACTCTTATCCTAGGTTATAAATATTTATATTTAAACCTTTAACTAGTCAATAAGACTATGGACCTTAACTCGTACTTAGGGGGATCAGCCCTTCGTACCATGTATTGTGCACAAACATCTTAACGCTATGCGTAATAATCTCCCCTAATAATTAGGGTTGTTCAACTCAGTAATTTGAATTTAAGTCCGCACCAAAGAAAGTTTGGTTTGGATAAGCTTACAAGGGTAATTTAGAATCCACGTTCATCAACTAAGGATTAGTTGAATCGACTTTCAATAATTCATAATTAAAAGAATTATGAATTAACATATGCTTTAGAAGTAAACTTAAAGCATTTAAAATAATAACTGGATATTACTTGAACAATAAGTCAAGATCATTTCAATTAAATAAACAATTGTCCAATACGGAAATGAAAAGGACATTCTCAACAATGAATATATGAACTCAAAGAAACTTGCGTAGAAATAGCGAGTTTAGGGTTTAGAAGACTTGCATAAAAATTAATACAAGATCAGGGTTTAGAAGACCTGCCTCAAGCGCAAGCTACTTAATTCAATTCACGTACTTAAACACTTCCTATACACATTCAATTATAATAATCTAAATCAGTTAACACATAACTAATTCACATAAGTGGTTAACCCTCATGGTTAACTCACGCTAACTAAATAAATAATAATAATCAACTATCACATAGTTAATTACATCACACACATACTCACATAATTAAATTAATTATGTATTTAGCTAAATTATAATTAAATAATTATAATTTAAACACTTAATGTAATTATAATTACTCAATTATACTTACCTCTTAAATTATCACCAATTCATAATTAATAATCAATTAAACTATATCATGCATTATAATTACACAAATTATAATTAATAATGCAATTATAAACTTAAAATCCATAACTAAACATACATTTATTAAATTACAATTACTTAAATTATAATTTAAATTAACATCTAATTGACTAAAATAAATCAATTTCTATACATTATAATTTAAATTAAATATTTACTCTTAATTATAATTAATCAAATTATAACTAAGTAACTCATTTACAATAAAATATTTATAATCTAATTAAAGTTTTCAAAAAAAAATTTATTTTCCAAATATGAATTTGTCACAATCATATAACAACATGTTATATCATTTAAACATATGTCCACTATCGAGGAATAATTAAACTAAGGATTTAAAATAAACTGCACAAGAAACTAAAGTCACTGCCCAAGCACTGTGCACGGCGTAGCTGCGCAGCCAGCTGGCTTAAAACGGACGCAGCTGCGCAGGGAAAGGATCTGGGAAGGGCAAGCGGCGCAGCTGCGCTGCTCCTGGCCTTGCTGCCGGGGCAGCTGCGCAGCAACTCGACCAGACGCAAACAGCCACAGCTCTCTACTTTACCGAACAACCCATACAAGACAACAAACAGAAAATTACAGTAACGTAGCCACTGTAACTCCATACACATGCAATAATACATAACATAACATGTTTCTACAACATAACAACCATCTAAATAATGATAATCACAAGTTTTAAAAATCCAATTTGGCCATTTTCATAAAAACTCATATATTTTCCAAAATAATCCACTATAATTATTTCTCTCAAGCAATTCAACCCTATATGCATGCATTATACTTGAAATTGAAGATAGCATCAAGTAAATACCTAATAAGCATATTAACATATATCAATTTCGTTATTTTTCATTCTAAAATTGGTCAAAACTGTATGAACACATAAGAACATAAATTCTTATTAAAACATATTAAATCACCAATTTATTTTTCTGAAAACCATTGATAGCAATTAACCTACTATGAACAACACATGAATACAAATATATATATATTCCATGTTTACATAATTTCATGAAAACTTATTTTTTTTAATAGAGAACGAATATGAAAAACATATAACTGAGTTCTATAACAATTAGAGATTATAGATGATATCTTTTGTTAATAGGTTGAAAGAGAAGGTGATGTGAGTTCAATTCTAGAAATTCTTCTTCCTCTTTTCTCTTCTTCTCTAACTCTTCTCTGCTCTTTCTTCTCTCTGCTCTCTTTTCTTCTTAGTTCTTAGTTAGACTTAGGATTAGAACTAACATAGTAGATATATTATAACTGATATAATATACGTATACTAATGATATATATGTAACTGCTAATTAATTAAGATATATAATAAATACATATTATTATATAAGTTATAACTATTTGAATTTGAAAAACCTTAAGGCTTGTTTGGCCAAAACAACATTATTTTTAAAAACAGATTATTATTACTAAGGCCATGTTTGGTAAAAAATCATCTAAAATCCTTTTTCTTTTATTTTAACAAATCATTTAACACATATTTTAATGTCACCTTTTAATTAACTAAATAATTTAACATCCTTATTTAATCAACTAAAATCAATTAACCACATAAATATTTGTCACATAATTATAATTACTCGCTAATTATAATTCCCGTAACACTTCACACACATCTCATATAATTTAATTATCTCAATTAAATTAGAACTATAATATAAATTTAATATACATTAATTAAATAAATATTACATATTCATTTAATTAATATATAACACTTAATTAAATCACTCCATAAATCACATAATTTATTTATTTAACTCAATAAATAAATCACATAAAATATTTATTTAACTCAATAAATATTTAAAATTATATATAAAATCTCAATCGTTACAATTCTACCTCCGTCTCTGAATATACTAGAATGTCATCGATGAACACGATGACAAACTATCCAAATACTACTTGAACACTCTGTTCATCAAGTCCATAAATGCTGCCAGTGCGTTCGTCAATCCGAATGACATTACCAGAAACTCAAAGTGTCCATACCGAGTTCTAAATGTCGTCTTTGAAATATCCTCCGACCTCACCTTCAGTTGGTGATAACCGATCCTCAAGTCAATCTTTGAAAAGTACTTTTCCCCCTTCAACTGATCAAACAGATCATCGATCTTGGGTAACGGGTACTTGTTCTTAACGGTGACCTTGTTCAACTCTCGATAGTCGATACAAAGTCTTAACGACCCATCTTTCTTCTTTACGAATAAGACTGGTGCTCTCCACGATGATACGCTCGGTCGAATGTATCCCTTATCTAACACCTCTTGTAATTGAGCCATCAATTCTTTCATTTCTACTGGAGCCATACGATACGGCGCTTTGTATATCAGTGATG
Source organism: Panax stipuleanatus (assembly GCA_020205555.1). Lineage (NCBI taxonomy): Eukaryota > Viridiplantae > Streptophyta > Magnoliopsida > Apiales > Araliaceae > Panax > Panax stipuleanatus. Next base: position 102,276,259 of record CM035116.1, on the reverse strand, counting down.
TCCCTGGTGCCAAATCAATAACAAACTCTATCTCTCTATCCGATTGCAATCCCAGAATCTCGTTTGGGAAAACATCGGCGAATTCCCTTACAATACTTATCTGACCCAGTTCACCCTCGCCTCGTCGAGTATCAACCACGTGAGCCAAATAACCTATACAACCCTTCATAAGCAATCTCTGCGCTTGCATCATCATCAGACAATGAGATTGTCTCGGCGATTTACTACCATAAAATACCACCTTCGACTTATTCGAAGTCTTAAGGTGTACACACTTCTTCTTACAGTCTATAACTTCTTCGTGAATCGATAATCAATTCATTCCAAGGATTACATCGAACTCCCCCAAACGAATCGGTATCAAATCCACTTTGAGCTTAAATCCTCCTAATTTGGTATAACAATTCCTATGAATGTATTCTACGGGAATAATTTTCTTGTTTGCTACTTCTACGTTCATAGGGTGTTCTAATCTTTCACGGGATAAGTCTAACCATTTAGCAAATTCTTCAGAAACAAAATAACAGGTAGCACCCAAATTAAATAACACATAGGCATCTATAATGCTGATTGGGATGATACCTGACACCACGTCCTTAGACTCCACCGCATCCTGTACAGTTATGTTGAACGTGCGTGCCATTGGTCTGTTGGCTTTACTGGCTGGCCCTCCGATACTCAGCCCATTGTTGTTGTTGTTGTTGCGATTTTCCGCTAGCTGCATCGCCCTTTCTCTTCGGGCAGTCCTTGATCTGGTGATCTGGGGCTCCACACGAGAAATATCCTCCCTTTTGCTTATTCGGACACTGAGGAGTCATGTGCCCCGGTTCTCCACAATGATAACAAACACTCTTTCCCTTCATACACTCCCCCGAGTGATTCCTTCCGCAGTTATTGCACTTTCAACTTTTCTTGGCCTCTCCCCCAGACTTGTTGCCTCGGGAGGATTGGCTCTCCTCCCATTTACGCTTGTTGGGGTTGCTACCTCCGCTGCTTCCCCCTTTCTGTCCTTCATGTCCGGTCTTCTTTTCTTGTTTAAATCGAGCAATGGCTTCATTGCCTCCCTCTGCAATGATTAGCCCTTTCCAGTAGATCAGAGTAAGTTTTAATCTTCAATACCGCGACTGCTTTTTGCACCCATGGTTTCAGTCCTAATTCAAACCTCCTTGCCTTCCTGGCCTCCGTGTCAACCTGATGTGAAGCGAATCGGGCCAACTCGTTAAATTTTGCCGCGTACTCTGCGACAAACATACTACCTTGTTTCAATTCCAGAAACTTAACTTCCATATCCTGTTGCGTATTCTCCGAGAAGTAATTCTCGAGGAATAGCTCTTTAAATTTGTCCCAAGGAATAACTCCTTCGCCTGCTCGTCCCTTATTGGCTTTCCACCAATAATTAGCTTCGCTCTTCATCATGAAAGTGGCAAAACTCGTTTTCTGTGCTTCAGCCACCCGTGCGACCACAAACACTTTCTCCATCTCTTCTATCCATGTTTGGGCTTCGATTGGGTCTAAGGTTCCCCGGAACTCCGGTGGTCCTACCAATTTAAAATTTTTTAAAGCTAGCCAAGTGATGTCCTGGCTGCCCTGCTGCTAGCTGGGGTCTGTTTTGCATTGCTTCTATTAACAAGTCAATGAAGTTCTGCAATGGGTCTTTATTTCCCCCTCCGTTGTTAACCGATCCTTCCTCCCTCTGGTTTCGTGGTAGTCTCCTAGGCGACATGATCTGAGGAAAGGAAGAAAACTTTAGGCTTTACGTGATATGCTATTCATGTTAGCATTAAGAAGTTAGGACGTCTATCAATCATATTTGATTCAAATAAACAACTTCAGCATCACAATAAAACTCGATGGATTTCTCATCCCATCACCTACATACTCTACTTGAGTTTTCTACTAAGGTTATAACCTAGGTTTCGCAGTCCTAACGTTTATAACCTATGGCTTTGTTACCAACCAGTGACACCCCCAAATCCGGGTTCTCTAACCCCGATTCGGTCATCACGATACAATACAAATATCCACCTCTAAACAACATACAATAACTAAATACGAAAAATAATAAATGTATGTCGTTCATTCAAAAGCTGTTACTAGTCCCAAGATTGGATTACCTTAATACAAACATACAAACATACCCTAGGATTGTCATTAGGGTTCATATTACATAACAGTAATTAAACTAATCATAAGACAAAGTCTTCTCCTTGCAAACTATTCCTACATCTTTCCTTTACCATTGTCCTTCCCTGAAGTCTCGGGCTTAACTGCAATAGAAGTCATGATATAGTAAGAATGAGCAACAAGTTTGCTCAGCAAGTTTAAATACAACAATAAAGGATATATCATAATGAATGGAAAATATTTGACAATGAAATCAACAATATGAATATCGGAAGCAAGGATAATAATTGCTTTTAGAATAACTGGTAGTCAAGTAGACTTTGAACTATAAAACTCCAATGGAATCAATAGCTGATTGCCCTTTTGGTTACTGGCTACAGAATAAGTACTTGAGGGGATCAGCCTCGCGTACACTATGTATATGCATAACATTCAACTCTACTATTTGTATCTTACATTAGATACCTGGGGTACTCCCCTATATATATAAGGGGTGTTCTTTCAGTATAAGAATCCTTACCATCAATTGGTTTGGATAGCTTTTATAAAATTTCATACAATTGTTTGACCGAACAAGGGTTCAAACTCTATCTGACGTAGTTCAAGAATTATATAACTTTAAACAATGTACAAGTCCAAGACTGTACGAACTCAAATGCACCAAGTGCGAATATCAATAAGATCGATGTGGAGTAATGGTAAAGTAATTAAACCACCTAAAGCATGCTTAAAAATAAAATTCAAGCGTCAATAAGTAACTTGCAACATAATAATAACCTACTCAATACAATATGAGAAGGATAGGAAACTTGCACAATAAAGAGTGAAGTTCAGAAACTTGCACAATATTCAAAGTTGTGTAAGATAAGGAACTTGCAAATAATACAAGAACAGGTTCAAAGAAACTTGCACAACCAAAGAGTGAAGTTCAGAGACTTGCCTGTTTGCTCAGCTACATATAAGTTCTACCTTTAATTAAATTGCGTTGGAGTGACCTAACATTAACAAGTCGGTCCTTCCAATTAGTATATGTAAACTACTATGAGTCTACACTTATAACGACCATGAATTTTAAACTCCTTATTTATTAAATATGTGATTTAATTTTAACGAGTTAATTTTGTGAGTTTATTTAAACCTTATGTGGGGGTGAGAATTGTGAAATGATTAAAGAAAGTCACTAATGAGTTATTTAAATTAGTGGACTAACGTTAAGGATTTAATATCAGAGAATTTATGAGATTATTAATAATTAAATATTCAATTTATTTGAATATAGTGGCAAGATTTGAACCTATTGATTAATTTTAATTATGATTAATTAATCGATAATGTGTTGTTTAATTATTATTATGAATAAATAATAATTAATGAGTAAGAGAACTGATAATATAATATTATTATATTTAATTTATTTACTGTTATACACAAGCATGCGACACTAAACCTTTAAGAGATGGTAGTTAGCTATATATTATATATAGTACAAGGTGACACATGAATATATATTATAGACTATATAGTAAGATTAATTGCATTAATAGAGTTACATAATAATATTGTTTATGTGACATAATGTGTGTGGGTAAAATTTGATGAATACCCTATTACCTTATATTAATATCAATAACATTATTAATTGATAAATGATTTCAATAAGTTAGTATAATGATTATAGTAACAGTTATTATAGTAATAATAATACCCAATTGCTTTACATGCGGTATTAAGGAAAATGTGCATGGATTATATGTGGTGTACCCCTATTTGATAGATTGTGTTATTAATTGAAATAACATTGTAACCAATTAAATGTATAAACTAAGAATAGCCTAAGTGTATATATTATGTGTATATATGATATAACCCAAGTGTGGTATTTGCAAATGCTGAGTTTGGTCTTGTCCCTAATTGAGAGTCACACCTCAAATTCTTCTCACGTGAAAACAAAAGGCTAGCTAGCTACTCTTCTCCTCAAATTCTTCACAAGACTAGTATATGATCATGGGGGGAGTGGGGATAATGATGGATTCACCCACCTCCTACCTAATCTACATAAACCAATAGACCTTTGCTCAATCCATTGATTTAATTTGGAAGGTAATTGCATTGTATGGATATTCAATCCTCTATAAATTGAACCCTCCTCTCTTCATTTGATCTTGTTAAGTTAATTGCTAGTTGCTATAAAAAGAGTGTTGAGAATATATAATCTGATTTTGGTAGCAAGCTCAAAGCAAATTGTAATTCAAGAGGTATAATCAATTGCATTCAAGTTCTTCATTCTCTATAAAATTCCATTCATGCTATACATTGTCAAATTTCTTAATATGCTGAGATAGATGTTAATTGAACTATGGAATATGTTGGTTAAGTGTTATATGATGGTATAAGCTTGTTGGAACTATTTTATGGCTGGAACATGATTAAATTTTGTAATTGATTTGTGAGATGGGTTAGTAACTGCCAAGCCGAAAGCAGCCTGCTCAAGCACTGGCCGGACAACGGCACAGCTGCGCCGGGTTTATACCTGGTGCATGCGCAGCCGCGCAGGTTCCTGTTGCCAGTTTTGCTTTCTGCTTCTGTCAAGCTGCTGTGATATACTAACATGTGATATACCATTGAAACAAGTATGTGAACATTATTAAACTATATGTATTAGTACAATGACATGGTATAAGTAGGTATTCCTTGATACTACACATATATGTCATGGCCATGTTTTACGAAAAGAAAAACATATGTTTTAAAAAGGGAAACTTGTAATTTCAAAAGTAAACCTTGTCATGGATGTATCACGTGAATATTCTAATTTTGTAAACACAATAATGTGGTTTATATTGTCATGAAATGCGAGTCTAAAGTGTGTTCACACACTAGCATACGTGATTGCAAGATTCAGACGATTTCAAAATGAGAAACTTAAAACTTTTGAAAATAAACTTGACCAAGACTTAATGTCTTTTAGATTCTGACTATTTGAGAACATATATGTGGCATATAAATGGGTTCTAAGGCATGTGAGTCATAACTACAATGCACTTAACATATGTTATGATATCTTGTTGACTTAATGTAATTTCCGATGTGAAAACTTAGAATGAGAAAACTAAATAGCGTCGATTACCATGAAAATGATATTATGATCATGCGAGCATGTGTATTAACGTTCATTATACCTATAAGCATATTAACATAGACCTCGTTTGATCAAAGCGTGAATTTCGCATATTCACGTATTCATAAGAAATGAATTTTCGAAGCATGAACTACGTGATTAAAGTATACGTGTGTAGTATACTCAAGCATGCATATTAAATATTGTTTAGCCTAGTTATGTGATGGCATGACTCTAGTAATCGATTTTAAAGCATGAACGTGTATGGCTTAAAGTATGTGAATGGTCGGCATAAAGACATACGATTTTGAATTGAATATGGTGAGCATGCTAGGATTCAAATTTGAAAGTATATTCTTGAAGCATGATTAATTTGAATGCTAAATATTCAAACTTATGTTGATGTATAGAAACTAGGTGTTCTAAAACTATTCAATCAAGGACAAAGTTAATTGTTTATAGACTCAGTCATAGTGATTGACTTACATGAATTACGTGATAAACTTATATGATAAGTAAGTGCTTGTAAGTATAGACTTATATTGGTTTACACATGCTAATTGATAGGCCGATTTATTAATGTTAGGTCGTTTCAACGCAAGTTAATTAAAGCCAGAACTTAATTGTAGCTGAGCAATCAGGAAAGTCTCCGAACTTCACTCTTTGGTTGTGCAAGTTTCCTAACTTCATTTAATTATTATATTGAATGTAAGAATTCTAAATTCTTTCACTACCTTATTCAATGAATCGTGTAAGCGAGTTCTTAACTTCACTTGATTGAATACAAGTTCTCTTACACTCTTTATTGTGCAAGTTCATATCCTTCTCATATCGTATTGAGCAGGTTATTACCATATTGACAGTTAATTATTTAAAGCTTGAACTTTATTTCCAAGCATGCTATTAGGTGGTTTAATTACTTAACAATTATTCCACATCTATATTATCGTTATTCGTACTTGGTGCACTTGAGTTCATACAGTCTTGGACTTGTACATCATTTAAAGTTCTATAATTTTTGAACTGTGTCAGATAGAGTCTGAACCCTTGTTCGGTCAGACAGGTATAAAATTTTATAAAAGCTATCCAAACCAATTGATGGTAAGGATTCTTAGACTGAAAGAACACCCCTTATATATATAGAGGAGTACCCCAGGTATCTAGTATAAAGATACAAACAGCAGAGTTGAATGTTATCCATATATATAGCGTACGCGAGGCTGATCCCCTCAAGTACTTATTCTGTAGCCAGTAACCAAAGGGTCAATCAGCTATTGATTCCGTTGGAGTTTTATAGTTCAAAAGTCTACTTGACTATCAGTTATTCTAAAAGCAATCATTATTCTTGCTTTCGATATTCATATTGTTGAATTCATTGTCAGATATTTTCTATTCATCATGATATATCCTTTATTGTTGTATTTTAACTTGCTGAGCAAACTTGTTGCTCATTCTTGCTATATCATGGCTTATATTGCAGTTAAGCCCGAGACTTCAGGGAAGGACAGGGGTAAAGGGAAGATGTAGGATTAGTTTGCAAGGAGCAGACTTTATCTTTATGTTTAATTAATTTACTGCTATGTAATATGAACCCTATTGACTATTCTAGGGTATGTTTGTATGTTGTATTAAGGTTATCGAATCTTGGGACTAGTAACACCTTTTGAATGAACAACGTACGTTTATTATATTCTGCATTTTAGTTATCGTATGTTGTTTAGAGGTGGATGTTTATGTTAGATAGTGACGACCGGACCGGGGTCAGAGGACCCGGATTTGGGGGTGTCACAGGTTGGTATCAAAGCTTTAGGTTATAAACGTTAGGAATGCGAAACCTAGGTTATAACCTTAGTAGAAACTCAAGTAGTGTATGTAAGTGATGGGTTGAGGAGATCCTTCGGGTTTTATTGTGATACTGAAGTTGTTTATTTGAATCACATATGATTGATAGACGTCTTAAACTTCTTAATGCTAACATTAATAGCATATCACGTAAAGCCTAATGTTTTCTTCCTCTCCTAAGGATCACGCAGCCTAGGTGACTACCGCGGAACCAGAGGGAGGAAGGATCCGTTAATAATGGCGGAGGGGAAAATATCGACCCTATGCAAAACTTCGTTATGCAGAATAGACCCCAGCCAGCAGCAGGGCAGCCAGGACATCACTTGGCTAGTTTCAAAGATTTTAAATTGGTAGGACCACCGGAGTTCCGGGGAACCTTGGACCCAATCGAAGACCAAACCTGGATAGAAGAGATAGAGAAAGTGTTTGAGGTCGCACGAGTGGTCGAAGCACAGAAGACGAGTTTTGCCACATTCATGATGAAGGGCGAGGCTAACTATTGGTGGAAGGCCAATAAGGGACAAGCAGGCGAAGGAGTTATTCCTTGGGATAAATTTAAGGAGCTATTTCTTGAGAATTACTTCTCGGAGAATACGCAACAGGATATGGAAGTTAAGTTTCTGGAATTGAAACAAGGTAGTATGTCTGTCGCAGAGTATGCGGCAAGATTTAACGAGTTGGCCCGATTCGCTTCACATCAAGTGGACACGTAAGCCAGGAAGGCAAGAAGTTTCGAATTAGGATAAAAACCATGGGTGCAGAAAGCAGTCACGGTATTGAAGATTAAGACTTACTCTGATCTACTGGAAAGGGCTATCATTGCCAAAGGAGGCAATGAAGCCATTGCTCGATTTAAACAAGAAAAGAAGACCGAGAATAAAGGACAAAAAGGGGGAAGTAGTGGAGGCAGCAACCCCAACAAACAAAAATGGACAGAGAGCCAATCCTCTGGAGGCAACAAGTCCGGGGGAGAGGCCAAGAAAAGTGTAAGGAGCAACAACTGTGGGAAGAATCACTCGGGGGAGTGCATGAAGGGAAAGAAATCTTGTTACCGTTGTGGACAACCGGGGCATATGGCTCCTCAGTGTCCGAATAAGCAGAAAGGAGGGTGTTTCTCATGTGGAGCCCCAGACCATCAAATCAAAGACTGCCCGAAGAAAAAGGGTGATGCAGCTAGCGGCAATCGCAACAACAACAACAATGGACTGAGCATCGGAGGCCCAGCCAGTCAAGCCAATAGACCAACGGCACGCACATTTAACATGACCATTCAGGATGCGGTGGAGTCTAAGGACGTGGTGTCAGGTATCATCCCGGTCAATGATATTGATGCTTATGTGTTATTTGATTCGGGTGCTACCAGCTCTTTTATTTCTGAAGAATTTGCTAAACGATTAGATTTACCCCGAGAAAGATTAGAACACCCTATGAACGTAGAAGTAGTGAACAAGGAAAGTAGAATACATTCATAGGACTGTTATACCGAGTTGCGAGGATTTAAGCTTAGAGTGGATTTGATACCGATTCATTTGGGGGAGTTCGATGTAATCCTTGGAATGGATTAGTTATCGAATCACGGAGCAGTTATCGACTGTAAGAAGAAGTGCGTACACCTTAAGACTCCGAATAAGTCAAAGGTGGTATTTTATGGTAGTAAATCGCCGAGACAATCTCATTGTCTGACGATGATGCAAGCACAGAGATTGCTTAGGAAGGGTTGTATAGCTTATTTGGCTCACGTGGTTGATACTCGACGAGTCGAGGGTGAACTAGTTCAGATATCTATTGTAAATGAATTCACCGATGTCTTCCCAGACGAGATTCCAGGATTTCCACCGGATAGAGAAATTGAGTTTGTCATTGATTTGGCACCAGGGACAGCACCGGTATATAAAGCGTCGTATCGTATGGCACCGGTAGAGATTGAAGGAACTGATGGCTCAATTACAAGAGCTATTGGATAAGGGATACATTCGACCGAGCGTATCACCGTGGGGAGCGCTAGTCTTATTCGTGAAGAAGAAAGATGGATCGCTCAGACTTTGTATCGACTACCGAGAGTTGAACAAGGTCACCATTAAGAACAAGTACCCATTGCCTAGGATCGAGGATTTGTTTGATCAGTTGAAGGGGGCAAAGTACTTTTCAAAGATTAACTTGAAGACCGGTTATCATCAACTGAAGGTGAGGCCGGAGGATATTCCAAAGACGGCATTCAGAACTCGGTATGGACACTTTGAGTTTCTAGTAATGTCATTCGGATTGACGAACGTGCCGACAACATTTATGGACTTGATGAACAGAGTGTTCAAATAGTATTTGGATAAGTTCGTTGTCGTATTCATCGATGACATTCTGGTGTATTCAGAGATGGAGGAAGAACACGCCAAGCATCTTCGAATAGTGTTGGAGACATTAAGGAGAGAGAAGCTGTATGCAAAATTCTCCATGTGTGAATTTTGGTTGCAAAGAGTGCAGTTTTTGGGGCACGTTATCGACAAGAATGGTGTTTCAATGAATCCAGCAAAGGTAGAAGCGATTATCAGTTGGGAGCAGCCAAAGACGCCAACAGAAATCAGGAGTTTCTTAGGATTAGCGGGATACTATCGGAGATTCATCCAAGATTTTTTGAAAGTAGCATCGCCGTTGACCAATCTTACTAGGAAGACAATTAAGTTCATTTGGACGGAGAAGTGTGAAGAGAGTTCCCTAGAATTGAAGAAGAGGCTTAGTCAAGCACCTGTGTTAGCTTTATCGGATAACACGGGAGGGTTTTTAGTGTATAGCAATGCGTCACACAAGGGTCTTGGCTGTGTACTAATGCAACACGGCAGGGTCATTGCGTACGCTTCACGTCAGCTGAAAGATTATGAGAAGGGTTATCCGACTCATGACCTGGAATTAGCAGCAGTAGTTTTTACCTTGAAGATTTGGAGGCATTATTTGTATGGTGAGAAGTGTGAGATATATACGGACCACAAGAGTCTGAAGTATATCTTCACGCAGAAAGAATTAAACATGAGGCAGCGCCGATGGCTAGAATTGATCAAAGATTATGATTGTGAGATTCTGTATCATCCAGGCAAAGCAAATGTGGTGGCAAATGCCTTGAGCAGAAAAGGAAAAGAGAAGTTATCAAAGTTAACCATTCAAGAAGAGTTAGTGAAAGATTTCGAACGACTAAACTTGCAGGTTAAGTATCCGATGGAGACCAATGAGAAAATTTTTACAGTGACAGCGAGCCCGACTTTATTAGATAAGGTTAAGGAGGCACAAGAGAAGGACGAAGATTGTAATATTATCAAGAAGCGGATTGTTGAAGGTGATGATTTGAAATTCAAGATTGATAGCACTGGACTTCTAAGGTTTGAAGGACGAATTTGGGTACCGTTAGTACCGGAACTAAGAGAATAAATTTTGCAAGAAGCGCACAGTACGAGATACTCGATACACCCAGGAAGCACGAAGATGTACCAAGATTTGCGTCATCACTTTTGGTGGCCAAACATGAAGAGGGAGGTTGCAGAATGCGTAAGTAGGTGTTTAACTTGTCAGAGAGTCAAGGCAGAGCACCAACGACCAAGCGGGTTATTACAACCGTTAGAGATTCCAGAATGGAAATGGGAACACATCACGATGGACTTTGTGGTAGGACTTCCGGCAATGCAGAAAGGGCACGACACCATATGGGTAATTGTAGATCGTCTTACGAAGTCAGCTCACTTTTTGCCGATTAGGATTAAGTATAGTTTGGATCAGTTAGCCAGATTATATGTCAAGGAAATTATTTCGAGACATGGGGTGCCGGTATCTATTGTATCTGATAAAGATCCGCGTTTCACGTCAAATTTCTGGAAGAGTCTTCAAGAGAGATTGGGGACACAGTTACGAATGAGTACTGCGTATCATCCGCAGACCGATGGGCAAAGCAAAAGAATAATTCAAACACTTGAAGACATGCTCCGAGCTTGTGTAATGGACTTGAAGGGTAGTTGGGAGGATCACCTTCCATTAGTAGAGTTCGCGTACAACAATAGTTATCACGCTAGTATCGGAATGCCACCGTACGAGGCACTATATGGGAGAAAATGTCGAACACCGTTGTGTTGGAATGAAGTTGGAGAACGTCGACTGTTGGGACCAGAATTGGTACAGCAGACTGTAGAGATTATCAAGGTGATAAGAGCACGGCTGGCGCTCAAGATCGCCAGAAGAAATATGCAGATTTGCATCGCAAGAAGAAAGAATTTGAATTAGGAAGCTATGCTTTTCTGAAAGTATCTCCCTGTAAGGGGAAGATTCATTTTGGGAAGAAGGGCAAGTTAAGCCCTAGGTTCATAGGACCATTCGAGATTCTAAGGCGAGTCGGTGAAGTAGCATACGAGGTGGCGTTACCTCCTGAACTTGAGCACATTCACAACGTGTTTCATGTGTCAGTGTTGCGGCCATATAAACCAGACTACAAGCATGTTATCTCCTATGAGCCGATCCAAGTCGATAAAGACTTATCATAGGAAGAAGTTCCTGTCCAGATACTAGATAGGAAGGAGCAGAAGCTGAGGAATAAGATCATTCATTCCGTCAAGATTCTTTGGAGGAATCACGCAGTTGAAGAAGGTACATGGGAGCTAGAAGAGAAAATGAGAGCGAATTATCTATTTTTATTTGAGTAACCTTATTTTTTTACAATTCCGAGGACGAAATTTTTATAAGGGGGGAGGGATGTAACGACCATGAATTTTAAACTCCTTATTTATTAAATATGTGATTTAATTTTAATGAGTTAATTTTGTGAGCTTATTTAAACCCTATGTTGGGGTGAGAATTGTGAAATGATTAAAGGAAGTCACTAATGAGTTATTTAAATTAGTAGACTAACCTTAAGGATTTAATATCAGAGAATTTATGAGATTATTAATAATTAAATATTCAATTTATTTGAATATAGTGGCAAGATTTGAACCTATTGATTAATTTCAATTATGATTAATTAATCGATAATGTGTTGTTTAATTATTATTATGAATAAATAATAATTAATGAGTAAGAGAACTGATAATATAATATTATTATATTTAATTTATTTACTGTTATACACAAGCATGCGACACTAAACCTTTAAGAGATGGTAGTTAGCTATATATTATATATAGTACAAGGTGACACATGAATATATATTATAGACTATATAGTAAGATTAATTGCATTAATAGAGTTACATAATAATATTGTTTATGTGACATAATGTGTGTGGGTAAAATTTGATGAATACCCTATTACCTTATATTAATATCAAAAACATTATTAATTGATAAATGATTTCAATAAGTTAGTATAATGATTATAGTAACAGTTATTATAGTAATAATAATACCCAATTGCTTTACATGCGGTATTAAGGAAAATGTGCATGGATTATATGTGGTGTACCCCTATTTGATACATTGTGTTATTAATTGAAATAACATTGTAACCAATTAAACGTATAAACTAAGAATAGCCTAAGTGTATATATTATGTGTATATATGATATAACCCAAGTGTGGTATTTGCAAATGCTGAGTTTGGTCTTGTCCCTAATTGAGAGTCACACCTCAAATTCTTCACAAGACAAGCATATGATCATGGGGTGGAGTAGGGATAATGATGGATTCACCCACCTCCTACCTAATCTACATAAACCAATAGACCTTTGCTCAATCCATTGATTTAATTTGGAAGGTAATTGCATTGTATGGATATTCAATCCTTTATAAATTGAACCCTCCTCTCTTCATTTGATCTTGTTAAGTTAATTGCTAGTTGCTATAAAAAGAGTGTTGAGAATCTATAATCTAATTTTGGTAGCAAGCTCAAGCAAATTGTAATTCAAGAGGTATAATCAATTGCATTCAAGTTCTTCATTCTCTGTAAAATTCCATTCATGCTCTACATTGTCAAATTTCTTAATATGCTGAGATAGATGTTAATTGAACTATGGAATATGTTGGTTAAGTGTTATATGATGGTATAAGCTTGTTGGAACTATTTTATGGCTGGAACATGATTAAATTTTGTAATTGATTTGTGAGATGGGTTAGTGACTGCCGAGCCGAAAGCAGCCTGCTCAAGCACTGGCCGGACACCGGCGCAGCTGCGCCCGATTTATACCTGGTGCCTGCGCAGCTGCGCAGGTTCCTGTGGCCAGTTTTGCTTTCTACTTCTGTCAAGCTGCTGTGATATACTAACATGTGATATACCATTGAAACAAGTATATGAACATGATTCAACTATAAGTATTAGTACAATGACATAGTATAAGTAGGTATTCCTTGATGCTACACATATATGTCATGGCCTATGTTTTACGAAAAGAAAAACATATGTTTTAAAAAGGGAAACTTGTAATTTCAAAAGTAAACCTTGTCATGGACGTATCACATGAACATTCTGATTTTGTAAACACAATAGTGTGGTTTATATTGTCATGAAATACGAGTCTAAAGTGTGTTCACACACTAGCATACGTGATTGCAAGATTCGGACGATTTCGAAATGAGAAACTTAAAACTTTTGAAAACAAACTTGACCAAGACTTAATGTCTTTTAGATTCTGACTATTTGAGAACATATATGTGGCATATAAATGGGTTCTAAGGCATGTGAGTCATAACTACAATGCACTTAACATGTGTTATGATATCTTGTTGACTTAATGTAATTTTCGATGTGAAAACTTAGAATAAGACAACTAAATAGCGTCGATTACCATGAAAATGATATTATGATCATGCGAGCAAGTGTATTAACGTTCATTATACCTATAAGCATATTAACATAGACCTCGTTCGATCAAAGCGTGAATTTCGCATATGCACATATTCATAAGAAATGAATTTTCGAATCATGAACTACGTGATTAAAGTATATGTGTGTAGTATACTCAAGCATGCATATTAAATATTGTGTAGCCTTGTTATGTGATGACATGACTCTAGTAATCGATTTTGAAGCATGAACGTGTATGGCTTAAAGTATGTGAATGGTCGGCATAAAGACATACGATTTTGAATTGAGTAGGGTGAGCATGCTAGGATTCAAATTTGAAAGTATATTCTTGAAGCATGATTAATTTGAAAGGCTAAATATTCAAACCTATATTGATGTATAGAAACTAGGTGTTCTAAAACTATTAAATCAAGGACAGAGTTAATTGTTTATACACTCAGTCATAGTGATTGACTTACATGAATTACGTGATAAACTTATATGATAAGTAAGTGCTTGTAAGTATAGACTTATATTGGTATACACATGCTAATTGATAGGCAATTTATTAATGTTAGGTCGTTTCAACGCAAGTTAATTAAAGCTAGAACTTAATTGTAGCTGAGCAATCAGGCAAGTCTCCGAACTTCACTCTTTGGTTGTGCAAGTTTCCTAACTTCATTTAATTGTTATATTGAATGCAAGAATTCTAAATTCTTTCACTACCTTATTCAATGAATCATGTAAGCGAGTTTCTTAACTTCACTTGATTGAATACAAGGTCTCTTACACTCTTTATTGTGCAAGTTCCTATCCTTCTCATATCGTATTGAGCAGGTTATTACCATATTGACAGTTAATTATTTAAAGCTTGAACTTTATTTCCAAGCATGCTATTAGGTGGTTTAATTACTTAACAATTATTCCACATCTATATTATCGTTATTCGCACTTGGTGCACTTGAGTTCGTACAGTCTTGGACTTGTACATCATTTAAAGTTCTATAATTGTTGAACTGTGTCAGATAGAGTCTGAACCCTTGTTCGGTCAGACAGGTATAAAATTTTATAAAAGTTATCCAAACCAATTGATGGTAAGGATTCTTAGACTGAAAGAACACCCCTTATATATATAGAGGAGTACCCCAGGTATCTAGTATAAAGATACAACCAGCAGAGTTGAATGTTATGCATATACATAGCGTACGCGAGGCTGATCCCCTCAAGTACTTATTCTGTAGCCAGTAACCAAAGGGTCAATCAGCTATTGATTCCGTTGGAGTTTTATAGTTCAAAAGTCTACTTGACTATCAGTTATTCTAAAAGCAATCATTATTCTTGCTTTCGATATTCATATTGTTGAATTCATTGTCAGATATTTTCTATTCATCATGATATATCCTTTATTGTTGTATTTCAACTTGCTGAGCAAACTTGTTGCTCATTCTTGCTATATCATGACTTATATTGTAGTTAAGCCCGAGACTTCAGGGAAGGACAGGGGTAAAGGGAAGATGTAGGATTAGTTTGCAAGGAGCAGACTTTATCTTTATGTTTAATTAATTTACTGCTATGTAATATGAACCCTATTGACTATTCTAGGTCACAACACTTCACAAGAATCTACTTATCATATAAGTCTATCATATAATTCACGTAAGTCAATCTAATCATGTCTTAGATTTAATAAATTTAGATTACATAGTTACTATGCATCAATATAGGCTTGAACACATAGCACTTCAATTTAATCATGCAATACAGTTTAAGATACACATATTGCAAGGTTCTGTCCGTAATTCTAGGTTATAAGGTTCAATGTCGGATATACTTATGCTTTAAGCAAAAATCAAGTTCATGCTTCAAGGGTCAACTATTAAAGTCATATCACCACATAACAAGGCTAAACGATATGCAGTAGTCATGCTTGTGTGTAAACAACACATGTATACTTTACTCACGTAGCTCATATTTTAGAAATTTCCTTTTCATGAATATGTGTGCATAGGTGAAAACTATGTTTAATCAAAATGACACTCATATCAACATGTCTATAGGCATAATGAGAATCTAATATACATGCTTGCGTAATCATAACATAATTCTCATGGTAATTGATGTCATTAGTTTTCACATTCTAGATTTTCCATTGAAAAATCACACTAAGTCAACTAAGTATATGCAAGGCATCTCGACATATAACTCTTATGCATTTGAAACATATATTAAAGCCACATATACATGCTCAAATGGTCAGAATCTACAAGACATAAGTATTGGTCAAGTTTGCTTTCAAGTTCTTAAGTTTCTTATCTTTGAGATCGTCTTAACTTTCAATCAAGTATGCTAGTGAATGATTAACACTTTAAACATGCTCTTCATGGAAATATAAACCATACTATCAAGTTCATAAAATCAGAATATACACATGGTACACATATGCTCATAACAAGTTTACTTTAACAAGTTCTAAGTTCATTTTGTAAACTTTTAAATCCTTTCATCAATAAAGTGTACTAACATAGTTATACATGCTCATATTACATGTATGTACTCATATATATGTGCTAATCCAGTTTACATGCTTGTTCTAACAAGGTACGATATGTTAGTCATGACAGCAGCTTAACGAAAAATGAAAATTTGGTTTTCAGGTCTGGCGCAGCTACGCCGCTGGCCAGTACATAATTTACGCAGCTGCGCAGGGCTCCGGCCAGAAGCAGAGACAGACTGCTTCGACAGTTCTGCAAACCCAATTCAGAAAACAATTACGAAATTCGTTTCTAACATAACACACTGAAATTCTAACATATTTAGAAGTTTGTATAACACTTAGCAAGCATCTCTTTAACCAATAATCATCCAATTCAAATGAAATCAAGAATGTATTAAATTTTAAGAATTTAAAATTTACAAAAAATAAGAACATGGCATAATTGATTATACCTCTTGCTGCTAAACAATTCTCCCTTACTGATAATCTCCCTCAAAACTTACTATCAATTCTATACTTATATGAAAATCTCAGCAACTCAAAAGATGATGGAGAAGACTTTATATATAGCCATTTCAAAAACCAGACAATACTATTTTCTTCCAAATCAATTCAAAGGATTGCAAGAATGTATAATGGATAAGAAGAAGTTGGTGAGAGTTGGTGGATTCAATCATGAATCCCACATCTCTTACAATCATGAGCTAGAATTTGTGAATTTGAGGAAGATATAGAATAGGCTAGCTTCTCACGTAAAGAGGAATTTGAGCTCACATTATGGGACAAAAATAAATCTCAGTAACTTGCAAATGGGTGTATAATGTATGCTCATACTTGGTTATAAATATACATCTATACACATTATAAATATACTTGGGTTAAATAATATACACACTTCATTTCATGTATACTTAGGTTATACAATTAATTAGTGTCACAATGTCATTTCAAATGAGCAATTAATAATACAATGTATCAATAGGTACCTATACACCAATCATATAATCCATGTACATTTTCCTTAATGCCAACTATAAGGTAATTGGGTATTATTATTATCACAACAGTTATTATTATAATCATAATAACTTATTAAAATCATTATCAAATAACAATTGTTTATTTGATATTACTATATATTAATAGGGTATATATTAATGTTTACTTCTTGTCACACACCCTCATGTACACCTTATTATGAAATTCATAAAAATGCAATTAAGTTTACTACGTAGTCTATATATATAATATATAGACATATTAATGTGTCACCTTGTACTATATATAATATATAGTTATCTACCATATATTAAAGGTTTAATAGATCGCATGCTTGCACAATTTAATTAATCAAGTAAATATAATCTCATTATATTTATTAATCCTTCGCTCAATAATATATTATTTATTCACAATAATAGTTAATCGACATATTATCAATTAATTACTTATAAATGAAATTAATCAATGCGTTTAAATCCTTTCACTATATTCAATTAAATTGAATATTTAATTAATAACAATTCTTTCAATTCTCTAATATAAAAGTCTCAGGGCTAGTCCACTAATTTAAATAAGCCATTAGTGACTTTCTTTAAATATTCCTAGAACTTAATTGCATAGGCTCTATCTCACATAACCACATAAGGTTTAAATATACTCCCAAAACTAACTCATAAAAATTTAAATCACATATTAAATTAATAATGAAGTTTAAAATTCACAGTCTTTATAGTGTGAAATTAAGAAATAAGTTTGAAGAATCAAAGGAAGCTTTCATCATCTATATATCATCTAATCTCAACAAACAAGCAAGGGATAATCCCCTTATCCGAGTTTTAAATTCATGTTATTAATATTTCTCCATTAACGTATCTTGAAGTTCTCTGTAAACAATTTTTATGATGAATAATTGAGATATGATCATATGTGTACTAATACATGATCATAACATGTTTTCTAGCATGTATTCATGTTTTAAAACAATCAATTTCATGTAATTATACTTTAATCAAAATTTCATGAGTTATAGAGTAGGAAAAGTATGAAGAACATGAATATGGCCCTTATGTACAATTTTTCATGCTTTAATTGTTCATTTAACTTAAAATTTATAGTTGATTATGATTATTCATGTTTAAACGAACAAAAATGAAATTTAAACGGACAGATACGGACTTATAACGAATCTGTAACGTTGAATTTCATGATTTCTCTCGAAACCTTGCAAAATACCAAAAAGGTGAATTTAAGTGTTTTAATTTGAGTAATTACGTGATCTAAAGTGTTAAAAGCATGTTAGAATCATTATAGGATGTTCATGTGAAGTTTATACTTCATATATAACATTAAGAATCACTGTGTTAGTTTAACATACTGAACCTAATGGTACAGAGAAAAATAAAATTTTGGTTTTCTTTTGCGTATTGATCCATAACATGATAAGTTAGTTTAACATACTGAACCTAATGAGTCTAATAGCATGATGAGCATGTAATTCCGTGCTATAATGTATGGTTGACATGTATAAGATAATTTGAAGTTTCATGTTAACAAACTATGTGTGAACGTGGATATTGATGTCGTAAGACTTGATTATGATTGTCTAAGAGTTCATATTATGTGGTATGCATGTTGTGATTCAGATTCTTGTTATGTGGTTAGTTAACAAGTTAAGATTTGTGAACCAAGTTGTTAAGTTGAACTTAAGTGAGAAGTTCAACAGTTAAACGTAGTGGTAATGGAACTAATCGATGTTGTAAACGTAATGTACTGTGTAGGACATTGAGGAAGTGAATTGTAATTATATTTTTAGCTTGTGCACGAGGCAAGTTTTCTAAACCTTACTTTTATATTACGCATGCAAGTTTTTCTATCTATACTCTTTAAATTAAGCAAGTATTCTAAACTTAAATCAATTATTGAACAAGCTTTCTATTTTTGAACTATTATCATGATGCAAGTTCTTATTCTTGTTCATTCAAGTTAAGTTTTATATGAGATATTACTAGTTCTTTAAAGTATTACTTCAGTTATACAATACTTATTCGATTGTATACTCTTGAGATTTATTATTCGATTTGAATATCAATTATTGTTGAACCTTGTAAGACTAGCAAACCCTTTTTGATTTGACTAGTCCATAGTTGATGAACGTTCTAAATTTTAGAACTGTTATTGAACCTATCCAAACTAAACTTCCTTTGGTGCGGACTCTGATGTCAAACTGAGATGAACAACCCTGTTATAGATGATTAATTACGCTTTAGCGTTGAGATATTGTGCACAATATGGTACTAAGGGCTGATCCCGCTAAGTATGAGTAGTAGAGTCCATATAGTCTAATAACTGTTAAAGGTTTAAAGTAGAAATACTTGACAACCTAGGACATAGTTCATGGTTTTATGACCCTCAAATGTACTTTTGATTATTGTCATTCATTCTTGATTCAAAAGCCGAGCTTTCTATTATTCAGAACTCTTTGACTTATTCACATGTTATTATTACTATTAAATTGTTATACTTGTGGACAATCGTGCTTGTAACGATTGAGATTTTATATATTAAATTTTAAATATTTATTGAGTGAATAGATATTTTATGTGATTTATTTATTGAGTTAAATAAATAAATTATGTGATTTTGTGAAATAATTTAATTAAGAGTTATATATTAATTAAAAAAATATTTAATATTTAATTTAATTGATGTATATTGATTTTATGGTATAATTCTAATTTAATTGAGATAATTAAATTAGATGAATTATGTGGTGAGTGTTATATGAATTATAATTAGTGAGTAATTATAATTATGTGGTGATTTTTATGTGATTAATTGATGTTAGATTTTTAATTATTTAAATAAGAATGTTAAAGATTTAATTAATTAAACTGTAACATTAAAGTACGTGTTAAAATGATTTATTAAAATAAAGAATATGATTTTAAATTGATTTTTACCAAACAAGGCCTTACTTTGTTTTAAACTTATTTTACCAAACATGGCCTTAGTTAATAAAAGAATTGTTTTTAAAATGATTTTGTTTAGCCTAACATAGCCTTAGACTTTTCAAATTCTTGTAACCTATATATTAAATAGTAGTTAGTGTATATATTTAATATATAGGAGTTATATGTTTTATATAGTTATATGTATAATATATGTATATCAGATATATATGTTATACAAAAGATACGTTAGTTTTAGAAAACAAGAAAGGAAGAAAGAAAACAAAGAGAGTTAGAGAGAATACTTAGAGAAGAAGAAAAGAAAGAAGAGAAGAAGAAGAGAAGCTTTGAGAAAGCAAGAGGAGAGCTATACCCTATCATCATCTCCAACCCTTCTCCTAATCCAAGTTAGAAAAAGGGTATAATCCTAGAACTCCATAAGTTTTAATTATGTTCTTCAATATTTTCATAGTTTTAGAACTCTCTCTAAAAATTATTTTCACAAAATTGATGTGAGCATGAATTTATGCGTGATATGTGTTATAGCATGATATTATATGAGTTATATAGTTTTTTCAACAATTCAATCCATGTAATTTTGATAAACAAGAAGAATTATGTTCATAATGATTATTGTGAATTAATTTTTGAAAAATGGC
The DNA here is from genome assembly GCA_020205555.1 of Panax stipuleanatus. NCBI lineage: Eukaryota > Viridiplantae > Streptophyta > Magnoliopsida > Apiales > Araliaceae > Panax > Panax stipuleanatus. The sequence goes on along the minus strand of CM035116.1, from coordinate 102,255,325 downwards.
CTTTCAAACTATCAAATTGGTGTTTGATTGTGGGTAATTGTTTAAATTGAACATGAGATATGTTAATATGTTAAGAATAAGAATTATTGCAATTGGAATTACATGAATTGGTTGAAAAACAAATTCGTAATAGCAATTTTTGTCAAGAACGCTTAATGTTGTGTTTTTCTTCAAAAATCATGAAAACTTGGTTTTGATTATGTGTTGTAAGGATTTTATAGGTTATAATCTTGTTAAAGAGTCCAAAATTTTGTTGTTATCAAGTTTTATGTTCATCATGTTGAGAAAAATCAGACTTTGGTGTGGAGAAATAAGCCAAATTGGCTTATTTATCTACCGTTCGCGAACTAGGGATTTCCACCAGAAGTGGGACCGGCCCCAGCGGGGCTTTATGCCTTGAGGGACCCGCCCCAGCGGGGAAACCTGCTACTCGAGAAATGACATTTTGCTTCGTTGAGTTTTCATGTCGCGTTTGTTTAGCTAACTTATTTTTATGACTTGATAAGTGTAATAGGTAATGAGATAACATGCTTTTGATGTGTTTAAGATAGATTAAATTCTTATGTTGTTATATTATATGTGTGCTTGGATATTATTACCGTAAGATGCAATATGATAGTAAAAGTGCTATACGTGTATGAGGTGCTTGATTGTTAGCCTCACGTATGTGTATTAGTATCGACGTACGTCGTAATAACGTTGTGAGTTGGACTTGAGTATGAAGTTCGACGGTTTAAACATTATAGTTGGGTACTAATAGATGTTTTAAACGTAACGTGATATGTAGGATAATTGTGGAAGTGATTTTATTATTTAAGTGTAGCTTGCCCTTGAGGCAAGTTCTCTACTTCTTATCTCTTACTTGAGCAAGTTTTCTAATCATTATTCTTCTACGTTATGCAAGTTCTTTCATGGTATCTTTTCATTGTGCAAGTTCTCTAACCCTTTCTCATTATATCATGCAAGTCTATATCGGATTCTTAGCTCGTTATGTATTGTATGAGTTATACTATATTTAAATATCTGTAAAGCATAAATATTAAAGTATTATTTAAGTAATGTGATCTTGACTTAGTTGTTCAAGCAAGATCTACTTGATCTATCGAATGCTTTAAGTTATTCCTAAAGCATGCCTAGTTATCATGAAATCTATTGTTGTATCTTACATTTGATTCATAATTCTTATATTATCGAACTGTTAAAACATTATGAGTCGATTCAACTACTCCTAGTTGATGATAGTTGAAACTCCAAAGTTCCTTTATCTATCCAAACCAAACTTTCTTTGGTGCGGACTTGTATTCAAATACTGAGAATGAACAACCCTATTTATTAGAGGACATTTATGCGAAAGCGTTAAGATGGTTGTGCACAATACATGGTACGAAGGACTGATCCCTCTAAGTACGAGTTAAAGGTCCATAGTCTCAATGACTGTTAAAGGTTTTAAATAGAAATATTTATAACCTAGGACATAGTTCAAGGTCGTATGACCCTCAGATAAAGTATATATTCGAATCCTAAATATGATGAAAGAATTATTATTCAATTCTTTATTTTGACGAAAAAAAAGTTATTCAAATTCTTTTGAAGTTATTCAATTATGGCATATCATTGTACATTTCAAATGAGCTTTTGTTTGCTCACTCTTGCATATTTTACAACCCCTTGCAGTTAAAGCCGAGAATGTTGACGTACCTTCAACAAGTAAAGAAAAAGAAAATATGAGCAAGTGAAGACTTGTTATCTTCAATTTTGTTTGTAATAAGACTTAGGTGATGATGTTTTATTTCTGCATTTATTTTTTATTGATGTTAAGGTTTAGTTAACCCTGGGATTTTATATTGGACAAGTTGTAATCCTTTTTCAAGGAAGATTTTATTTAAGTATTATGAAGGTTGTAATTTACTTTACAATTCTTTATTATTGGGTAGATGTATGATTTAATTAGAAAGTGAACACCAAATCATGTAAAAACAAAGTACCCTGATTTGGGGGTGTCATAGTGCTCACTCTTGTATAATAACATTGCAGTTAAGAACGAGAGGTCCGACGAGCATTCTACTAGCAAAGGCAAAGGCAAAGTTAACAAGTGATGAATACTTGTTATTTTATTTGAGAATATTTGTTTAAAACTTATGTTGTGATGTTTAAGACTTATTTGTTTCTTTTTATTCCGCACTCGATGTATTAAGGTTAGTATGACCTGGGATTCAGTTTTTCAGATTTTGTAACCCCTTAAGGGGAGGATTTAACTTTAATTATGCTTCCGCATTTATTATGGGTAGATATATATGTGATATTTGTACATTGAACACTATATCCTGTTGAAATTGAAGTACCCGGATTTGGGGGTGTCACAGTTGCGGTGCCAAACTTAGTTCAAACAGCCGCGCTGCAGCACCGGCTGGCATTAGCCAACTCCCCGGGTAGGCGCTGCGGAGCCAACTTATAAAGCATGGGCGGCACTGCGGCGCCTGCCCTGAGCCTTTGAAATTTCTTTATCTTTTTCAAATTATGAAATTCTCGAGCTCATAACTCGATCGTTATAAGTCGGAATTGGCTTGTTCAAAAGCCGTTATCTCACATATCTCAAATACTTCGATTCTATCCAGACAGAATAAGTTTCTAAATCCGTTAGTGATAAATTCACCATTTAAAATATTATTACGCGTTCATTAAACGTTCGTGAACATTCATATAGCTCGTTTCTTCATTTTAAGTTCGAATTCGACCGTTCATGAGTCCATGACTTTCAAATACATAGTTCTTCAATACGCCATCAAAAACCTAAGTTTCCGAGTTAAACGACGACTTTTGACTATCGTTATGGGAATTCTACGATTTCGACGATTAACGTTTATTCTCGTAAATTTTGCCATAACTTCATTACTCAAGATTTTTATGCCAAACAAAATAGAATCAATCCATTGGTTATTTATCTACGATCCTAACCAACAATATGCATCTAACTTATACGCGACGGTTTTCAATTTGTCTATCAACAACAAACTCTAAGTTTTGATGGTTTTCTTCATTAAGTGCTTAATCATACTTTATGATTCATTTGTTCATAGCTTATTAATGTTTTAAAGTCCACTAATATCCACCTTATCACTTTGTATGATACATGCTCCACCAATAATCACTTCTCTATCAATCAAGTATTGAAGGAAGATGAAGATTGGGGTGTAAAAGAGTATAATTCTTAGTGTTCTTGCTTGTTATTGAGTTTTGTGTTAGGTTTGTATGAAATCGTGGCGCAATCAAATTACACAAAAGCGGAAGTATGGTATATCAAAGTTTAAAATTTTCCACAAACCAATTACCCGGATCATCCTTTATGCACAGTTATTAATTAAAACGAAATAGAAAAAGATTAGATTCATACCCTTGTAGAACTTAGCTTCCACATGTACGAGTTCAACTCCTTGTTCTTCATGATCTCCTTGAATCTCTGGGATTGTTTCTTTCCTTTGATCAACGTTAGCCACCCAAGTGTTTGGCCTCTAGAGGTGATCCACTAAGGAAGAGGAATTATTTAAGAAGGAGGGTGGTTGGCTAAACCCTAGTTTTTTAATCTCTGTAAAAAAGGAGTACTCTCCAAAAATTAGAATTGCATCAACTGATATCTAACATAAGACTCCCCTTATATAGATATTGGTCAACCCTTCTAATCCTATTAGAAATAGGGTTTCATTTAATTAATTAAACTCCTTTAATTAATTAGGTTTCCCAATACATTGGGATTAATTAATTAAACTCCTTTAATTAATTTGCCTCCTAATCTTATTAGGAATAAATGAGAGTACTAATATTAAATTAATTCCTAAACTCCTTTAGAAAGAAAAATAATAATAATTTTAATAATATTAATAAGACTCTTTTTTTTAATTTATATTTAATATTTCTAAAATATTAAATAATAAACATTAAGGTATTTAATTTATTCTATCAACATAGATTAAATTAATTTCACATAACATATTATTACGATTATGCCATTACCATCTTAAATAATTATTCTTCCTTTTATGGTGTGACCCTTTAGGTTCTCCATATTAAACCAGTTGTGAATAAATCAATTAGAACAATTCTAATCTTATTTAAATAAATAAATTAAACTAATAATATATTTAAATAAATAACATTTATTCTACAATAGGGATAAGTCTCCCTAGCGATCATCGACTTTCCAGATAATATAGATTTCAACATTAATCATAAAAAAACCTGTGAGTTAATAGTTACCGTACAATTCAATCCTTCCACCATACAATGTCTCAATTAAATATAAGACATGGGATTACTGTCAAGTCTTATTTTATTTAATTATATGTATTTTGATTAGAAAATGCACAACTTCAAATAATGCAAATTAGAAACTCCTTTCTAATTTCATTCTGCCTTGGCCAATGACTACTGGGTTGTCATTTAACGAATCACATAGGACATATCTCTTCTTTTACTAGAAGTGGTAGATTCTTTATTGATCATTCATTATCTCCATATGTAACTTATTACACCAAAGCATACCCTTTGATATACCCTAAGGGTCTTAAAGAATAAGTCAAAGTGTAATTCATTACACACAAGATACTATGATGATCTCAAGTCCAAGGATCATTTGTACTACTATCACATTAGGAATTCCAATTGACAGGCGAGTAAAACTCCATTAGGTATTTCTTAGTGAGTCATGTTCAGTGTACTTATTCTCTAATAAGCACCTACATATTTACTTTAGTGTCTCTACACAAATGATCATGAGATCAATCATCCTCACCCAATGAGCAAGCAACATATGTACCAATCTATCAGGATTTAATAATCCCCTTTTTAGTAATTCAACGATTGGGAACTATTTTAGTTTTAAGCTTTCTAAGAATTTAGATCTCAGTAGAATGATCAACATCATTATTCTACAAGCATTGCTTAAAACTATGGGTTATTTACATATTATAAAAATAGCATCATGTAGATAATTAAATGCCTTTAATAAATGAATACTTTTATTAATAAATAAATAAATAAATAAGATCGTTTTCAAAGTATATGCTTTATCATCATACATGATTGGCTTGTATGCATACTACTTTCATTTTGTTCTTGACAAAAGTCTTAGCTAGCTTCCTTTCTTCTTTGATTTCTTGTTAATAGCTCTTCTCTCTCTCTCAATATAGGTAATCAAGTTTGTAAAACAACTAATGAACAACTTAGCTTCTCTTTTATAAAATTTTCAAGGTGAGGGCATAATGGTCTTAAAGATAACTTTGTATTGGTTCATGCTTTGGTCATTTGAGGTATGGTCTCTTATGGTCACCACCCTCAAGTTTTAAACCTTACATAACTCACCCTCATCAACCACCCTTAAAATTCATCCAACCATTCATTTCCACCAACACCTTTTGTGCCATCACTTGGCATTAAATGCCACCTCATTAGCAAACCTCCTTAACCAATCATCCTCACCAAGCCATGGCCATGTGTAGGCCATGTGATACCATGTCCCCCCCCCCCATGGAGCCCCTCATGGGTTGCCCCCATAGGTTTTACCCATTCGGTGACACACCGGTTCAACCTACAGGTTCAATTTTTGGTTAGGGCTTAGAATTAATTCAAATTGGGCCTATTCTTGGGCTTGATTTAAATTATCATTGGACTTTGATATAAATCCTCATTGGGCCTCACTCATTTGTCCAATTGGACTTCACAAAGTCTTAGTCCAATAGTTAAAGTCCATTAATACTTATCGTATTCTTATTGTATAATCCTCGTATGATCTTCGTATATACTACATATGATATTCGTATTATACGTCGTATTAATCTTCCTATTATACTCGTATAATAACTAGTATTATACTCGTATTTCTCACGTATAATAATCATTGTTATTACACTTAACCATTTCTCCTTTGTTTTTCACTTTCCCTAACCGTTAGGGTTTTAAGGCCTCTAGCAAAAACTTCATTTGCCATAACTGAAATATTATTGGATATTCCATCTTACCTTAGAATCCTAACATTACGCGTTTCTCAAAAATTCAAAAATGATTCCCAAGTAGTTTCGGATGAATAGTGATTTTTCAAAAATTTCTCGAAAAACCTTTATTTTCATTTTAGAAATTTAAATCATTTATTTCTAGCATATAGCCAGAATCCTACGATCATCCCACCATTCTAGGTCATAAAATGACCTTTATACAGCTTACTTAGTTTAATAAACATATATTCGAATTTTATTTAATAAACTCAAATAAATTTATTTACATAAAAGTCTAATTTTCTCAGTCATTACAACCGCAGTGTCGCAACGCCTGTGGCTTATGGTTTGGCTGCGCCGCTGTAATACCCGAGAATTTTCATATATTATTAAATAAATATATTAATGGAAATGAGAATTTATTTGAATATAAATGATTTTGTGTTATGAGATGAATTAATTCAATTATATATGATTGAATAATTATAATAATTGAGAAATTGGTGGAGGTTGTGATAAACTCGTTGATTGCCTTGTGTGGCACAGTGACGTAATATAAGAATGATTATATTAATTTAAGCGAACAATTAATCTATATTAATTGTTAATCGAAGAATATTAATTATCTGTTATAAAATACTAATGAGGATTGATTAATAATATGTGATTATTATTATTGCAAGAAACATAATAATAATGAGCAACGTGTTTATAAATATAATAAGATTTATATCAAAGTGATGATTAATCATATAAGGGTTAATTAAATTGTTATGGAGGTTAACAATTATATTGATTGATGTAGGATATGTGTATATTATTAATTAATATTCAATTTATAAGATGAGAAATTATATGTGCAAGCATGCGAATTAAATGTGTAGCATATATTAGCTGACTATGTATTATGTGAAGTGTAATATGACACTATTATATGGTAAGGCTTATTAAACCATGTGAGCTACTTGATTAATAACTTGTGTGACAATAAATATGTGGGTATACATTGTATAATATATCATGAACATATTGTAAACAATTAGTTTTAATAAAGGAGACAGTGTAATGTGTTAACATCTGATTAGATTATATCCGGTATTAACAAAATGTACATGGATTTTACGTGTCAATTTACACTTACTACAGTATATGAATTATTGTGACATTTCAATTAAAGACCTAAGTGTCTAAATATGTGTGTGTATATAACCTAAGTATTAACACTAGTTTGTTTACAAATTAGAAATGCTGAGATTTTTATGCCTTGTCCCATATTAATTAAACACAAACCTTGTACACGTGAAATGCATCATGAAGCTAGCATACTCTCTTCTCTCAAACTCAGCATTCTAGCCATCATGATCATGAAGGGAGTGGGTGGAATAGTGGAGATCACCAACTAATTACCAACTCCCTCTTATCTAGCAAACATTCCTATAATCTGTTAGTTTGATTTTGGATGTAATTGCATTGCCTGGTTATGAAATTCTTCTATAAATATAACCCATCCTCTTCCTAATTCATTTGCTGAGAATTTTGGCTAAGTAAGTTAAGAGTTATATATATATTTATCAGTGTTCTTGAGTAGCAGCAAGTTCAGAATCTAACAGAAGGTATAATACAGTTTCCTTTGTTCTTCATTTTGGTTTTCTGTTTCCGAAGTTTCCTTCAAATTTTTGATTATGCCAAATTGGTTCATGATTGGTTTTTAGAACCCTTATATTGTTGTTATATGAGCATACATACGTGATGGAACCACTATATAGCTTTCTTGACTTTCATTTCCATTGTTGCTCTGTAATTTCTGTAAAGCATCAAATTCGTGAAATTAGTTGGAGTTCATGAAATTGGGAATCGTTTGGGCGATTGACTGTTATATAAGCATATATATGTGTTAGTAAGTTAAAAGGTTAGTCTAATAGCATATGGGTATGTCGAGATCGATAAAATGGGAGGTTTTGGGTCGGTTTCGCTGCAGTCTGAACTGCAGGAACTGTCCCCACGCCGCAGCCAGCGCCGCAGCGCCGAAAACCGCGCCGCAGCGTCCGCAGCACGCGCCGCAGCCCCACCCACGCCGCAGCCCGCGTCGCAGCGCCACCCACGCCGCAGCGCTAGAATATGGCTGCTGTTGCCGCGCCGCAGCGCCGACCTCTGTGTTCAGTTTTCTGCATTCTGCAACAAAACTGTTATGTACTAATTGGTTGATTTTTGTTTAAACAAGCATGGAAGCATGATTAATACATATATATAAACCTAATGAGGAAATGTAAGCATGTTTTAGTGTATTAGCATGCATGGTTAAGAAAACGACATGAAGCTTGGAAACGAACTTAAAATTTTATAAACAATCATTAACATTATAAAGCATGTTTACATACTGACCTTGCAAGCACGTCAGTACCACCTAGAGACACATGAAGTGCATGTTAGCTTATCTATATTGGTTCCGTAATAAAATATGAACATGTGAACCTAACTAGTGCTCATTCCTAACAAAAATATAAGTTTGAAGGTGGATATGATCATGTAAATGCTATATAGTCATTTTGATGTTATGAGCATGTTTAGATAACTTTGAAATATATGAATGAAGCCTTAACTTGTGTTTATATAGTTCGTAAGGAAGCATGAACATGATAGACCTTATTAATGAACTATACTAACAAAGTATAAGCTTTGAACGTGAACGTTGGTATGTTATGACGAGAATTAGAATCTGACATTTATGGACACATGTGATAGTACTCTTAGACTCATTCATGTGTCATGCATGTATATATACCATGATTAGTTGCCGTGATTAAAGTTTAGCATAAACAAAGCATGTTTTCAAGATAATAACAATGCTAGCTACATATATGCAATACGAGTACTCATGAGCATGACTAATACAAGTTATATGAATATCTTATGTGTTTAAAAGCGACCATGTTAGACCATATGAGTTCGTGTCCTTGAATGGCTTTAAGTATTAACTTAAGAACCTATACCATGTACGATTGGATTTGGAAAAGTTATACAAGCATGTAAAGTATCCTTTAAATATGAATACATGCTACGTGATATTATATGATGTTACTTGAACCCGATTTTGACGGTTAACTTAAGGAGATGCCGTAACTTGCTAAAATAAAATATATTTAGTATTGATTGTGGTCTTATGTGATATTAATAATATGCAAGCATGTTTGCTAATTGTTGAGATCTTATATAATATGAGAATGCGTTTAAACTCTAAAGAAGGAACGTTAAGGATAGAAATTATATTCTATATAACTGTGTAGCTAGGTAAAACTTACCTTATGTGTTGATCGTATATTCAAAGAGAAAATGTGAAGTTAAATTATATGACTAATGAATATCATATATATACGTAACTGTATTACGATAGGAATTCGAAAGTGTTGATTGCTTTTCGTGGATAAACTACGCTAAAGGCAAGTTCTCTTACTTACACTCTTTTAAAGTGCAAGTATCCTAACCGACGCATTTACTTTATGCAAGGAAAGCTATAATTGTGAAAGTTTCCTAACTTATACTCTTTTACTATGCAAGTATCCTATCTTGTGTATTGCGAACTAGTTTCCTATTTAATCGGTTGAATTGAATTAGCATACTTGAACTCTTATTTCATTAAAGCTATTATTCATGTTGAACTTAGTATTGTTCTTGAATATTGTGAAAGTGTCTATGCCATTTGATTCGGCTGGACTTATGTTATTGAAAAACAACCCAAACTAATTGATTGGTGCGGGATCTTGTATTTGACTGAGAAGAACAACCTTCTTTGAAGGGAATATATAATTGTCGGAGAACCGACATGTACACTTGAGTATGATTGATTGTTATGCATAACAAGGGTACTTTAGGCTGATCACCTGTTGTACCTGTTTTTGTTAGATTTTCAGTTTATTACTGTCAATTCTAGTAGAAGTTCATAGTCCGTAGTGACTACTCAGTATTCAATTATTTGAAATCTTGAATTGACTTATTATTGAATCATATTGATATTATCCTGTCCTTAGCGACTGTTATTGAGAACTGTTGATATTCTTGTTATTCTTGAACTATCAAATCTTGCTATACCCTTTCGAGAATTGAGAATCTTATTATTCACCCTTATTGTATATTACTTGCTGGGCAATTTGTGCTCATTCTTGCTTTCCCTAAAACATTTCAGTTAAGGCAGAGCATGGCGAACCTTCGGGCATTGATAAGGGCAAGGGCAAGGCTACCAACTAGCTTATGTCTGTTATGTTTCAAATATATTAATATTGTGTGAAGATGATGTAGTAAGACTGGATTTGTTTATGTTTAAGCTTAAGATAGATTATATAACAAGTCGTTAATTGATATTGCTATGTAATCTATTAAGTACTGTAGGTTGCGAGACTTGGGTGAATAATTATAATAAATCATTGTAAATTATTCTAGAATAGATTTTCCGTTGTGGTTGTGTGATATTTAGTTATCATTATTGCGATGTATTACCATGAGCACGTGATGAACCGAATTCGAGAGACCAAGTGGCGGTCCTGGAATTTGGGGGCGTCACAGGTTGGTATCAGAGCCATAGTTATAAACCTTAGGAACGAGTGTCCTTAGACTATAACTTAGGCGAACTTAGAAGTTAGGAAGGAGATAAATATCATGTAGAGTTTTCCTTGAGAGGCTTAGTCTGTTATGAAATGTAACTTCATTTTATACAATGAACTTATATTTTGTTTAACATTCTAATGGAGATGCTATTTCTTGTCTTGTGTTTGTGAGTGTAGGATGACAGACACAGGAGTACCTAGTAGAGTGGCCAAGGAGGAGCCCATGGATATACATGTAGTGTACGAGGCACCTCTAGAGGCTACGCCAGTGCAGGCTGTTGCACCGTTCGAGTCCGACGACGAGGACGAGATTGAGATAGAGTCTGATCCAGAGGAGGAGCCGATGGAGGATGAGCCAGTAGAGGACTCTGATGAGGCTACTATAGAGGAACAGATGTTAGGCGAGTACGAGGAGCGTATTCTAGAGTTAGACTGCAGAGTCCAGGAGCTGGAGGCAGAGCCCACGAGAGAGAGTCTGAGTTCCAGAAGCTGAGGGACGAGGACCACCAGAGGAAGCTGGCTATGCAAGAGTTAGAGGTGGAGATTGCCTACCGTAGGGAGGCAGGGATCCAGATGGGGACTCAATTTCACAGGTCAGTGGCTAGGAATGTAGATTTGGCAGAGAAGCTAGAAGAGGTTGAGCAGAGGGAGCTGAGTGAGAAAACTGAGAAAGAGGCACTCCGTACTCAGCTAGAGTTGGAGGTGATGGATAGGTTACACTTCGAGGAGAAGTGGGAAGCGTCCCATGAGAGAGCTGACGACCTTGAGGACGAGGTCAGGTGCAAGAAGAGAAAGATGAACAAGATGGGGTATGTGTTCCGTTCAGCTTTTGAAAGGGTGATTGATGGTGTGTACCACTACCCGGCAGAACAGGGACAGACTCTACATACCTTGAGCCGAGAGCTGGTTGCGTATATAGCACAGTTGGAGTACAAGAGCGCAGTGGAGCGCGGGATGATGGGATGAGATTTCCTTAGTCAGTCTAGTGGTAGTACTAGTTGTGTCTTTATGTATTGTATATACTATGTTGTAATCCCGATCTTTTGTGTAAGATGTGGGATGATGATGTAAACCCCGAGTTAGCTTTTGTTAGAGGGGTAGTATGGTAGTAGGTTGGTATATTCCCCGTCTTTTGTGATATTAGGGGATATATGTGATAACATTTATAGCAGTATGCTAGGAAAATCATGTAATGAAATGAAATGGCATATGAATATAAATGGAGTTGATTTTAGAAACGTGTTATAAATTTATTCTTTTAGTATTAAAAGAAATGCTTAAGTGATATACTTGAATAATAATAAAATGAAAAATTGTGATGCAGATAATGCCGCCCAGACGTAGATTGACTGCACCCGAAGAATCCGTTAACAATGAGAGAGAACAAGTAGACCCGATCCAGAAACTGGTAGACTTGTTAGGAGAAGCCTTAAGGGGAAGGAACAATGAACCCGTTCGCCCGAACCCTCAAACTGTGCCAGTAACAACCTTTAAAGACTTTAAGAGTGTAGGACCCCCGGAGTTCGAGGGAACTACCACCCAATCGTCGCACAAACGTGGATCAAAGAGATCGAAAAAGCTTTCACTATAGCTAGCGTAGGCGAAGATCAGAAGACGGTGTTTGCCACGTACATGATGAGGGGAGAAGCGAACTACTGGTGGGAGGCTAATCAACAAAGAGCTGGAGAAGGGATAATAGCTTGGGATAAGTTTAAGACACTGTTCTTCGAGAATTACTTTCCGAAGAGTATGAAGAATAGGATGGAGGTGAAATTCCTAGAGTTAAAACAAGGTGAGATGACGGTGGCGCAATACGCGGCTAGGTTTAACGAACTAGCGCGATTTGCGGAGCACCAAGTTGGTGATGAAGAGAGGAAGGCTAGACGCTTTGAACAAGGGTTGAAGCCATGGCTATTCAATAAGGTATCAGTTCTTCAAATTGATTCCTTTGCAACATTACTGGAGAAGGCAATCATTGCGGAAGGCGGTAGTGAGGCCTTAAGTCTGTATAACAAAGAAAAGAAAGGAAAGAATACTGGAGGAGAGAATCGTACGGGAGGAAGCAGTAGCGGAGGAAGCAACTTGGGAAAGAGAAAGTGGGAGAACAACAACAACAACAAAAACAACAATAATAATCAATCAGGGAATTTTCGTGGAGGTTTCAAGAAGAGGGCTGAAGGATGCCCGAAGTGTGGGAAGAATCACCAGGGCGAGTGCTGGAAGGGACGTGGCACTTGCTACAACTGCGGACAGGAAGGGCACATCTCGCCGAACTGTTTGAAACCGAAAAAGATACAAGGATGCTTTGCGTGTGGCTCGACGGAGCACCGAATTAATGACTGCCCAAAGAAGGGAAGTGGCGGGGGTAGTAATCAGCAAGGAGGCAACAAGCTAATGATCGGTGGACCGGCACAATCCAACCGCCCAACCGCCAGAACCTTTAACATGACCGTCCAAGACGAAGTGGCTGCGAAGGATGTGGTGTCAGGTATAATCCCAATCAATGATATAAATGCTTATGTATTATTTGATTCGGGTGCCACCTGTTCTTTTGTATCTGAAGAATTTGCTAGTAGACTTAGTACACCCCGAGAACTTTTAGAAAATCCTTTGATCATAGAAGTTGCTAATAAGGAAGTGATCCCTGTAGAATACGTTTATCAAAATTGTCGCGCAAGTATTAGTAAACATGAACTGAGCGTAGACTTGATTCCTATTAGACTGGGAGAATTTGACGTAATACTGGGAATGGATTGGTTGTATAACCATGCTGCGATAATTGACTGTCAGAACAAATGTGTGAACCTTCAGACTCCGAGTAAGTCTAAGGTAGTGTTTTATGGTAGCTCATCGCTTAAGCAATCGTGTTGCGTTACGATGATGCAGGCTAAGAAATTGTTAAGGAAAGGATGTGTAGGATATTTAGCTTACATCGTTGATACTCGAAAAAAAGGAGTAGAAATTAAGGATATATACGTAGTTAATGAATTCCAAGATGTGTTTCTGGACGATCTGCCTGGTCTTCCGCCAGACAGAGAAATCGAATTCGTAATAGACTTAGCACCGGGAACGGCACTGATTTCGAAAGCTCCATATCGTATGGCGCCAGTAGAAATGAAGGAATTGATGATAGAATTACAAGAATTATTGGATAAGGGTTACATTCGACCGAGTGTTTCTCCTTGGGGAGCACCAGTACTATTCGTTAAGAAGAAGGACGGATCGATGAGGCTCTGTATCGATTATCGAGAATTGAACAGAGTAACGATCAAGAACCGGTATCCGCTACAGAGGATAGACGACTTATTTGATCAACTGAAGGGAGCAAAGTGTTTCTCAAAGATCGACCTACGAACAGGATATCATCAACTGAAAGTGAGGGATGAGGACATACCAAAGACTGCGTTTCGAACCCGTTATGGACACTACGAGTTTTTGGTAATGTCATTCGGATTGACTAATGCTCCGGCAGCATTTATGGACTTGATGAACCGAGTTTTCAAGCCATACTTGGATAAATTTGTAGTGGTTTTTATCGACGACATTTTGATCTACTCAAAGACAGAGGAAGAACACGCTGAACATCTGAAGATTGTTTTGGAGGCACTAAGGAAGGAGAAGATGTATGCAAAATTTTCTAAGTGCGAATTTTGGATAGAGAAGGTTCAATTCTTAGGCCACGTGGTGGATAAGAATGGAATCTCAGTAGACCCTGCAAAGGTCGAAGCAGTAAGTAATTGGGAACAACCGAGAACACCGACGGAGGTGAGAAGCTTTCTAGGGTTAGCTGGGTACTATCGAAGATTCATCCAAGATTTTTCTAAGATAGCAACCCCGTTGACCAATTTGACTAGAAAGACGGTGAAATTTGTATGGACCGACAAATGCTAAGAAAGTTTTCAAGAACTGAAAAGGAGATTGAGCGAAGCACCTGTGTTATCATTACCAGATGATGCGGGAAATTTTGTGGTGTATAGTGATGCATCGCACAAGGGGCTTGGCTGTGTGCTCATGCAACATGGCAAGGTTATTGCATATGCGTCACGACAATTGAAGGATTACGAAAAACGATACCCCACTCACGACTTAGAGTTAGCGGCAGTAGTTTTTGCGTTAAAGATATGGAGACATTATCTATACGGAGAAAAATGTGAGATATACACGGACTACAAAAGTCTGAAATATATCTTCACACAAAAGGAGTTAAACATGCGGCAGAGAAGGTGGTTAGAATTAATCAAAGACTATGACTGCGATATTCTTTATCACCCGGGAAAGGCAAATGTGGTTGCCGACGCTCTGAGCAGGAAAGGAAGGGAGAAGTTGTTTAATTTGACGACTCAGGAAGAGTTGATAAGAGAGATGGAGAAATTGGAGATAGAAGTGAAAGGACCAGAAAAGTCTGGTGAGAAGTTAATTGTAATGGAAGCTTGTCCGACGTTGTTGGATAGAGTAAAGGAAGCTCAGGAAAAGGATGAAGAGTGTGAGAAAATCCAAAAGAGGATCACAGAAAATGAGGAAGAAAAATTTCGAATGGATAAAGACGGTATTTTGAGATTTGAAGGGAGAGTGTGGGTACCAGCGGTAACCGAGTTGAGGGAAGAGATTTTGCACGAGGCACACAATACGATATATTCCGTTCATCCGGGAGGCACAAAGATGTACCAAGATCTAAGGCAACATTTTTGGTGGCCTAATTTGAAACGGAAAGTCACGGAGTGCGTCAGTAGATGCTTGACTTGCCAACGCGTTAAAGCAGAGCATCAGCGGCCGAGTGGTTTACTACAACCGTTAGAAATACCAGAGTGGAAATGGGAGCATATTACCATGGACTTCGTGGTAGGACTTCCAGTTACACAGAAAGGTTATGATGCTATTTGGGTTATCGTGGATCGACTAACGAAGACCGCACACTTTCTACCAATCAAGATCCGCTACAGTTTGAACCAATTAGCAAGACTATATGTAAAAGAAATTGTTTCACGACATGGAGTGCCGGTGTCAATTGTCTCTGATCGAGATCTGCGCTTCACGTCCAATTTTTGGAAGAGTTTGCAAAAAAGAATGGGAACGCAGTTGAGGTTGAGTACAGCTTATCATCCTCAAACAGACGGACAAAGTGAGCGAACAATACAAACGCTAGAAAACATGCTTAGGACTTGCGTGATGGATTTTAAGGGAAATTGGGACGACCACCTACCCTTAGTAGAATTCGCATATAATAATAGCTACCATGCGAGTATCGGCATGCCACTGTACGAAGCTCTTTACGGAAGAAAATGCAGAACGCCATTATGTTGGGACGAAGTCGGAGAACGACGAATACTCGGACCAGAGTTAGTTCAACAAACCGCAGACGTGGTGACAGTGATAAGAGCCAGACTTGTAGCAGCTCAAGATCGCCAGAAGAAATACGCAGATTTGCATCGGCAGGACCGAGACTTCAAAGTCGGCAGTTTCGTATTCTTGATGGTATCTCCATGGAAGGGAAAAATCCGTTTCGGCAAGAAAGGAAAATTGAGTCCAAGATTCATAGGACCGTTTGAGATACTGAAGCGATTGGGCGAAGTGGCATACAAAGTTGCGTTACCACCCGAGTTGGAGCATATCCACAACGTGTTCCACATTTCCATGTTGCGACCGTACAAGGCCGACTACAAGCACGTGATTTCTTACGAGCCCATTCAAGTGGAGAAGAACTTGGCGTATGAAGAAATTCCTGTCCAGATATTAGATAGGAAAGAACAAACTTTGAGAAATAAAGTTATTTCATCTGTAAAAGTACTTTGGTGTAACCACGTTGTCGAGGAGGCAACGTGGGAGTTAGAAGATAGGATGATGAGGGACTATCCCCATCTATTTGTGTAACCTTGTAGTAATTCCGGGACGGAATTTTTATAAGGGGGGGAGGATGTAATACCCCAGAATTTCCATATATTATTAAATAAATATATTAATGGAAATAAGAATTTATTTGAATATAAATGATTTTGTGTTATGAGATGAATTAATTCAATTATATATGATTGAATAATTATAATAATTGAGAAATTGGTGGAGTTTGTGATAAACTCGTTGATTGCCTTGTGTGTCACAGTGACGTAATATAAGAATGATTATATTAATTTAAGCGAACAATTAATCTATATTAATTGTTAATCGAAGAATATTAATTAACTGTTATAAAATACTAATGAGGATTGATTAATAATATGTGATTATTATTATTGCAAGAAACATAATAATAATGAGCAACGTGTTTATAAATATAATAAGATTTATATCAAAGTGATGATTAATCATATAAGGGTTAATTAAATTGTTATGGAGGTTAACAATTATATTGATTGATGTAGGATATGTGTATATTATTAATTAATATTCAATTTATAAGATGAGAAATTATATGTGCAAGCATGCGAATTAAATGTGTAGCATATATTAGCTGACTATGTATTATGTGAAGTGTAATATGACACTATTATATGGTAAAGCTTATTAAACCATGTGAGCTACTTGATTAATAACTTGTGTGACAATAAATATGTGGGTATACATTGTATAATATATCATGAACATATTGTAAACAATTAGTTTTAATAAAGGAGACAGTGTAATGTGTTAACATCTGATTAGATTATATCCGGTATTAACAAAATGTACATGGATTATACGTGTCAATTTACACTTACTACAGTATATGAATTATTGTGACATTTCAATTAAAGACCTAAGTGTCTAAATATGTGTGTGTATATAACCTAAGTATTAACACTAGTTTGTTTACAAATTGGAAATGCTGAGATTTTTATGCCTTGTCCCATATTAATTAAACACAAACCTTGTACACGTGAAATGCATCATGAAGCTAGCATACTCTCTTCTCTCAAACTCAGCATTCTAGCCATCATGATCATGAAGGGAGTGGGTGGAATAGTGGAGATCACCAACTAATTACCAACTCCCTCTTATCTAGCAAACATTCCTATAATCTGTTAGTTTGATTTTGGATGTAATTGCATTGCCTGGTTATGAAATTCTTCTATAAATATAACCCATCCTCTTCCTAATTCATTTGCTGAGAATTTTGGCTAAGTAAGTTAAGAGTTATATATATATTTATCAGTGTTCTTGAGTAGCAGCAAGTTCAGAATCTAACAGAAGGTATAATACAGTTTCCTTTGTTCGTCATTTTGGTTTTCTGTTTCCGAAGTTTCCTTCAAATTTGATTATGCCAAATTGGTTCATGATTGGTTTGTAGAACCCTTATATTGTTGTTATATGAGCATACATACGTGATGGAACCACTATATAGCTTTCTTGACTTTCATTTCCATTGTTGCTCTGTAATTTCTGTAAAGCATCGAATTCGTGAAATTAGTTGGAGTTCATGAAATTGGGAATCGTTTGGGCGATTGACTGTTATATAAGCATATATATGTGTTAGTAAGTTAAAAGGTTAGTCTAATAGCATATGGGTATGTCGAGATCGATAAAATGGGAGGTTTTGGGTCGGTTTCGCTGCAGTCTGAACTGCAGGAACTGTCCCCACGCCGCAGCGCCGCAGCGCCGAAAACCGCGCCGCAGCACGCGCCACAGCCCCACCCACGCCGCAGCCCGCGTCGCAGCGCCACCCGCGCCGCAGCGCTAGAATATGGCTGCTGTTGCCGCGCCGCAGCGCCGGCCTCTGTGTTCAGTTTTCTGCATTCTGCAACAAAACTGTTATGTACTAATTGGTTGATTTTTGTTTAAACAAGCATGGAAGCATGATTAATACATATATATAAACCTAATGAGGCAATGTAAGCATGTTTTAGTGTATTAGCATGCATGGTTAACAAAACGACATGAAGCTTGGAAACGAACTTAAAATTTCATAAACAATCATTAACATTATAAAGCATGGTTACATACTGACCTTGCAAGCACGTTAGTACCACCTGGAGACACATGAAGTGCATGTTAGCTTATCTATATTGGTTCCGTAATAAAATATGAACATGTGAACCTAACTATTGCTCATTCCTAACAAAAATATAAGTTTGAAGGTGGATATGATCATGTAAATGCTATATAGTCATTTTGATGTTATGAGCATGTTTAGATAACTTTGAAATATATGAATGAAGCCTTAACTTGTGTTTATATAGTTCGTAAGGAAGCATGAACATGATAGACCTTATTAATGAACTATACTAACAAAGTATAAGCTTTGAACAGTGAACGTTGGTATGTTATGACGAGAATTAGAATCTGACATTTATGGACACATGTGATAGTACTCTTAGACTCATTCATGTGTCATGCATGTATATATACCATGATTAGTTGCCGTGATTAAAGTTTAGCATAAACAAAGCATGTTTTCAAGATAATAACAATGCTAGCTACATATATGCAATACGAGTACTCATGAGCATGACTAATACAAGTTATATGAATATCTTATGTGTTTAAAAGCGACCATGTTAGACCATATGAGTTCGTGTCCTTGAATGGCTTTAAGTATTAACTTAAGAACCTATACCATGTACGATTGGATTTGGAAAAGTTATACAAGCATGTAAAGTATCCTTTAAATATGAATATATGCTACGTGATATTATATGATGTTACTTGAACCCGATTTTGACGGTTAACTTAAGGAGATGCCGTAACTTGCTAAAATGAAATATATTTAGTATTGATTGTGGTCTTATGTGATATTAATAATATGCAAGCATGTTTGCTAATTGTTGAGATCTTATATAATATGAGAATGCGTTTAAACTCTAAAGAAGGAACGTTAAGGATAGAAATTATATTCTATATAACTGTGTAGCTAGGTAAAACTTACCTTATGTGTTGATCGTATATTCAAAGAGAAAATGTGAAGTTAAATTATATGACTAATGAATATCATATATATACGTAACTGTATTACGATAGGAATTCGAAAGTGTTGATTGCTTTTCGTGGATAAACTACGCTAAAGGCAAGTTCTCTTACTTACACTCTTTTAAAGTGCAAGTATCATAACCGACGCATTTACTTTATGCAAGGAAAGCTATGATTGTGAAAGTTTCCTAACTTATACTCTTTTACTATGCAAGTATCCTATCTTGTGTATTGCGAACTAGTTTCCTATTTAATCGGTTGAATTGAATTAGCATACTTGAACTCTTATTTCATTAAAGCTATTATTCATGTTGAACTTAGTATTGTTCTTGAATATTGTGAAAGTGTCTATGCCATTTGATTCGGCTGGACTTATGTTATTGAAAAGCAACCCAAACTAAGTGATTGGTGCGGGATCTTGTATTTGACTGAGAAGAACAACCTTCTTTGAAGGGAATATATAATTGTCGGAGAACCGACATGTACACTTGAGTATGATTGATTGTTATGCATAACAAGGGTACTTTAGGCTGATCACCTGTTGTACCTGTTTTTGTTGGATTTTCAGTTTATTACTGTCAATTCTAGTAGAAGTTCATAGTCCGTAGTGACTACTCAGTATTCAATTATTTGAAATCTTGAATTGACTTATTATTGAATCATATTGATATTATCCTGTCCTTAGCGACTGTTATTAAGAACTGTTGATATTTTGTTATTCTTGAACTATCAAATCTTGCTATACCCTTTCGAGAATTGAGAATCTTATTATTCACCCTTATTGTATATTACTTGCTGGGAAATTTGTGCTCATTCTTGCTTTCCCTAAAATATTTCAGTTATGGCAGAGCATGGCGAACCTTCGGGCATTGATAAGGGCAAGGGCAAGGCTACCAACTAGCTTATGTCTGTTATGTTTCAAATATATTAATATTGTGTGAAGATGATGTAGTAAGACTGGATTTGTTTATGTTTAAGCTTAAGTTAGATTATATAACAACTCGTTAATTGATATTGCTATGTAATCTATTAAGTACTGTAGGTTGCGAGACTTGGGGGAATAATTATAATAAATCATTGTAAATTATTCTAGAATAGATTTTCCGCTGTGGTTGTGTGATATTTAGTTATCATTATTGCGATGTATTACCATGAGCACGTGATGAACCGAATTCGAGAGACCAAGTGGCGGTCCTGGAATTTGGGGGCGTCACAACTGCAGTGCCTACAACGCCGCAGTGCAGGCCGTTAGGCCTGTTGGCAGAGCCGCATCGCTTGGTAGTAGTTTGGCCCATAAATTTTTATTTGATTGTTCAAGTCCAGAAAATGTAATTGTAACCTAATCTAGTGAACATAAAAAGATGTTAATCATACTATATGATATTATAACAGAATATGGTTGTATTGTAATATCAAATATGAAGATTATAAGTTAGTAACTAACAAGTTATATAACAATTGGAACTTAATATTTGTAAGGATTGGAAGTGTGATTTAAATGCTACAACCTCATGTTATATGCTAGTAAAGAATTTAGTTTATGCTATGTGGTTAGTATGATTAAACCTAGAGTTAAATTATGTAGGATGGATGTTTAACTAAGTAATTTGGTCGCGTTGTATCAAATTGATATTGTGATTCTAAATGACATATATGTAGGATAATTGGAGAACGTGAGTAGTAATTGTTAATCTACACACGAGACAAGTTTCTTACCTTATCTTGATTACGATTACACAAGTTCTTGTTTCTAATCTTCTATTGAATGAGCTCCTAACTCTTGTTTCTAGCTATTCAAAGCATAAATTATTCAAGTTCATAATTCCAAATGAGATGTTCTAACTCTTTTGAAGTAATACTTTGTCTATATAATGTTTATTCAATTGTATATAGTTGAGATTCAATCATTGATTTAAATATCGATTATATTATTGTATAAACCCTTGAATGGCTAGTGAACTCTTATTGATTCGACTAGTCCATAGTTGATGTGCATTCTAAATTCTAGAACTATTATTGAAGAATATCCAAACCAAACTTCCTTTGGTATGGACTCTTATGTCAAAATTGAGATGAACAACCCTATCATAGGGGATTATATTATGCAATAACGTTAAGATGTTTGTGCATAATACATGGTACGAATGGCTGATCCCCCTTAGTACGAGAAGGAAGGTTCAAATAGTCTAACGACTGTTAAAGGTTTAAGTATAAATACTTATAAACTTAGAACATAGTTCATTGTCTTGCGACCCTCATATGTACTTTTGGTCTTGTAATCTAATCTTGATTCAAAAGCCAAACTTTCTATTATTAGAATTCATTGATTTCCCTCATGTTATTAATATTTGTTATTGTTATACTTGTGGGCAATTGTTTGCTCACTCTTGTATAATAACATTGCAGCTAAGGTTAAAAGATCCGACGAGCCGTCCACTAGTAAGGGAAAAGGCAAGATGAACAAGTGATGAAGACTTGTTAAATGTTATTTGCGAATGTTTATGTTCAAGACCTATTTAATTATGTTATGTTTTCGCATTTGATGTATTTAAGGTTAGACAACCTGGGATTTATTTTAGATGTTGTAACCCTTTAATGGAAGGATTTCTATTTAAGTTGTGAGTTTCATTTATATCATTATTTATGGGTAGTTAGATGTGTTTTAATTGGATACTAAACACCAAATCCTATGGAAATGAAGTACCTGGATTTGAGGGTGTCACAAATTGGTATCAAAGCTTTAGGTTATGAACCTTAGGTGGGGAAACCTTAGGTAGTAGCCTTATAGGAAGATCAAAAATGTAGTGGTAATAAACTCTTATCGAGTTCTAAGGAATGAATTAAGGAATTCATTGAAGATAACTAATAAAAGACTTTATGTGCTTATGTATTATTAACATATGTGCTCGCGAGTACCGAATAACATCAAGTAGTAATTAAACTTAAAATTTTGTTGTCAGGATGTTTAATGTTGGAGGATCCAGTCTGCCTAGGGAAGAGGACCCCCGAGTAGCTAGAGAGGAAGAGCCTCGAGACATTTATACTGTCTAGGAGCAGTTTGTACAAAGAGAGCCATCTCCGTTAATCACAGTTGTGGGTCAGGAGCATGAGCCTGAGTTTGATCCAGAGGAGGACTCTGAGGAGGTAGAGGTAGAGGCTGAGGAAGAGGATAAGGATCCTGATGAGTTTCCATCTAATTCTATCAGCGCAGAGATGTATGATGAGTTATATGACCGTAACATAGAGTTACAAGATAGAGTTGGAGAGTTGGAGAAGCTGGCAGATACACGTAAGACTAATATAGAGAGCAAACGGATGACAAGATTGAGAATCTTGATGAATGTCTTGGAGATATGGAATGGAAGCTAGTTCAGGTAGAGAGTTAGAAGGAATAGTTATTCGCTGAGGCAGAGAAACTGAAAGATGACCTGAGGGAGGAGTCAGCGAAGCGCGCTAAAGCAGAAGATGCTTGGATGAAGGCTTCTCGACATGCAGATCTCACTGAAGACAGCGAACGAGCAAAGAAGGCTAAGATTGAGGAGACAGACTACGCTTTTTAGACATCGATTGATAGGGCCCAAGACCGAGTTTTCTACTATCCAGTTTAGTTTGAGGACTTACTATGGTACATGTTGGATCGTAGAAAATATTCTGTATCATGGAGGAAGAGCGCAGAGAAGATGTTCGACTTCTTAGTAGACCATGATAGGAAAAGTAATAAGTTATGTAAATAACTATGGAAGTAAATAAAATGTAAATTCTAGTGTGGATATAAATAATGGAATATGATGATTTAGTCCTAAAGTTTCTTTTATCTCGGGACAATTGATGTATATAGCAGTGATGTTATCTTATATATGTTTAAATTTTGAATGAATAAAATATCAAATTTTATTGAGGATTTTATGTGTTAAGTGATAATCTTAAAATATTTAAGATAAATCTTAAATACTTAAGAAATTAAGTAATGATCTAATAAACATATATATTAATCAGAAAATTCCGCCAAGAAGACGCCAAACACGTCAGCAACCTCGTGAAGGATCTACAAACAATAACAACAACGAGGCCAACGCCAATCCAGTTCAATAATTAGTAAACCTGTTAGCGGGAGCACTTGCAAATTAGCCGCAAGCTCAAGCTACTTCATTCAACGATTTTAAAGTAGTAGGACCGCCATAGTTTAGACGATCTATAAATCCGGTCAAAGCCCAGACTTGGATTATGGAGATGGAGAAAGTTTTTGACATTGCTAGGGTGAATGACGATCAGAAGACTACCTTTGCAACATTCATGCTGAAGTCAGAAACCAGCTATTTGTGGCAGGCAAATAAGGTTCGAGGAGTACATGGTATAATTACGTGGGATAGGTTGAAGGAAATGTTTTCTGAGATGTATTTCCCGACGAGCTCTCGAAACTAAATGGACGTCCAATTCTTGAAGCTGAAGTAAGGTACTATATTTGTGCCAGAATATGCCTTAAAATTTAACGAGTTGGAAAGGTTTGCAACTTATCAAGTGAATACAGATGAAAGGATGCGTAGGAGGTTTGAGCAGGGATTGAAGCCTTGGTTGTATAGCAAGGTTTCGATGTTTCAACTAAATACATTTGCAACAGTTTTGGAGAAGGCAATCATCGCATAAGGTGAAAGTGATGCTTTGACAAAAATATAACCAAGAACATAAGAAGAAGAAGAAGAAGAATGAAAATGAGAAGGCTAGTGGTAGTAATGGTGGTGGTAACAATTAGAAGAGTAGGTGGAATAACAGTGTTTCTATTGGGAATCAACAGGGGAAGTAGAGAAAATAACGGTGGTAGCACCTTGACTATCAATGGATTAACAATGTCAAACCGATCCACCTCTAGAACTTTCAACATGACCATGCAGGATGTTGTGCATTCAAGGGATGTGGTGTCAGGTATCATTCCAATAAATGATATAAATACTTATGTATTATTCGATTCGAGTGCTACTTGTTCATTTCTATCCGATGATTTTGCCAAGAATTTAGAATTGCCTAAGGAAGAATTAGATTACCCTTTGAACATTGAAATTGCAAATAGGGAGGTAATTCCTATTAGATTTGTACACAAGAACTGTAGGGTGGATTTTAAGGGGAATGTGATGACTATAGATCTAATTTTGATTAAACTTGGGGAATTTGACTTTTTTGTGGGAATGGATTGGCTATTAATTATAGGGAAATAATTAATTGTTAAAAGAAGTGTATTAACCTTATGACCCCATCAAATGTAGTATTTTATGGCAGCAAGTCGCCTAGATAAGCTAGTTTTCTGACGATGATGCAGACCATGAAGTTGTTGAGACAATGTTGTGAATGGTATTTAGCCTACATAGTTGATGCTCGAAAGGAGAGTGCAAAACTGGAGGAGAAACCTGTTGTTAGAGACTTTGTAGACGTATTTCCAGATGATTTGCCAGGACTTCCACCAGATAGGTAAGTGGAATTTGTGATAGATTTAGCGCCAGGAACTGCCCCAATATCGAAGGCCCAGTAATGTATGGCTCCGGTGGAGATGAAGGAATTGATGGTGCAACTGCAAGAACTTTTGGACAATAAGTATATCCTACCGAGTGTTTCATCGCGGGGAGTGCCGATGTTGTTCGTTAAGAAAAAGGACGGGATAATGCGGCTTTTTATTGACTACAGAGAGTTAAACAAGGTCACGATTAAAAATAAGTATCTATTGCCAAGGATCGATGACTTGTTTGATCAGTTGAAGAGAGCTAGGTATTTCTCAAAGATAGATTTGAGAAATGGCTATCATCAGTTGAAGGTGAGAAAAGAGGAAGTACCGAAGACAACGTTCAGGACTCGTTATGGTCACTACAAGTTTCTGGTGATGTCATTTGGTCTAACGAATGCACCTGCAACATTTATGGACCTAATGAATAGGGTAGTTAAACCATTTTTGGATAAGTTCATGGTGGTGTTCGTCGATGATATTCTGGTGTATTCCAAAACCAAAGAGGAGCATGTGGAACATTTAAAGGTGTCATTGGAGGCATTAAGAAGAGAGAAGTTGTATGCAAAATTTTTGAAATGTGAATTCTGGATAGAGCGTGTGTAATTTCTTGGACATGTGATTGACAAGGATGAAATTTCAGTAGATCCATCAAAGGTTGAAGCTGTGATAAACTGGGAGCATCCAAAGACACCGTTGGAAGTTAGAAGTTTCCTAGGATTAGCAGATTATTATAGAATATTCATTCAGAACTTTTCTGAAATCGAGAATCCGTTGACGAATTTGACTAGAAAAGCGGCGAAGTTCGTTTGGATAGAGAAGTGTGAGAAAAGTTTCCAAGAGTTGAAGAAGAGGTTGAGTACGGCACCTATGTTGTCTCTTCCTGATAGCACATGAAATTTTGTGGTATATAGTGATGCTTCGCATAAAGGACTAGGTTGTGTGCCTATGCAAAATGGCAAGGTCATTGCGTATGCGTTGCTACAATTAAAGGACTACGAGAAGGGATATCCGACTCATGATTTGGAATTGCCTACGGTGGTGTTTGCTCTGAAGATATGGAGGCACTATCTCTACGGGGAGAAGTGTGAGATTTATACAGACTATAAGAGTCTGAAATATATTTTTACATATAAGGATCTAAACATGCATCAGAGGAGATGGTTGGAATTGATAAAAGACTATGACTGTGAGATTTTATATCATCCGGGTAAAGCAAATGTTGTTGCCGATGCCTTAAGCAGAAAGGGCCAGGTGAAACTGTCTATGTTAACCGCTCACGAGGAACTAATCTCAGCAATGGCGAAGCTAGATTTGGAGGTGAAATATCCAAAGGAGTCCGATGAAAGACTGTTCCAAATAGAGGCCAGTCCAACTTTGGTGGATAAAGTTAAGGAAGCACAAATTTAGGATGAGGAATGTCAAAAGATAAGGAAAAGAGTATCCGAAGGTGAAAAGTTAAAATTCAAAGTTGATACGAAAAGGTTATTGAGATTCGAGGAGAAGAATTTGGGTTCCGCCAGTACTGGAGGTAAAGGAGGAAATTTTGAGTGAGGCTCATAGTTCGAGATATTCGATTTACCCGGAGAGTACCAAAATGTATCAGGATCTCGGACAACATTTCTGGTGGCCAAATATAAAAAGGGACATTGTTGATTGTGTGGAAAAGTGTTTGACATGTCAAAAGGTTAAAGTAAAGCACTAGAGGCTGAGTTGGTTGTTACAACCATTGGAAATACCAAAATAGAAGTAGGAGCATATCACAATGGATTTTGTAGTAGGCCTTCCAACGACTTAGAAAGGTTTTGACGTAGTTTGGGTTATCGTGGATCGACTGACAAAATCAGCACATTTCTTACCAATCAAGATCAAATTTAACTTTGATCAGTTGGCGAAATTGTATGTGTAGCAAATTGTTTCAAGGCATGGTGTTCCAGTGTCTATAGTTTCTGATCGAGATCCACGTTTTACATTGAACTTCTGGAAGTGATTGCAGGAATGCATGGGAACGCAGTTAAGAATGAGCATGGCATACCATCCTCAAATAGATGGCCAGAGCTAGAGGATAATTTAAACATTTGAGGATATGTTAAGAGCTTGTGTCATGGATTTCAAGGGAAATTAGGATGATCATCTATATGGGTGGAATTTACTTACAATAACAGTTACCACGCAAGTATTGCCATGCCGCCTTATGAAGCGTTATACTGCAGAACATACAGAACTCCATTATGTTGGGATGAAGTTGGTGAACGTCAATTGCTAGGACTAGAATTGGTACAACAGACCACCGAAATCGTCAAGGTGATCAGGATAAGATTGATAGCTGCTCAGGATAGGCAGAAGAAGTATGTTGATCAACACCGACAGAATCGAGAATTTAAATCTGGTAGTTTCGTTTTCTTAAAGGTGTCTCACTTGAAGGGAAAAATTTGATTTTGAAAGAAGGGGAAACCTGAGCCCGAGATTCATTGGACCTACTACAGGTGGGGTGACTGCTAATTTTGGTATGTTGTTGTAGATATATAATATAGATTCAAAGTGTTGCGAAGAGCTGGTGAAGTGGCATATGAGGTAGCTTTATCTCCGGAGTTAGATCATATCCGTAACGTTTTTCATGTTTCGGTGTTACGACCATACAAACCTAATTACAAACATGTCATAGAGTATGAACCACTACAATTTGAAAAAGATTTATTTTACGAATAAGTTCCTGTTCAGATAGTTGATAAGAAAGAGCAAGTACTCAGAAATTAAATAGTACATTCTGTTAAAGTAAACTGGAGGAACCACAACGTTAAAGAAGCTACGTGGGAACTCGAAGATCAGATGATGAAAAATTACCCTAAGTTATTTGCTTAATCTGTGTGTAGCGATTCTGGGGACAGAATCTTTGTAAGGAGGAAAAAATGTAACGGGACAAATTAATTGAGTCGTGATTATAGCGACAGAATCCTTTTAAGGAGGGAAGGATGTAACAAACGAGATTCTTGTATTTGATTTTAAATATTTATTGAATTAAATAAATTTTTTCGTTAATTTATTTATTGAGTTAAATAAATATTTGATGGAATTATTGTAGATTGGTTTAATTAGGTGTAATATATTAATTAAATTAATGTTGGATAATTTTATAGTTCGAAGTTTTAATTTAATTGGGAAAATAAATTAAATGAGTTGTTAAATAATTATAATATTGTTACAATTAAATTTAATATTTAATTCAGAGATTTAATAATTTGTTAAATAAAATTATAATTAATAAATAAGAATTATAATTATGTGATAATTTGATTTAATGAGTTTATATTAACTTTAGTTTAATTCAATTTAAATATTAGAATTTGATTAATTAAAAGTGTGACAATTGGATACTATATAATAAGTCATTAAAATAAATTGAAAGGTGCCTTTTAAGGGCTAGCTAAATAAGGCCTTAGGAGCATGGCAACCGCTGAGCCATGATGTGCTTAACTGATATCCACGTTAAACAATACGTATAGTGGGTCAGTTATATTATACGTAATATATTTTCATAAGGCTCATTTGCTAAGTCTGAGAATTCAAAGAACAGAGAGAAATTGAGAGGAAAGTCTGGAAATCTAAGAACAAAGAGAAGGAATCAAAGTTATTCTACATCTTCTAATTAACCTAAACACAAGGAGTCAAAGGTAAAATTCTTGGTTTCAAGCTTTAGTTTATGTTCTTGAGTTTCTTTATGAAAATTGATTTTTAAGTTCTCTGTAAATGGATTTTTATGGCTAATGCATGAGAAAATGATTTATATGTGTTGGGTTGTATATGTAAATCATTATATGTTATTTGTAAACAATTTTGATTGAATAAATCCTTGAAAATTATGTTTAAAAAGGAAGTTTTGAGTTTCAATGGAAAATATACGAATATGGCTTATATGATATAAAAATTGATGCTTAATTTGTATGTTAATCTATAAATTGGCGGTGGATTATGTTTATACATCAAGAAACAAAAGTAATGTGAGTTTAATGGAATGATTTGGTGTAGTAACGAATCCGTTGTGTGTGATTTCACTAAACTTGATGAAACTTTGAAAAATGGCAAGAACTTTGATTTTTTGAATCCTTAAATTAATGGCTTATATGGTTTGTGGATTAAGAAGCATGCTACTAGTGTTGGGTTATGATTATATATGAATTGCAGTGTCTGGGTATGTTTATTTTGTTGTTAAATAGAAGGAATTGGGAGTTTTTGGGTTAAGTTTTATTCAAATCGTGAATTGCAGATTATGGAACTGGTGGGTCGCGCTGCTGCGCCTCTTAGAAAGCTTATCGGCGCACCGCAGCGTCTATGGCTTATGGTTTGGCCGCGCCGCAGCGCCGACCGTTAGGCCTGCTGGAAGCGCCGCATCGCCTAGTAGTAGTTTGGCCTAGAAAATTTTATTTGATTGTTCAAGTTCAGAAAATATAATTATAACCTAATCTGGTGAACATAAAAAGATGCTCATCATAGTTTATGATGTTATAACAGATTGTGGTTGTATTTTAATATCAAATATGAAGATTATAAGTTAGTAACTAACAATTTATATAACAATTGGAACTTAATGTTTGGAAGGATTGAAATTGTGATTTAAATGCTACAACCTCATGTTATATGATAGTAAAGATTTCAGTTTGTGCTATATGGTTAGTATGATTAAACCTAGAGTTAAATAATGTAAGATGGATGTTTAACTAAGTAATTTGGTTGAATTGTAGCTAATTGAGATTGTGATTCTAAATGACATATATGTAGGATAATTGGAGAACGTGAGTAGTAATTGTTAATCTATGCACGAGGCAAGTTTGTTACCCTATCTTGATTACGATTACGCAAGTTCTTGTTTCTAATCTTCTATTGAACGAGTTCCTAACTCTTGTTTCTAGCTATTTAAAGCATAAATTATTCAAGTTAATGATTCCAAATGAGATGTTCTAACTTTTTTGAAGTAATACTTCAGCTATACAATGTTTATTCAATTGTATATAGTTGAGATTCAATCTTTGATTTAAATATCGATTATATTATTATATCAAACCCTTGAATGGCAAGTGAACCCTTATTGATTCGACTAGTCCATAGTTGATGAGCGTTCTAAATTCTAGAACTATTATTGAAACCTATCCAAACCAAACTTCCTTTGGTACGGACTCTTATGTTAAAACTGAGATGAACAACCCTATTATAGAGGATTATATTATGCGATAACGTTAAGATATTTGTGCACAATACATGGTACGAAGTTGAAATTCAGATAAGCACACTTAGAATGGGGGGTTGAATAAGTGTGGGAACAAACGTTGTCAAACTTTTGCAACTTGAAAATTTTCTGAATGCGGGATGTTAAATTGAATAAGTTTAATAATGCAGGATGCTGGATAGCAGATTTATACTTATCAGATTATAAGATTATGAATGCAGGTTGCTGGATAGGATATTTATGCTTGTCTGATTAGCAGTTTATGAATGCAGAATACTGGATAGGATATTTATGCATGTCTGATTAGCAGTTTATGAATGCATGATACTGGATAGGATATTTATGCTTGTCAGATTAATATGTTATGAATGCAGGATGCTGGATAGACTATTTTAAAGCTTATCAGAATACTTCTTTCTAAGTTTTAATTTGCTTAAGCTTAATAGAAAAATTAACACAACGAGCAATCACACAACACCAAGAATTTTTACGTGGTTCAACTACTACCCCCTATAATAGTAGTCTACTCCACGTCTAATACCAACTAGTATTGGAGACTCTCTTTTATTAAATTCTTTCAATTTTAATTTGACCCTTTTCACAAATCAAGTTCACAACACCTGAGCACTTTTTCTCCTTGTGCACCTATGCACTCTTAAGCACCTATGCTTCCTTGAACCTGTTTCCAAAATATCTTAATCCAAAGATGGCCAAGCAATCTATTTACAATTACCGGACCAACATCCCATATTTAAAGCTCTTTAAATGAGGAATCAAGTTCAAATAATCTGATAGGCTTTAATTAAGGAAAAGAGAAGTTTATCAAATCAAGCTCCGTGTATTACTGTTATAGAAATAATATGTTTAAAACAAATCAATGTTCTCATATTACTTAATTTAAGGGCTAACATATTTCCATATCTTCTCATTAGTTAAGCCTTTTAAGATATGACCCTTTCTTTTTAAACAAATATGGCATATGCCCATTTTCCAAATTAAATGGATTGTCTAGACTATTTCCTAATATAAACTGAAAAGTAACCGTGTAATTAAATCATATTTAATTTAAAACATTGTATCTTTTAGTTAAATCAAGAAGCTTTATTTAAGGAAGGCGGATATTTCAAACAAAGTGATGTCCTTAAACAGAACATTCTATAATTTTTATTTAAACCAATTGATCATCTCTTTAATTCAATATATTTAAATGAGATGCAAATTTTCCTAGAGCCTTGTATTGAAAAGAAATTAAATGCTAGGATCTTACATGTTCTCCTAGAGAATCAATTTAGTCTTCAAGCCTTCAAGTTCTTCAAGTCTTTATGATTACATCCTCAAAGAAACTGTCATAGCAATAATCAACCTGAAATTTCATAATACATGTTTAGAGATATAATAAGGTCATCAACAAAACATTAAGGATGGAGTATGACATAAGTCAACATTCTCTCCTTTTTTGATGATAACAACAATATAATTATAGCTCCCCCTAAAACCATGCATGTATATAAAAAATAGTTGATAATCAATTTATGTTAATTTTTGAACCAACCCCTGGATTAAATTTTCTGCATAATTGTAGACTCAATGTATCATAGGATAATCCTTGTTCTGCAATAACATCATAGTTTACTCATTTAAAAACATTTAAGCATTTAAATCCATGATAAACCATTATCCAAGCAGCAGAAAATATTAAACTAAAGTTTTTAAACCTCCATCTCAACAAAGTAGATAAAGAGAGAAAAAGAGGTCATAATTTGTCTCCCCCTTTGGCATCCATCAAAAAAAGGTGAAGTATGGAATCAAAGGGAAAGATCAGACAGCTAGTCAGCTAAATCTTCAATCTTGACATTGTTATTCTCTCGGGCAGTGAAGTACGGGCGAGGAAAACGACCTTGTTCAATTTCCTCCAAGGATATGGTATTGGCAAAACATGGAGGTCGAGGAATGAAGGTGGGAGGAGACAGAGGAAGATCCTAAAAGTCTCCTTGAAATTCAGCTAACCAATTGCATTGCGTCCATTCAGGAATTTTTGCACTTACGGTATCAGCCTGAAGTTCCTCGCTTAGGTCATTCATATGTCGTTCACTAAACCTGCCAAGGGTCCCAATTTGGTTGCTGATGAATTTAAGTTCTTGACTGAGCTTGCAAGCGTTGCGATTCATTTTTCATTGTAGGGCCTCCACCATGGCATGTGTGTGTAATTCAAAACCAGCTTGCAAGTCAATGAATTCGTCTTCAGCATGACAAAAAAGGCCTTGCATCTCAGCCTTTCCGATTGGGAGTTTGCCTTTTTCTAACACAGACAGTCTATGTTTGATGTTAATATATCTATGATTTCAGGAAAGGGAGGTTAAGGAGCATAGGGGAGAGGATTCTGATATATATTATGAGGGATTTCAGGGGCAATTCGAATGAATTGACCATCTACAAGAGTTATCTGAGAACTTTTCAGATTGGCAGAATCGATGGATTCAGTAAGAGTAATTGATGTTTCATTTTTGAAAGAGATATGAAAGTGTTGAAAAATCATTGTCAGAAAGCAACCATAGGGAAGACACTTTTTGGAATGTTTAATGCAATTGACCATATGTTTCAGCGTCATAAGAGAAAAGTTAAAAGTGTTTCCTTTTAAAAGCATAGCAATTAAAACCAAGTCTTGATAAGTAAAGTTAGCCCCACCACCAATTCGAGGTAAAAGATTATACCTCAGTAACTTATGTTGGACCATAGCAGTGGGGGATACGTCAACTATTTTGGGAAAAACCACAGCAATCAAAGTGGGGTCATTCATAAAAGTTTGAAGTTGCTCAAGAGGAGTGTAAGGGGTGAGAACTGCACCTTTAAGTGTAAAGGGGCAATCTCCAGTGAAAAGGATAGATAGAATACTTCCTAAATCCATCACAGTGAAGAACAAGGACATCCCTTTTACAAAGGATGTGTAACAATTGCCATTATTTACAAGGTTTGTATAGAATTGTTGCACAAACTTAGGATAGGCAATGGATGAAGAGAAAACCATGGAAGATAGGCCACAAGATTCAAAAAGAGTTTGTAGTGGAGAGTTTTGATAATAAAACTGGTCTATAGTCTTTTCATAAACAACCAATTTTTGAACAATAGAGGTCTTAAAACGAACTTCAAAATTATGGCCTCTAAAAAAATGTTCAGGAACATCATGCAAGGAGGAAGACAGACGGGTTACCAAAATTGGAATTGACCCTTGTTCCGCTTCTTTGATTCGACGTCGCTTCTGTACCTGAGAAAGAACATTGTTAGGAAGAGATGGAGGACTTGTGTTGGACTCATCGGAGAAAGAAGAATCACAGGAGATAGTGGTCACCAGCGGTTGCTTTTTCTTTAGTTTTCATGATGAGGCAGTTGGAGGCTTGGAAGATCGTGGTGTGTCAAGTGTTTCCTCATCAGATTCATCTCTTAGGCGTTTGGCAAGATGGGTTCGCATGGTTGAAGATGGTTTGAAGAGAAGAATATGCAGTGGAGAGGATTGAGATGAAAGACAATTGAGGAAAGTGAGAAGTTCTGTCTTTTGAAAAGAGTAAAGTAGGGGCCTGTAATCAATCTTGCATTACCAAGATTTTTGGGAAACTTGTAGCCGTGTTGGGTAATCACTCTAATGATGCAGATTAATTGATCTTATTTCTTTATTTTGGGGTACCGTATCATGTAGACAGACATTTATTATGCTAATTTCCATAATTTTTGCACATAATATTTTGTAAGAGAAAATTTCGTATGTGTGTGATAACCATAATGTTGTAGACACAACAGTCCATATTTATGTGTACCAGACACATACCAAGTTCCCTTCTTAAAGTATAGAACTTGTGATAACCCGAATAATTATAGATGGTGAATCATGTAGTATATGAATTCTACGAGTAGAATATATAGTAATGATCCTTAGAAAGAAAATGAATGAGTTAAAGAAGATATATAATATTTGATATATGATGTGTTTGATTGACGGTTATATAATAAAACCTTAACCCTGTTGAAGAGGTGAATTTAGTAAAGATATATGTGCAGTTTATATAAATATCGTTAAAATAATGTGTTGTTATTATTCAACAATAAAATTGTGGAAGAGATTTTGTGAAAACCAAGAAGGGAGGTTTTCATTGTTTTCGACGACGGAATCCTTATAAGGAGGGAAGGATGTGACATCCCAAATTTTTAAGAAATAATAATTGAGAATTTAATAAATAAAATTCTTATTTTAAGATGTTTAAGTACGAGTATGTGTATATGTGTTATATATTGTGAAATATGTAATTTGGTGTGAAGAGAGTTTATATATTTATTGAATTAAATAAATATATTAATTGAATTATTTATTGAGTTAAATAAATAATTATGTGATTATTATGGAATAATATAATTAAGTGTAATATATTAATTAAATGAATATTTAGTATTTAGTTTAATTGATATAATAATTTTATGTTATAGTTCTAATTTAATTGAGATAATTAAATTAGGTGAGTAATGTGATGAGTGTTACATGCAATTATAATTAGTGAGTAATTATAATTATGTGACAATTTTATGTGATTAATTGATGTTAGGCTTTTAATTATTTAAATTATAATGTTAAGATTTAATTAATTAAAGATATGTGTTAAAGGATTTATTAAAAGAATTAAAAGAGTTTTAAAACCGTTTTTCCAAACAAGGCCCTTACTTTTGTTTTAATCTTGTTTTACCAAGCAGGGCCTTAAGCTCAAAAAGTTAGTTTTTAAAAATAAACTTGTTCTGCCAAACAAGCATTAGGGCTTTTGATATTCAAAATTCTAACCTATGTAATTAATAAAGAAATTAGTAGCTACATTAATATAGTATAAGTTACATATATATTGTATATATGTTATATGTATATTATATTAATAATATACGTCAGTTTAGAAGGGTTAGCCTGTTAGAGAACATAAAAGGTTAAACAAAGAAGAAATAAAGAGAAAAGATAGAGAGAAAAGGAAGAAGAAGAGAAGAAGAAGAAAGAAAGAGAGAGGAATGAGTTTTATGAGAAAACAAAACTAGAAGTCTCATCATCATCTTTCTCACTAAGTCAAGGTTATAATCTAAATTCCTTGTTTTAATTATGTTTTTATGTTCTTTATAATGTAGTTCTCTGATAATTGAGTTATGGTGAAAATTGAAGAACATGATGTATATGTATATAAATTGTGTTCATAACATGCCTATATATGAATTTTATGCGTAAGTTCGTAGTTTAATTTGGTATGCCTATGATGAATATGAAGAATTAAAAAGTCACAGTGAAAGTATTTTGAAATATATATATATAGTTTCTTTGAAAACCAAAATTTCATGGTTGATTGTTATTTGTGGCTTAAATTGATGTTAGGTTATGTTAATATGGTAATAAACAAATTCAAACATATTTTGAATTGTGTATTTCGTTTTGAAAATAAACTACAATGTTCAATTTCATCAAGAACACTAGTCAATGGTTTTTCTTCAAAAATCATGGAATTGATTGTTGTAAACTATGTGTTTTAAGGATTAAATGTGTTGAAAAATGTTAAGAGTTTAGAAATTATGTTTTTTATTAAAGTTATTATAAATTGTATTGACTGGAAGTGAAATTTGGTGTGGAGAAATTACCCAAATTGGTTTTTTCTCTACACAGCTCGCGAGCAAAATTTGAACCCCTGGAGGGGGCCCGCCCCGGCGGGCATTGCTAGGCTTAGAACCCTCGCCCCAGCGTGGGGTATGCAGAAAGTTTTGAGGCTTTGTTTTTTTGTGCATTTTATTTGGAACATAAAAGTTAACCTAATGTGTGATGTGATAACATGTTAAACTTACATTAGAATGCTAAATGATTTTTAATATATTATATTGATAAAATATAATATGTAATTATAATTTGAAATAATTATAATTATAGTAAAGGTTTAATTTAATTTGTTAAATTATAATGAATATAGTTTGATTATTATAATCAAAGTAAATGTTTAACTTGAAGTATAATTTGTGTAATTATAACTTAATATGTGATTATAATTTATAATAATTATAATTAAGGTAAATGTGTAATCTAAATTATAATTTATTTAATTATAATTTAAGGAGTGCATGAATTAAAATTGATTATTTATAATCTAAGTAATTGTTTAATTTAAATTATAATTGGTTTAATTATAGTTTAATGCATGATATAGTTTGATTAATTATAAATTATAATTTGTTTAATTATAATTTGATTAATTAGAGTAATTGTTTATATTAAATTATAAGTTGTGTAATTATAATTGATTAATTATAAATAAAGTGGATGTTTAAATTATAATTTGTTTAATTATAATTTAATATGAGTATGTAATTATTAGTTAATTAATTATGTAAAAATATAATGTGATTATATGATGAATGTTAATTATGCGTTAATTAACTATTAATTTAATAGTTAATGAAGAATGAGTTAACCTAGATTGGTTAACTAACGATGAAGATTAGCTATGTGGTAATTAACTGATATTGTTAATTATACATATGATTTGACAGTGAGTGTCAAACGAGTAAATAGAAAAAATTAGAAAGTATAAAGTAGATGTTACTTAAGTGTTTGCTAAACGTTGCTATGAGACTAATAATTTATGCGTATGGTAATACGTTATGTAGGATCATGAAGCAGATTATATTAAGCTGTTTTTTGGTAATTGGTAATCTACGAGTCAGGCAAGTCTTTTAGTTCCTATTTTCTATGATAAACTGTTTTAAATTGTATTGCAAATAGCATGAAATGTTATATACGTTATAAGCATGAAATGTTAAAGTCAATGTATGACTACACTGATTTATTTAAATAATGTTGATTGAGTAAGAAACTTAATCTTTATATTTGTTATGTGAGTTAAAGCATGTATGCTATGTTACTTCAGTAATTATGAGATGTATGTTGAGCATGTTATTATGTGCTATGTGATGCATAAAAACTGTTAGGTCTTGCTGAGCTGTCGATCTCACTCTTGCAAATAATCATTTTTGCAGGTCAAGGATGCAAGGTAATGATATGTGCTTAGTGAATTGTAGAGATCAATATTCACGAAGATTACTAATGTTTTATGAGAAATGTAATTGATGTTTTGATTGTATCATCATAGTTAAGTTGTAAGTTTGGTTATCCGATGTGTATAGATAATAATTGTAATGTAAAACTTTGTATAGTCCTTTCGTTATAGCGATTCATGTAATAGAATTGAATCAAAGTTTTGTAATGTTAAGGTTGCGATTCAGGGCAATAAAAAAAGATTTATAAGATTTTTAAATATTCTGCATTTTTTTAGTGATTTTATTATCGAATAATGATGTAAGTTTAGAATAAAAGTGGTATTGTTAACGATCGAGTATGAGAATTATATTATATGAATTTTGGGGTCGTTACAGTTTGTATCAGAGCTGTAGATTACACACCTTAGGTAAGAGTACCTTAGGCTATGACCTTAGAGAATAAGAAGTTAAGTTTAAGTTACGTATAATGAAAAGGTGAATCTTTTCACATACGTATATGTATAGAATGAGTTAAGTCCTAGAAATGTTATAAGAAGAAGATGAGAATGAGAGGAATAAAGCTCGAATAAAATATTGAGCTATATGAATGGAATTAGATATTCTTAAAAGAAGAGTTGTTAAATAAATAAGAAGATTCAAAGAAAAATCTTGAAGAGATATAAAGAGAAGAATCAGGAGTTCCCTAACTCCAATAATCGACATGACAAATAACGATGAATAGACAAAGTCTATAAGTTTAAAAAAATAATAAAATCATGATATGTCATAATGAAGTTGTAGAGATAAAAAGTTTTAAAACAAAACGATAATGAGATAAGAAAAGAATCATAAATGAGATGATTATAGAATAAGATCACAGCTTGATCTTTTTAAAGATGAAAGACAGTTGGTCTTTAAATGATTGAATAGTTATAGTTTGAGACTATAATGAGAATGTACTATGATATAGTACGAGATTAACTCACGAGGAGTTATAAGTGATGAGATACAGAAAGTTTGTATCGAGTATAGAGCGAGAAGTTATGTGTAAGATAGAGTTAAGTTGGATTTCAACTGAGGACTCATGTGGTGGCTGAGTTGTACAAATCTTTGTATGGGAAGGGTTTTGTGCTTACACTTGGTTTATCATATTGATAATCATTGGAAGATTGTTGTCGCCTTATCGATATATATATATATATATATATATATATATATATATTTATATATATGACGAGAAGGTGGTTCTTTTCTCAAATTATATTTGATAGTTAGAGTCAATAGAGATTAGATTAGATGATATTAAGATTAGAATAGATGATATTAAGATTAGGTGCGGTTCTTAAAACTCATACTTATGGTAAGTCCATGACTCATAATCGTATGTATGTTTTGAACCCCTAAGCATATAGACAGTCTCTGATCAGTTCTTTGACTACGTGTTGCTAGGACAAGTTCTAAAACTCATATTATTGTGGCAAGGTCCTGAACTTCCAAAGTATGGTAAGTTTGATGAACTATACTGGGTATAGAAATGTTATGGTATAGAAAGCATTGAGATTGTTTAGATTGATAGAATGATTAAGTAATGGTGGAGTAAAGATTTAATTGATGGAGAAAGTTTTTATATTCTAAATCTCCTAGCTTTGCTAGAGTTTCGAAATTTTTTGACTTCGTGCTGATGTTGCACTTCTGCTTTCTTGAAAAACATTGGATCAAATGATGGAGCCAATGAATTTTTAAAATAGTGCTAATATTCACATTTCTATGCTAATTTCTTCAGCTAGAAAAAAATGATTTGACATTTTCAAAATATATTTACTATATTCTATGCATCATTTGATATGGTGTAGAAATAACAATCGAGAAAGTTATCAATACTGTTAAACCTAGTATTGGATGTGATCGTATGATCGTCAGCCCACTATGGTATGATGTAGTATGACAACGTCATGTAATGACGAAATCCTCAACGCACCATTACTACGATACGGTATCAAGATATAATGAAAAGATTTACTTCTTATTTTAATTTCCTTAGAAAAAAAATAAGATTTGTTTACTTTTAGTTTCCTTAAACGATTTTTTTTTAGTTGGTTAAAGATATATATATATATATATATATATATATATATATCGATTGATGTCCGAATTGTTGCTAAAAGTCTATGCTACTTGATTCAACTAGACAAGTATTGAAAGATGTTTATGAAATTCGAGCGTTATTGGTCAAACTATGCTAAACCAAATTGTTTTGGTACGGATTCAGATGATAAGAAGCTGAGGTGAACCACCTTATAAAAAGGGGACATGTTATCGGAGACTATAGTTCCGAATGTAACGCATATAGTCGTTACAATTTACTACATTTGGGCCCGACGTAGGGGTATTATAGGCTGGCCATCTAGAGTACCGATGCAATTTTATATTGTGTAGTACCGGGGGTGAAGCACTATTAAGCCTAAAAATAAGTTCAAGGTCTTGCGACCACTCAGCATGATTTGGAATCTTTTAAATTCCTGAGTTATTTATATCACTTCCCAATTATTAAACAATTGTGGAAGATTCTTATTATTCTAAAGGTGAATGTGGTAAGAAGAATAGACTTTAAGAAGGAGTAGTTGTAGAACGCAACAATCCAGTGAATAGAGATTAACATAAAATCTATTTTGATAGATATAAAAAGAATGATATATTAAAATTTCGAGGACGAAATTCTTAGAAGAAGGGGTGAATGTGATAACCCGAATAATTATAGATGGTGAATCATGTAGTATATGAATTCTACGAGTAGAATATATAGTAATGATCCTTAGAAAGGAAATGAATGAGTTAAAGAAGATATATAATAGTTGATATATGATGTGTTTGATTGACGGTTATATAATAAAACCTTAACCTTGTTGAAGAGGTGAATTTAGTAAAGATATATGTGTAGTTTATATAAATGTCGTTAAAATAATGTGTTGAAGTTATTCAACAATAAAATTGTGGAAGAGATTTTGTGAAAACCAAGAAGGGAGGTTTACGTTGTTTTCGAGGACGGAATCCTTATAAGGAGGGAAGGATGTGACATCCCGAATTTTTAAGAATTAATAAATGAGAATTTAATAAATAAAATTTTTATTTTAAGATGTTTAAGTACGAGTTTGTATATATGTGTTATATATTGTGAAATATGTGATTTGGTATGAAGAGAATTTATATATTTATTGAATTAAATAAATATTTTAATTGAATTGTTTATTGAGTTAAATAAATAATTATATGATTATTATGGAATAATATAATTAAGTGTAATATATTAATTAAATGAATATTTAGTATTTAGTTTAAATGATATAATAATTTTATGTTATAGTTCTAATTTAATTGAGATAATTAAATTAGGTGAGTAATGTGACGAGTGTTACATGCAATTATAATTAGCGAGTTATTATAATTATGTGACAATTTTATGTGATTAATTGATGTTATACTTTTAATTAATTAAATTATAATGTTAAGATTTAATTAATTAAAGATATGTGTTAAAGGATTTATTAAAAGAATTAAAAGATTTTGAAAACCGTTTTCCCAAACAAGGCCCTTACTTTTGTTTTAATTTTGTTTTACCAAACAGGGCCTTAAGCTCAAAAAGTTAGTTTTTAAAAATAAACCTATTTTGCCAAACAAGCCTTAGGGCTTTTGATATTCAAAATTGTAACCTATGTAATTAATAAAGAAATTCGTAGCTACATTAATATAGTATAAGTTACATATATATTGTATATATGTTATATGTATATTATATTTATAATATACGTCAATTTAGAAGGGTTAGCCTGTTAGAGAAAACAAAAGGTTAAACAAAGAAGAAATAAAGAGAAAAGATAGAGAGAAAAGGAAGAAGAAGAGAGAGGAATGAGTTTTGTGAGAAAACAAAATTAGAAGCCTCATCATCATTTTCCTCACTAAGTCAAGGTTATAATCTAAATTCCTTGTTTTAATTATGTTTTTATGTTCTTCATAATGTTGTTCTCTAATAATTAAGTTATGGTGAAAATTGAAGAACATGATGTATATGTATATAAATTGTGTTCATAACATGCCTATATATGAATTTTAAGCGTAAGTTCGTAGTTTAATTTGGTATGCCTATGATGAAAATGAAGAATTAAAAAGTCACAGTGAAAGTATTTTGAAAAATATATATATAGTTTCTTTGAAAACCAAAATTTCATGGTTGATTGTTATTTGTGGCTTAAATTGATGTTAGGTTATGTTAATATGGTTATAAACAAATTCAAACATATTTTGAATTGTGTATTTCGTTTTGAAAATAAACTACAATGTTCAATTTCATCAAGAACACTAGTCAATGGTTTTTCTTCAAAAATCATGGAATTGATTATTGTAAACTATGTGTTTTAAGGATTAAATGTGTTGAAAAATGTTAAGAGTTTAGAAATTATGTTTTCTATTAAAGTTTTTATAAATTGTATTGACTGGAAGTGGAATTTGGTGTGGAG
This sequence comes from Panax stipuleanatus, assembly GCA_020205555.1. Taxonomy (NCBI): domain Eukaryota; kingdom Viridiplantae; phylum Streptophyta; class Magnoliopsida; order Apiales; family Araliaceae; genus Panax; species Panax stipuleanatus. The sequence goes on along the minus strand of CM035116.1, from coordinate 102,213,611 downwards.
AAATTACCCAAATTGGCTTTTTCTCTACACAGCTCGCGAGCAAAATTTGAACCCTGGAGGGGGCCCGCCCTGGCGGGCATTACTAGGCTAAGAACCCCCGCCCCGACGGGGGATATGCAGAAAGTTTTGAAGCTTTGTTTTTTTGTGCATTTTATTTGGAACATAAAAGTTAACCTAATGTGTGATGTGATAACATGTTAAACTTACAGTAAAATTCTAAATGATTTCTAATTTATTATATTGATAAAATATAATATGTAATTATAATTTGAAATAATTATAATTCTAGTAAATGTTTAATTAAATTTGTTAAATTATAATGAATATAGTTTGATTATTATAATCAAAGTAAATGTTTAACTTGAAGTATAATTTGTGTAATTATAACTTAATATGTGATTATAATTTATAATAATTATAATTAAGGTAAATGTATAATTTAAATTGTAATTTATTTAATTATAATTTAAGGAGTGCATGAATTAAAATTAATTATTTATAATCTAAGTAATAGTTTAATTTAAATTATAATTTGGTTAATTATAGTTTAATGCATGATGTAGTTTGATTAATTATAAATTATATTTTGTTTAATTATAATTTTATTAATTAGAGTAATGGTTTATATTAAATTATAAGTTGTATAATTATAATTGATTAATTATAAATAAAGTGGATGTTTAAATTATAATTTATTTAATTATAATTTAATATGAGTATGTAATTATTAGTTGATTAATTATGTGAAAATATAATGTGATTATATGATGAATATTAATTATGCATTAATTAACTATTAATTTAATAGTTAATGAGGAATGAGTTAACCTAGATTGGTTACCCAACGATGAAGATTAGCTATGTTATAATTAACTGATATTGTTAATTATACATATGATTTGACAGTGAGTGTCAAACAAGTAAATAGAAGAAAATTAGAAAGTATAAAGTAGGAGTTACTTAAGTGTTTGCTAAACGTTGCTATGAGACTAATAATTTATGCGTATGGTAATACGTTATGTAGGATCATAAAGCAGATTATATTAAGCTATTTTTCTATAATTGGTAATCTACGAGCCAGGCAAGTCTTTCAGTTCCTGTTTTCTACGTGAACTTGATGATGAACTGTTTTAAATTATATTGCAAAGAGCATGATATGTTATATATGTTATAAGCATAAAATGTTAAAGTCAATGTATAACTACATTGATTTATTTAAATAATGTTGTTTGAGTAAGGAACTTAATCTTTATATTTGTTATGTGAGTTAAAACATGTATGCTATGTTACTTCAGTAATTATGAGATGTATGTTGAGTATGTTATTATGTGCTATGTGATGCATGAAAACTGTTAGGTCTTGCTGAGCTGTCGAGCTCACTCTTGCAAATAACTATTTTTGCAGGTCAATGATGCAAGGTAATGATATGTGCTTAGTGAATTGTAAAGATCAACATTCACGAAATTACTAATATTTTATGAGAAATGTAATTGATGTTTTGATTGTATCATCATAGTTAAGTTGTAAGTTTGGTTATCCGATGTGTATGGATAATAATTGTAATGTAAAACTTTGTATAGTCCTTTCGTTGTAGCGATTCATGTAATAGAATTGAATCAAAGTTTTGTAATGTTAAGGTTGCGATTCAGGACAATAAAGAAAGATTTATAAAATTTTTAAATTTTTCGCGTTTTTTTTAGTGATTTTATTATCGAATAATGATGTAAGGTTAGAATAAAAGTGGTATTGTTAACGATTGAGTATGAGAATTATATTTTATGAATTTTGGGGTCGTTACAGTTGGTATCAGAGCTGTAGGTTATACACCTTAGGTAAGAGTACCTTAGGCTATGACCTTAGAGAATAAGAAGTTAAGTTTAAGTTACGTATAATGAAAAGGTGATTCTTTTCACATACGTATATGTATAGGATGAGTTAAGTCCTAGAAATGTTATAAGAAGAAGATGAGAATGAGAGGAGTAAAACTCGAATAAAATATTGAGCTATATGAATGGAATTAGATATTCTTAAAAGAAGAGTTGTTAAATAAATAAGAAGATTCAAAGAAAAATCTTGAAGAAATATAAAGAGAAGAATCAGGAGTTGCCTAACTCCAATAATCGAGATGACGAATAACGATGAATAGACGAAGTCTATAAGTTTAAAAGAATAATAAAATCATGATATGTCATGATGAAGTTGTAGAGATAAGAAGTTTTAAAATAAAACGATAATGAGATAAGAAAAGAATCATAAAGAAGATGATTATAGAATAAGATCACAGCGTGATCTTTTTAAAGATGAAAGACAGTTGGTCTTTAAATGATTGAATAGTTATAGGTTGAGACTATAACGAGAATGTACTATGATATAGTACGAGATTAACTCACGAGGAGTTATAAGTGATGAGATACAGAAAGTCTGTATCGAGTATAGAACGAGAAGTTATGTGTAAGATAGAGTTAAGTTGGATTTCAACTGAGGACTCATGTGGTGGCTGAGTTGTACAAATCTTTGTATGGGAAGGGTTTTGTGCTTACACTTGGTTTATTATATTGATAATCACTGGAAGATTGCTGTCGCGTTATCGATATATATATATATATGACGAGAAGGTGGTTCTTTTCTCATATTATATTTGATAGTTAGAGTCAATAGAGATTAGATTAGATGATAATAAGAATAGATTAGGTGCGGTTCTTAAAACTCATACTTGTGGTAAGTCCATGACTCATAATTGTATGTATGTTTTGAACCCCTAAGCATATAGACAGTCTCTGATCAGTTCTTTGACTACGTGTTGCTAGGACAAGTTCTTAAACTCATATTATTGTGGTAAATTCCTGAACTTCCAAAGTATGGTAAGTTTGATGAACTATACTGGGTACAGAAATGTTATGGTATAGAAAGCATTGATGTTGTTTAGATTGATAGAATGATTAAGTAATGGTGGAGTAAAGATTTAATTGATGGAGAAAGTTTTTCTATTCTAAATCTCCTAGCTTTGCTAGAGTTTCAAAATTTATTGACTTCGTGCTGAAGTTGCACTTCTGCTTTCTTGAAAAACATTGTATCAAATGATGGAGCCAATGAATTTTTAAAATAGTATTATGAAAAGATTTACTTCTTATTTTAATTTCCTTAGGAAAAAAAATAAGATTTGTTTACTTTTAGTTTCCTTAAACGAATTTTTTTTAAGTTGGTTAAAGATATATATATATATATATATATATATATTTCGATTGATGTCCGAATTGTTGCTAAAAGTCTATGCTACTTGATTCAACTAGACAAGTATTGAAAGATGTTTATGAAATTCGAGCGTTATTGGTCAAACTATGCTAAACCAAATTGTTTTGGTACGGATTCAGATGATAAGAAGCTGAGGTGAACAACCTTATAAAAAGGGGACATGTTATCGGAGACTATAGTTCCGAATGTAACGCATATAGTCGTTACGATTTACTACATTTGGGCCCGACGTAGGGGTATTATAGGCTGGCCATCTAGAGGACAGATGCGATTTTATAGTGTGTAGTACCGGGGGTGAAGCACTATTAAGCCTAAAAATAAGTTCAAGGTCTTGCGACCACTCAGCATGATTTGGAATCTTTTAAATTCCTGAGTTATTTATATCACTTCCCAATTATTAAACAATTGTGGAAGATTCTTATTATTCTAAAGGTGAATGTGGTAAGAAGAATAGACTTGAAGAAGGAGTAGTTGTAGAACGCAACAATCCAGTGAATAGAGATTAACGTAAAATCTATTTTGATAGATATAAAAAGAATGATATATTAAAATTTCGAGGACAAAATTCTTAGAAGAAGGGGTGAATGTGATAACCCGAATAATTATAGATGGTGAATCATGTAGTATATGAATTCTACGAGTAGAATATATAGTAATGATCCTTAGAAAGGAAATGAATGAGTTAAAGAAGATATATAATAGTTGATATATGATGTGTTTGATTGACGGTTATATAATAAAACCTTAACCCTGTTTAAGAGGTGAATTTAGTAAAGATATATGTGTAGTTTATATAAATGTCGTTAAAATAATGTGTTGAAGTTATTCAACAATAAAATTGTGGAAGAGATTTTGTGAAAACCAAGAAGGGAGGTTTACGTTGTTTTCGAGGACGGAATCCTTATAAGGAGGGAAGGATGTGACATCCCAAATTTTTAAGAATTAATAAATGAGAATTTAATAAATAAAATTTTTATTTTAAGATGTTTAAGTACGAGTTTGTATATATGTGTTATATATTGTGAAATATGTGATTTGGTATGAAGAGAATTTATATATTTATTGAATTAAATAAATATTTTAATTGAATTGTTTATTGAGTTAAATAAATAATTATGTGATTATTATGGAATAATATAATTAAGTGTAATATATTAATTAAATGAATATTTAGTATTTAGTTTAATTGATATAATAATTTTATGTTATAGTTCTAATTTAATTGAGATAATTAAATTAAGTGAGTAATGTGATGATTGTTACATGCAATTATAATTAGCGAGTAATTATAATTATGTGATAATTTTATGTGATTAATTGATGTTAGACTTTTAATTAATTAAATTATAATGTTAAGATTTAATTAATTAAAGATATGTGTTAAAGGATTTATTAAAAGAATTAAAAGAGTTTTAAAACCGTTTTCCCAAACAAGGTCCTTACTTTTGTTTTAATCTTGTTTTACCAAACAGGGCCTTAAGCTCAAAAACTTAGTTTTTAAAAATAAATCTGTTTTGTCAAACAAGCCTTAGGGCTTTTGATATTCAAAATTGTAACCTATGTAATTAATAAAGAAATTCGTGGCTACATTAATATAGTATAAGTTATATATATATTGTATATATGTTATATGTATATTATGTTTAGAATATACGTCAGTTTAGAAGGGTTAGCCTGTTAGAGAAAACAAAAGGTTAAACAAAAAAGAAATACAGAGAAAAGATAGAGAGAAAAGGAAGAAGAAGAGAGAAGAAGAAAGAAAGAGAGAGGAAGGAGTTTTGTGAGAAAACAAAACTAGAAGCCTCATCATCATCTTCCTCACTAAGTCAAGGTTGTAATCTAAATTCCTTGTTTTAATTATGTTTTTATGTTATTCATAATGTTGTTCTCTGATAATTGAGTTATGGTAAAAATTGAAGAACATGATGTATATGTATATAAATTGTGTTCATAACATGCCTATATATGAATTTATGCGTAAGTTCGTAGTTTAATTTGGTATGTCTATGATTAATATGAAGAATTAAAAGTCACAGTGAAAGTATTTTGAAATATATATATAGTTTCTTTGAAAACCAAAATTTCTTGGTTGATTGTTATTTGTGGCTTAAATTGATGTTAGGTTATGTTACTATGGTTATAAACAAATTCAAACATATTTTGAATTGTGTTTTTCATTTTGAAAATAAACTACAGTGTTCAATTTCATCAAGAACACTTGTCAATGGTTTTTCTTCAAAAATCATGGAATTGATTGTTGTAAACTATGTGTTTTAAGGATTAAATGTATTGAAAAATATTAGGATTTTAGAAATTATGTTTTCTATTAAAGTTGTTATGAATTGTATTGACTGGAAGTGGAATTTTGTGTGGAGAAATTACCCAAATTGGCTTTTTCTCTGCACAGTTCGCGAGCAAAATTTGAACCCCTGGAGGGGCCCCGCCCCGGCGGGCATTGCTAGGCTTAAAACCCCCGCCCCGGCGGGGGGTATGTTGAAAGTTTTGAAGCTTTTGTTTTTTTGTGCATTTTATTTGGAACATAAAAGTTAACCTAATGTGTGATGTGATAACATGTTAAACTTACATTAGAATGCTAAATGATTTCTAATATATTATATTGATAAAATATAAAATATAATTATAATTTGAAATAATTATAATTATAGTAAAGGTTTAATTTAATTTGTTAAATTATAATTAATATAGTTTGATTATTATAATCAAAGTAAATGTTTAACTTGAAGTATAATTTGTATAATTATAACTTAATATGTGATTATAATTTAGAATAATTATAATTAAGGTAAATGTGTAATTTAAATTATAATTTATTTAATTATAATTTAAGGAGTGCATGAATTAAAATTGATTATTTATAATCTAAGTAATTGTTTAATTTAAATTATAATTGGTTTAATTATAGTTTAATGCATGATGTAGTTTGATTAATTATAAATTATAATTTGATTAATTAAAGTAATGGTTTATATTAAATTATAAGTTGTGTAATTATAATTGATTAATTATAAATAAAGTGGATGTTTAAATTATAATTTGTTTAATTATAATTTAATATGAGTATGTAATTATTAGTTGATTAATTATGTGAAAATATAATTTGATTATATGATGAATGTTAATTATGCGTTAATTAACTATTAATTTAATAGTTAATGAGGAATGAGTTAACCTAGATTGGTTAACTAACGATGAAGATTAGCTATGTGGTAATTAACTGATATTGTTAATTATACATATGATTTGACAGTGAGTGTCAAACGAGTAATTAGAAAAAAATTAGAAAGTATAAAGTAGAAGTTACTTAAGTGTTTGCTAAACGTTGCTATGAGACTAATAATTTATGCGTATGGTAATACGTTATGTAGGATCATGAAGCAGATTATATTAAGCTATTTTTTGATAATTGGTAATCTACGAGCCAGGCAAGTCTTTCAGTTCCTGTTTTATACGTGAACTTGATGATGAACTGTTTTAAATTGTATTGCAAAGAGCATGATTTGTTATATATGTTATAAGCATGAAATGTTAAAGTCAATGTATGACTACATTGATTTATTTAAATAATGTTGATTGAGTAAGGAACTTAATCTTTATATTTGTTATGTGAGTTAAAGCATGTATGCTATGTTACTTCAGTAATTATGAGATGTATGTTGAGCATATTATTATGTGTTATGTTATACATGAAAACTGTTAGGTCTTGCTGAGCTGTCGAGCTCACTCTTGTAAGTAACCATTTTTGCAGGTCAAGGATGCAAGGTAATGATATGTGCTTAGTGAATTGTAGAGATCAATATTCACGAAGATTACTAATGTTTTATGAGAAATGTAATTGATGTTTTGATTGTATCATCATAGTTAAGTTGTAAGTTGGGTTATCCGATGTGTATGGATAATAATTTTAATGTAAAACTTTGTATAGTCCTTTATTTGTAGCGATTCATGTAATAGAATTGAATCAAAGTTTTGTAATGTTAAGGTTGCGATTCAGGGCAATAAATAAAGATTTATAAAAGTTTTAAATATTCCGCATTTTTTTTAGTGATTTTATTATCGAATAATGATGTAAGGTTAGAATAAAGTGGTATTGTTAACGATCTATTGTATGAATTTTGGGGTCGTTACAGAACCTTTCTTCACCCAAGGGTTTGTGAAGATATCTACTAACTGATGCTCGGTAGGAATAAAAATTAGTTTTATTAAGCCTTTTAACACATTATCCCTCAAAAAATGATGTCTCCCCTCTATGTGTTTTGTGCACCAGTGTAGGAATGGATTTTTAGAAATATCAATGGTGCTAGTGTTATCACAGTATATGTGCACACTTTCACACAAAATATCAAAGTCACATAATGTTTGACGCATCCATAAAATTTGAGAATAGCAACTTCCTGCGGCTAAATATTCATCCTCGGTGGTGGATAAAGCATCCAAAGTTTGCCTTTTACTATGCCACGAAACGAGACTTTGTCCCAAAATTGTACAAGCACCGCTTGTACTCTTTCTATCTATTTGACACCCTGCATAGTCAGCATCTAAGTGCCCCATTAATTCAAAATTATTGCACTTTGGATAAAATAAACCTAAATTTGTAGTGCCAGTTAAATATTTAAATATTCTTTTAACAGCTTATAAGTGTGATTCTTTAGGTTTTGATTGAAAACGAGCACATAAACATACACTATACATTATATCGGGTCTAGATGAAGTTAAGTATAATAGAGAGCCAATCATACGTCGATATTTTGTCAATTCGACATCTATTCCTTTATCATCTGCTGTGAGTTTTATTGATGTACTCATTGGTGTAGCTTTTGTGTTTGAGTTATCAAACCTAAATCTTTTAAGTAGTTCTCTTATGTATTTGGTTTGATGAATAAAGATCCCTTCCTTTGTTTTCTTGATTTGAAGTCCCAAGAAGTAGTTGAGTTCTCCCATTAAGCTCATATCAAATTCCTTGTGCATGCATTTGGAAAACCACTCACAAAGAAAATCATTAGTAGCACCAAATATTATGTCATATACATATATTTGTACAAGAATAATATCTTTATTTTGATGTTTAATAAATAATGTAGAATCAATTTTACCTCTTATGAACCCATTTGACAGAAGATACTTACTCAACCTTTCATACCAAGCTCTTGGAGCTTGTTTAAGTCCATAAAGAGCTTTCTTTAGTTTGTAGAAATGATGTGGGTACTTTTCATGCTTGAATCTAAGAGGCTGTTTTACATACATCTCCTCATTTATGTATCCGTTGAGAAACGCACTTTTTACATCCATTTGATGAAGCTTGAATTTTCTAAAACAAGCAAAGGCTAGCAATATTCAAATAGATTCCAGTCGTGCTACAGGGGTAAATGTTTCTCCATAGTCTATTCCTCTTGCTGATTGTATCCTTGAGCTACTAGCCTAGCTTTGTTTCTAGTAATTGTTCCATACTCATCCAGCTTGTTCTTAAATATCCATTTTGTTCCAGTAATGGACATATCTTTTCGAGGTGGCAATAATTCCCAAACTTAGCATCTTTCAAATTGTTGTAGCTCTTCTGCATTGGTAATAACCAGTTCTCATCAAAAATGGCTTCTTTAGCATTCTTTGGTTCAATTTGAGACAAAAATGCTGAAAATGCACAAAGATTTTGTGTTCTTCTTTTTGTGGTAATCCCTTTGTTTATATCACCAATAATATTCTCGGAAGGATGATTTTTGATGTATCTAGCTATTTTTGGTAGTTGAATGTCATGAATGACCTCTTCTTACTAAATGTTATCATCCCGAATTGATTCTTCCATGTTTGGAGAAATTACTGGTTCATGGTCTTGCTGTTCGTCTAATCTAGCCTGCTGAATAGGTTCCTTTGATTTGCTGTTTTGTTCTCTGTAATAGGTTGGATTTGCAGCCGTCTCTAGATTTCCTCCATCCTCTTCTCTTTCTTTCAAAAGATCATTGTTAGTCTCATTAAATGTTATATGAACAGATTCTTCAATACATAATTTTTAAAAGTTATATATGCGATATGCTTTACTATTTTGAGAGGACCCAATGAAAATTCCTTCATAGGATCTAGCATCAAATTTTCCCAAGTTATCACTAGTATTAAGAATAAAGCATTTAGATCTAAATACCTTGAAATAACTTATATAAGGAATTTTACTATTTAGCAGTTCATATGGTGTTTTTAAGATGATTGGACGACTGAGTACTTTATTTAACACATAACATGATGTGTTTACCACCTCAGCCCAGAATTTCTTTGGAAGTTTACTTTCTTGTAACAATGTTCTAGCCGTTTCTTGTAATGTTCTATTTTTCCTTTCTACCACCCCATTTTGTTGGGGGGTTCTTGGTGCTGAGAACTTATGGCTTATTCCTCTTTGATCACAGAATGTTATAAAATATTTTTGAAACTGAATACCATGATCACTTCTAATTTTTATAAGTTTGAGAGTATATTTTGTCTACAAAAATCTTATTAATTTTTCAAATTCTTTAAATGCTTCATTTTTGGTTTTAAGAAACAATACTGATGTATATCTAGAAAAATCATCCACTATTACAAATGCATAGAATTTACCATTTAAACTAGCATGCCTTTTTGGTCCAATAGATTAAGATGAAATAATTGTAAGGGAGAGGAAGTAGATACCATAGTCTTTGCTATAAAGGAAGTTCTTACTTGTTTCCCAAGTTGACATGGATCACATAAACCTTTCTTTTCAAAGTTGATTTTTGGTAGTCTCTTCACGAGATTTTTCGAGGATAACTTTTTGATTAAGTCCATGTGAACATGTCCCATCCTTCTATGCCATAGATTAGCATCATCTTGTATTGTTGCAAGATATAGTTCTTTATCTTATTGATCAAAATCTAGAGTATATATATTTCCTTCTCTTTGGGCAACTAAAGTAGCTTCGTTAGTACCATGAAATATTGTACATTTATCTTTCTCAATTTTTACTTGATGACCATTATCCATTAATTGACTAACGCTTATAAGATTAAATTCAAGACCTTTAACAAAATGAACATCATTTATATTGACCTTACCATTACCAATTCTACATTTTCCGATTATTTCACAGGTTTGATTGTCTCCAAATGTGATAGTTCCATATTTCTTCTTGAGGTTTAACTTCACAATCTTTGATTTGTCACCGGTCATGAGACGAGAACATCCATTATCAAGGATCTACTTTTGAGAAGGAACTCTTGCCTTGAGATACACTTGTTAGGAAAGCATTTATTTCATCTTTTTGGTACCCATATCTTTTTGGGTCCGCTTGTGTTAGTTATAGGTAAATCACCTTTTTTAATCCATATTCTCTTAATCTTACTTTCTTTCTTAGAACAATTAATATCTAAATGGCCTTTAGTACCACATACTCTACATGTAGTGAAAGGAGGGCAATAGTTTAATTTAAACTGTGATTTGGACTTAAGCATTTGTACTTCCTTTTTTTTATGTGTTGGATTATAACCAACTCCTTGTTTTTCATAAATAGGTCTTTGTTTACCTAACATTGCAGCTAAATTATCTTCTCCTAGAACGAATTTAGCCAGAGACAACTTTAATGAGTCTATTTCTTTTTGTAATTCATTGGTTTGAGTTATCTTATCATGAGTTTTATCACTAAATGTATAAATACATACATCTCTCATTTTTATTTCATTCATTGTTGTCCGATTTATACAATAATAATTACGCGCAAGTGCACACGGTTAATCAAGTAATATAATAGTAAGAAGAGTGTCGAACCCACAGGGAACAATTATTTAACAACTATTTCAATTATTCAATTTCTACTAATTTATCTTATTTAAACAGTCACTCCAATTGATTTATGAGAATTATCTAAATTAAAGTGATTAAGAATCAATTCACTAACAATTAATGAATACCAGATGATTTAAGTATAAGAATACAATTTCCCCAATTAATCCACAATAATTCTCTTACTTTATTTCCACTTAATTCATTCACCCAAATTGCTAACTAGGTTTACTTCATAATTTACTAACATCTTTCAATGATTAGCAAAAATAACTATTTTAACTATTTTACTACTTTCGTGTAAAATCCTTAAAATAGATTCATTAAGTTCACACGTGTATCACAGTTGCACATGGTATATAAATACTTTCGTTTTATATACTATTATTTAATTTCAATTAAGAACTAACAAATTCATGTGTTGTTATATTCAGTTCTAATCTAAGAAATTCTTTTTAAATTCAATCAAAGATATAAGATTAATTGTTGGCCAAACAATTATTTAATTACGCACAAAATAATAACAATCAATTCAGAGAGATAATCAAGTGCAAATAATAATAATTGAATTAAAGCTTCATAAAAGGTTCCATTTTATCCCTAATAAAGAATTAGTTCATCATCAACTCAAAAACATAGAGATAATAATTAAAAGACATCATGCTATAGATATTAAATTAAGATGGAAGAAGGAAAAACTCTGTCGAAGTTCTTCAATCTTCAATCCAACGTCTATCTCCAGAAATCCTTCAATAAAAATCCAATATGCTCCCAAGAGTAGCCTCCAAGAATTGCTAGTTCAAAGAGAGATCTACTACTAAGAAAATAACTAATATTTATAGTCTAATCAAACCCTAGTACAAATAGGCAAGTCTAAAATCCTTTTCTAGCTCAACTTTATGTTTTAAGTAACAGTATCTTCATCAAATCCGTCAGCCAAGCGCGCCCCACGCCTAGCTTCCTTGCAAGCCAGCGCGCCCCGCTCTTCTATGCCAGGGACAACTCTTCGCTCTGGCGCCGCCCCCTAGCGCCTCATGTAGCACACTTCTAGCGCGCCCCGCGCTTGGGTGTCAGCTAGCCCAATTCCAGCTGCTTTCTTCTCCTATGCCCAGCTATGCTCCTTTTCTGCAAATTCACACAAAAATATGAAAAGTAACATGCACTACTTAAGAACTAACAATATATTAAGCTAAGAAATACTGAATTAGTAGGTTTTTAACCTACTCATCAAATACCCCCAAACTTAAGCAATTGCTTGTCCTCAAGCAAACAAACACAAAAATCTACTAAACACAACCTAATCTAATATAACTCAATAAAATGAATGCAACTAACAAGATCGAGCAGAAATCTTAGTAACCAAATAAAGTTGCATATCCGTCATGAATTGACACTTAGCTTACAATCAATCTTGACTACTGAACAGACACACCCTCTTTCATCATCACCTCACTTACACGATTCTAATCCCCTTCCGTATGTGTGTGTCCAATTTCATAATAGCAGCTTAAAGTAATTCATGTGATTATTCCCAATCAAACATTTACCCTTCTCATAGATAACTAATCAAACATGGCATCCACATAAAAATTAAGGGAGTTAGGCTGCTAAACAATAAAATACCAACCGTCAAACACTTATGCTTCGTGGGTGCATTTTAACGCTCCATCCCACCAATTACTCTATATATCTGACTTGTGTAATGTTCAACCCCCTTAGACTTTTCAATGTTACCCGTGTAACGGTCTTTTGCCCAACGACTCCCAAACCCGTAGGCTTTAGGGCGCTAGGTGTAAATACATCCCCTAGGGTTTACTTGTTCGAATAACAAAGGCCACGAGGTCGAACTAAGTCAGTTCTTATTTCACAAGTATTTTTTTTCACTTTTCTTTTCTCTATATTTTTTTTCTCTTTCTGAACCGAAACTCCCCAAAACTTATGTTTTAGCCAATGTTCCATTTTAATCAGTGATCAAGTAAATGACCGTGTTCTATCACACATAAATTCCTAAGCACAACTGACAGTCAATTGGCATGCTTGAAATGGAAAGGGAACAAGAATAATGCTATGAAGCTACGATGATTGAGCCTAATCAGTTCAAGATACTCAATTTTATGCAGGACTAGTGAAAACCAAAGTCATCAACCATTAATTTCATTACCATGACTCACTGCTCAATCTCAATGTACTATGAATGCAAATCCTACATGAATGCCAATTATTTTTATTTTTATTTTTTATTGATTTATATTTTTTTTCACTTTTTTCAATGCATATGGTAAGTACTCTACATGCAACCTATTATGTATGCAAAACACAAAGAATTAAATTCCAATACCCCCAAACTTAAATTAGGTAATGTCCCCATTACGTTGTCATAGGAAATATTAAAAATGAGGACTTCCTTGAGCGTTCATCATATATTGGGGGGTATGTAGGAAGATTTGGAGGAACAGGCAACTAGACCGGTTCGAAATTCAGTGTGAATCGCGAATAGGCCTCCGCCAATGCTGTAAATGCCCCAATGTTGTAGGCATGCATCAAGGCTTGACATTGGGCAAGTCACAGACTTCGCTGTTGACTTTGCCTCTGAAAATTCGTTGATGGCTTAGCTTCCGCCTCTTCTGCCATTAGCTCATCGGCTCATGGTGGTGAAGATGGGATCATGATGTAGCCCTCACCCCGTGGATGTGACTGTGCTCCCGCCCATACTCTGTACTTTTCAATGGTAGGATGGTTAATGATGGCCATTGGGTGTTGAATTGGCTCCGAGGTGTGCCACTGGACCTCAGCTTGCTGACATAAATCCGTGATAAGGAATCCATGTAATAACCCGCCTGTGGGACCTTCTCTTAGCAATCATTCAATAGATTCTTGAATACAGAGTCCGACGTCGACGTTCAATATCTCAATTGCATTATTCGACCCGCACTCATGATTGACAATGCCATAGAGAAGCCATGCCCGTTCCTTAGTTATGTCATTTTGGTGACGTGTAGGCATCAGTCTAGCACAAATAAACGCGTACCATGGTTTCCCATATCGACTAAGAGCGACGTGTGGAAAAGTAACTTTTTCATCTGTTCCCGCTTTGGTGGCCCAATGAGTTCTTGGCTTACACAGCCGTGCTATTATCTCATCCAGGTTGGGCAGATGGTCCTCGTATCGATCTATCTGCGGTGTATTTACCCCAAAGTATTGATTGATTGCCGCTGCTCTGAATGACACTGGCTTACCCCGAACCATTACCACATTATCAACGTGTTCGATTGCGTTGGCATAAAACTCCTTGACAATGTTGATCACCGCAGGTTTAGGCTGTTCCACTAATTGAAACCAATTTTGTTCCACAATCATGAGCGCCATGTCGCCATCCAAATTGGCATCCGATTTCAGTCCTCTTTCTAGTACCAACATTTTCTTATCAATTACTTTGTTGTAGCGCGTTGATGTCGCCTCACTTACGAACTTTGATTCATCATACGTCTTTCTAGTGGTAGAACTGGACCCCCTTTGACATTTGGATGCCATAGTGATGCTCTATAGTCGAATTGTTCCCAAAGAATTGAAGTTAGATTGTTGAAGCCTGTTGAAGCCTGTTGAAGCAATTTATCGAACAAGTAGTGGGCACAAACAATTCTTCCCCAATCTTACTCTTCTTTGAATTTCTCCAATTATCCCCCAAGTATCACACAAACAAGATTAACCTTGGGTCATCAGTAACCCAAGGGTTCCCAATACAGTAGTAAAACACTTCAATGAAACGTATGAGACCTTATGCAATAATACCCCAATATAAATTACTTACTCGTATTACCTTTGGATTTTACTTCAATCGGATGTTTGTGGATTCAATGACCTATGTTCTCCTTGCCTTGAATTTCAATTGTGGGTCTTTGGATGGGGTGAGTACTGCAGATGTAGCCGAAGTTGGGGGTGAGGAGGAGGAACAAATTCGGATGGTGAGATACGAATTTGGGGATTAAAAGAATATGGATATGGGTAGATTAGAAGGTGGAATGGAATAGAGGTTAGTTTCGATTGAGAGTGTTTGAATTAGCTTTGGGGAAGTTAGGTTTTGATTTGGATTTGGAGAGAAGAGTTGTTGAATTGGATTAAGTTTAGGGAGAGAGTAGACTTTGACTTGGATGTGGAGAAAGAAATTCGACATGAGGCTTGGTTTAAAAACTTCTTCAGCCGAACTGCGCGCCCCGCTCCTGAGCTTCACTTAATGGGGCAGGCTTGCGCTGGAGTGCCATCTCTTGGATTTCTCTTTGTATAATTTTGCGTTCTCATAAGCTTGCACTCGGAATTCATCTAATTCGCTCAGCTGCAGAAGATGCTTCTCACCGGCTGCTTCGAGGTCTAGGTTTAACTTTTTTATGGCCCAGTAAGCTTTGTGTTCCAATTCCACCGGTAAGTTGCAGGCTTTACCGAAAACCAGTCGATATGGCGACATACCGATTGGGGTCTTGTACGCCGTGCGATATGCTCATAGAGCTTCATCTAGTTTGCTTGCCCAATCCTTCCGAGATGGATTTACTATCTTTTCCAGAATCTGTTTCACTTCCCGGTTGGACACCTCTGCTTGGCAATTTGTCTGTGGTTGATATGCCGTAGCAACCTTATGTTGAACTCCATATTTAGACAAGAGTGCTGCAAAAGATTTATTGTAGAAGTGTGTGCCTTCATCACTGATAATTTCTCTTGGCGTCCCAAATTTGGTGAAGATATTTTTACAGAGAAAGTTCAGCACCACCTTAGCATCATTCATAGGTAGAGCCACTGCTTCCACCCATTTGGACACGTAATCCACTGCCACCAGTATGTATTTATTGTTTAATGATGATGGGAAAGGTCCCATGAAGTCGATGCCCCATACGTCGAATAGCTCTACTTCTAAAATGGTATTTAGTGGCATTTCTTGGCGACTTGATGCTCCCCATTCTTTGGCATCTGTCGCATCTTTTGGTAAATGCGTGAGAATCTTTGAATAATGTTGGCCAAAAGAATCCCGACTGTAAGACTTTCGCTGCTGTCCTATCTCCGCCGTAGTGACCGCCATATAACAAAGAGTGACAATGTTGTAATATCCCCTTAATTTCGGATTCAACCACACATCTCCGTATCCATCTGATCGGTGCACTATTTAAATAAGAAGGGTTCGTCCCACATATACTGCTTTACTTCAAATAAGAACCTTTTCTTCTGCTGAAAACTGAAATCGAATGGCACAATCCCGCTAACAATGTAATTTATGAAATCTGCGTACCAAGGGGTTTCTGTAGCCACCGCAAATAGTCGTTCATTCGAAAAAGCTTTATTGATCATTATTTTCTCGAATTCCTACTGTTATTTATTCTTCAACCTTGACAAGTGATCGGCTACTTGATTTTTTGTCCCTTTTTCTATCCCAAATCTCAAGATTGAATTCTTAAAGTAGCAGGACCCAACGGATCAGTCTTGGTTTGGCACCTTTCTTCGAGATGAGGTATTTTATTGCCGAGTGATTTGTGAAGACTACTACTGTTGGCCGATTTATCGATCAATATATTTGCGCAAGTGTACGCGGCCAATGAGTAATAAAGAGTAAGTAAAGATCGTTCCCACGGAGAATTAACAGATAAAAGGTTGCCAAACCACTAGCACATAATCGCCTCAGTCTTATTTAAACGAGCGATAAAGAGTTGGAATTAAAACTAAGTTCACTAGGCAAGGAATTAAAACATGCAATAAATAATCCTAAGGTAGAATCATATAATGAAGATAAGAGATCCCAATTTCCTCTAATAATTCGTCTAAGTCGACATACTTCCAATTAGGTCAAATTAATCATTACAGGTTGTAAGCCGAGAACACGAAAGTGAAAGAAAACCATCTTTCGATGCACCTAATCCATATCACATGCAATCCATAGATGATAGAACGCACGTGAACACCCACATTACCTAAACCGCTATATGTCTATGTGATTTACAAATAATTAGGGTTCTCTATTGACTACGAGCGGTGCTTCAGCATATGTCTATCCTAAGCACAAATCATACGTCCAACGTCATGTGAACGTACAATTGCCCACCACTACGATTAGATCTAAACCTACACTTCATCTTTCAAGTCCACATAGGTTGTCACAGTAATTGGTCATGACTTAATTAAGCAATGAAAGCATAAATTGCAGTAGACAATCATATAGCAATCAATAAGAACCAACATGGAATAAAAATCAACATAGACTACTCATTAGGTTCCATTGGAATCTCAAAATAAGTTCTAAGTCATAAATTACTCAAACATATCATCCACAAGTTGAATATACATCATAAGATTACAAATAGGAAGCAAAGAGATTCAAAAGATAGAAAATAGCAAATCTGAGTGCTCAAGCTCCTTGTTGAATCTCCAATGGAATCCACTTGCTTCAATCTTCAAACCTAATCTAACCCTAGAAACTAACTAACTAAACTAAACCCTCATCTAGACTTAATCTACTCCTAAGCTATACAAGAAATGTAAAAATAAAGGAAGAGGGCTAGGGCTAGGGCTTAATACCAAAAATGTGTTTTTTTCTCTTGCCAAAAACAAACCCCCTTATATCCTTGGCCAATCCACGAACTGCTAAAATAAAAAGTCAAAGAATCAGTCAAGCCGAGCTGGCGCAGCTACGCGACTTTATGCTGCGGTCCTGGCGCGGCCACGTGTGTCCCCAGTTTTGCTTGTCTACTCTGCTAGTTGGCGCGGGAGCGCGCCTTTGCTACTTTAACCTGGCGCCGCCGCGCGGCACCTGAAACTTGGATTCCTGGCTTTTTGCTGCTGGCTCAAGGCTGGTTACTTCATGCTTTCCTTTTTGTGGACCTTTAGCCTCGTAGCATCATTCATTTGCCTCTTTATTCTATGCCATCATGCTTTCCTTATGATGTAAGCCACTTTCTGTGCCTTGCCCCATTTATGCCATCTTTGGTCCTTTTCCGCTCAATTTGCACTCGGAGAGTTCCTAAACATGAATAATGAAAAACAAAGGAAAAACATATTAAAAGCACAGGAATACTCGAGTTTAAGCAACGAAACAAGCTGGTTACTATCCGAATAAGTGGTCATAAAACCACTTATCAAATACCCCCAAACTTAACCGTTGCTTGCCCTCAACAAACCAAAACAAAACCAAACAAAAGATGCAATGCAGTATATACAATGTATGCAATCTACACTATCATGAATGCAAATCCAAGTCCCAGTCAATATTGAACTTTCAAAGAAATGCCTCAGAAAACCACGAGATAGTCGAACAGATAAGCTACCCAAAACAAGACCATAAGGCATATTCTGCAAATCCAAAACTGTCAGCACAGATGTGTTGTGCGTTGTGTGCCTAGCAACCATTATACATGATTTCAGATAAATAACTCACATACTATGCTTCTTAGGGGAAAAACAAGTTTTAAGTTAAAAAAAGCATTAAATCATATAAGTTCTAACCAAGACCATGTATTACTAAAGCTAAGAGTCAATAAGGGGTTTTCATTAAGCTTTTATTACTCATGAGGGCGTATTCGCACTTTTCCGTGTACACAGTTGACTGTGCAATGCCTCGTTCTCTTAGGCTTTTCAATGATACCTATGTAGCGAGCTTTCGACCAACGACTCCTAGACCAGACGGCCTTAGGGCGCTGGGTGTAGAGACACCCCGAGGGCTTACTTGCTCGAATATCAAAGACCACATAACTCGACGTAACCAAAGTGTTTATTCTATTTGTGTCTTTTTCAATGCATTTTCTTTTCTTTTCTTTTCTCTTTTTCTTTTTCATAGGGGAGTGCGTCTTACGCTCCATCTCCCCAAATATCATGCAAAACCCCTATTTTCCCCCAAACTTAAGCTTTTTACACTCTAGTTATTATCATATGAGAACTAAAATTCTTTCATTAAAACACAGATTTTCCACCAGAAGACAAGTATGTGCAAATTTAAACTTAGCATGTCATGATGGTTACTCTAACATGCTAACTGTCTACATAGTATTTCACATATAAGGATTTACATATATGACCATACAATCAAGCTTAGGTCTCAAATCAGTTCAAAAATCAAGCGAATTTAATTTCTTCATAGGCCAAATACGTAAATCACCAACTGAAATTGGATTCATGCAAAATGTCCTGACACAGAATGCAAAACAGAATGCAAAAATTTTAAAATTTTAACAAATTTTAACTATTTACAACCTTCATGCACTAAATGAACTGACACAACATGAAATGAACTAACTACATGCAAAAATAACACCAATACCCCCAAATTTAAATTGTTCAATGTCCTCATTGAAGGTAAAGGTAAAAAGAAAGTAACTCCCCTATTCTGGCTCGTGGTCACTGTCGTCCTGTCAATATGCTCGTGAACTAAGTTGAAGGACTCGGACTGTGCTGGTGGCATCCTCTCAGAAGTTTCCCCGTCTCTCTCTGCTCTTGGTAAAATAAACCCCGCTCAACACTATACTTAACGAACCAACCCAACTCAATATCAACCTTGCTCTGCTAATGATCCCACACTCAATGTCTCAATTGATCAGGTTGAGAGGATGAGGTGGATGGGAATTGGTACTTTGGATTGAGGAGGTAGGAGGTTTTTAAAACAAAGGCTTGTAGTGGGGGGGGGGGAATTAAATGAGATGGAAGAGATGAGGGAATGCATTAAGGAACTTGAGGGTTTGGGATAAGAGGGATTGAGGCTTGGGTGCTGCTGATAATTTACATAAAATAATGCCCCCCCAAAATCTGCAAGATTTTCCTTAAGACAGGCCCAGTTTATGTGTGGCGCGGCCCCGCGTGGTAATGCCTTGGATTGGGCGCGGCCGCGCGGACCATCAGATTTTGTTGCTGTAGATTTTTGTCATGAACTTAGGTTGGCTTTTTCTTTTCATTCATTCCGAGTAGCCTTTGACCTGAAATACGCTGACAATACTTATTAAGCCCTCCTAGACTAACAAAAGTATATAAAATCTATATACATCAAGAGAATGAACATGTATGCATTTATATTCCCAAAAATTCTCTAAAGGCGTATATGGAATGCAAGTGCATCAAAAGTATGCTATAAGCTCTGTAATCCCAAAAATATACGCATTCATGCCTAAGTTCAAAAATATAGGCAATGAACTCGTAATTCCTACAGTATGAAAAAATTTAAACTAAATATTAACTAATAAGAATTAAATGAGGGGGATGGAAATGTGATAGAAAGCATGTAAATGGAGAATTAAACAAAGAGATAGAGAGAGGGATGATGGGAAGTAGGTAATGGAGAATTAAACAAAGAGAGAGAGAAATGATGGGGTGCCTCCCATCTAGCGCTTGATTTATAGTCCTCTAGCTCGACTGTGTCTGCCCACTGCTACCCAACTTCCCGACGATACTGGAGAGCCCCTCCATCCATCAGAATAGTTGGTGACTCTGGCAGCTTCCCAGTAGGAGTGGATGCAGATTTAAACTACCTTGCATTGGATAAGTAAAAGAATTTCCTGTCCTGAAGGTTGGGCAGCCAGGCAAGGGTTCCGTTGTATAGGTGAAATGATCGGGACATGGAGGTATAAACCACACAACGAACTCTTTTTCTATTCTCTTCTCTTCTGACCACCATGGTTTGAAGCTCACAGACTCTCTCATGTTATTGAGATCCGTATCTGTAATGTGGCTTCCAAGGGGGAAAGGGTGTGCAAACTTGACTGGTCTCTCAAACTTAGGCGGAGAAGGCTCTTGGGGTATTATCACTGTTGGTTCATACTGTTCCACATCCCCAATTATCTCCTCTATTTCCATTGCCTTCGGCTCGTCCAATTGCAATTACACTTCGGATTCTCCATCAGTCTCTGCATCCATGTCATAGCACCATGTATCCTGGGGATCATTACTCACGGCTTCAAACATCTGAGGCATTGGACTTTTACTATCTTGAGCTTCATTTACTTGCTCAATCACCTCCTTATTCCTTAAAGCTGTGCTAATTTGCTCTACCCAAGTTTGAAGATCCTCAATTGACTGCTCTTGTTCGACCAAGATCTCCTTTGTTGATGCTAATGAGCTACCCCACATAGTTTCCAATCCTTCCTTTTCTGTTTCAGCCACAGGCTCCATGTATTGTGGCTCACTGGTAGAAGCATGGTTGATTGGGGCCATCTGATATTAAAAATTTTGGTTTGATGGCTCTTGGCTCCCAAACAACTCCTCTTGGTTTTCTAAGCTCCCATATATGAATTCCATTGTTGACTGTTCTCCTTGTAAACACAGGGGTTGGTATGTGGGTTCGAGTGCATAAATTGGAATTGGCTCGTTGTGTTCTTGATAGCTCACAGTATGGTTTTGAATCCCTTGTTCTTCCTCTATCATCAAGGCCTTGCTAATTTGCTCTGCCCAGTTTTGGATATTCTTGACTGACTTCTGTTGCTAAATCAAGATGTCCTTTAGTGATAAGTCACCTCCTTCCTCCAATCTTGCATTTGCTGTGTCACCCTCAAAATTGTATTGAGGCTCGTAAACTGGAGTCTGGAAAGTGCATTCCGGGGCGTAAATAGGATTTGGATCCCAATACTGGTCTTGATAATAATCTGATGAAGGGTCTGCTGAAGGGTCTGGGTGATACCCCCAATCTGGCTGATAAGAGGGATACGGCTCGGTGTAGGAATAACCACCCCCATACTGCTCTTGTCTAAAACTGATAGGCTCCTGATGGCTCGTGCAGCTCCCAGCACCATAGTCATATGTCACTGCCGTCTCTCGACTCTGTTGGGCTGAAACAGTATATGTGACGAACGAGAATTTTGTAAAGATATTTGAATATTTATTGAAATAAATAAATATTTTTAATGATTTAATTATTGAATTAAATAATTAATTCATGAATTTGTGGTAGATTAATTTAATTATATGTGTGACATTAATTAAATTAATATGTAGTAATTTAATAGTTCAAATAATATATTTAATGGAGTTTATTTGATTAATTGAATTAATTAAATAAGGAGATGTTACTTTAGTTAATTTAATAATTAATTAATGAATTAATAAATTAACATAATTAATAAATAAAAATATTAATTATGTGACAATGTGATTTATTGTGAATTATCTTATTTTATTTAATTGATTTAAATAAAATTAATTAATCAATAAGTAAGGTGACAATTAAATATATAGCAAATTAGTTTATTAAAATAAATGGGGAAAGAAAAGAAAAGGAAGGCAAACAAGGCCTTAAGAGAAGTTAATCCGTTTATTATACAACGGTAACATTTATATAATACGTATACTTATTATTTCTAAGTTATTATCAGAAGAAACTTAGAAGTTTTTCAGAGAAAAGATAGAGAGAAAAGAAGAAGAAGAAGAAGAAGAGATTGAGAGAGATTGAGAAAGGAAGAATTGAGAAATCAATTGTGTTTCTTTGATTTATCTTCACTACTAAGGGTAGCCCCTTCTTTTCAAGTTTTTAAAATTGATATTTCTTCATTACGTGTTTTAAAGTTTTCTGTGAAAATTGGGTTTCCCAATTGGGTTACGATATAGCTTTATCTATATGGGTATGGAATCATAACGTGTTTTTCTAACATATAATCATGTTTTAAAGGATCAATTTTATTTAATTTGGCCTTAATTGGGTTTTGAAGAAAATTACAGAGTTTTTATACGTCTTTGTAAAAACTCTCTGTTAAGAATCATTTTGGGAAATTAAAGTATGAGGTTATCATATATGTGACCGTAGATGTTAGTATTGTGTGTTAGATCATGTATCCATGATTTACACTAATCACACCAAGTAATTTTGTTAATAAATGGGTTTTATGAATTTACAGAGTATTGAATATGGGTAAATAACCCATATCGGTTAAATTAATGATTGATTCATATAATTGTATTAAAATTGAATTATGAATATGATTGTATATGTTTAAACAAAGAGAATGGAATTAAAATGAACGGATTCGGTGTAGTAACGAATCCGTAATGATAGATTATATATTTTTCATAAAAAACTTTACAAGTTATGAAGAACAGTGAATTTGATGATTTTAATTCGTATAATTTTATGTGTTAGAAGTGTTATATAATGTTCCTATGAAGTTTATACTTCATGGGTAACACTACAAATCATTATATTGGTGTAAAATTGGAGAAAATGGCCAAATTCTGTGTTCGTTCGCGAACTTCAGATTCTGAGATTTCGCAGCCGCGTGGCCGCGCCGGGTGCAAGACTAAACGGTGTGCGGCCGCGCCCGTCTGAAATTTTGAAAACAATAAAAAATAAAATTGTTAAGTGTTGAAAATTTATGAAATGTGTTTTGAGTCTAATGAACATGAACACATGTTGTATAAAAATGATAAAATATTGATGAGTTTAATAATTTATGTTATGTAATTAATTAATAAATTAATTACGTGACTTAAACTATTATTTGTAAAGGTTAAATAATGTGTTATAAACATTAAGACATTATCTTAAATCTAATTAACATGAAGACATGTTATGTATGTAATGAGTTATTAATACAAGTTAATAACTTAAGTTATGTGATTAATTAACAAGTTAATTAATCAACGTAAACCATTATTTGAAAATCTAATAATGAGTTTGAAGAATACTATTGTAAATCAATAATCATATCGAACTTGTGATTAATTGATATTGTAAATGTGTGATAGGTAAGAGTAATTAAAGAAGTGAGAAATAATTATAGCTTGTGCACGAGGCAAGTTTTCTATCTCTAACTTATTATTATTGTTGGGAAAGTTTCCTAAACTAAACTCTTTAAATTAAGCAATTGCTATGCTTAATTACTATTGTTGAGCAAATTCGTACTCTTGAATATCCAAGTTTAGAATTTTACATGAGATGCCATGATTCTTTTAAAAGTATCATTTAAGTGTACAATACTTATTCGATTGTATACCTTGAGAAGTTAATATTCAATTTGAATATCATTTATTGAGTTATCCAAACCAACTTTATTTGGTGCGGATTCTGATGTCAAACTGAGATGAACAACCCTAATATAGGGGATTAATGAAGATGCTTTAAGCGTTAAGATAATGTGCACATCATCAGTACGAAGGGCTGATCTCCCTAAGTACGAGAAGTAAAGTCTATAGTCTTATGACTGTTAAAGGTTGGAAAGGTTAATATACTTGACAACCTAAGACTCGGTTCAAGGTCTTAATGACCCTCAGAAGTATTTGACTCTCGATTAATATTCTTGATTCAAAAGTTGAGAAGTAATTTGACTCTTGATTAATATTCTTGATTCAAATGCTGAGTTTTCTGTTATTCAGAATTCTTTCACTCGCATGTTATTATTCTGTCATATTTTTATACTTGCGGGCATTCGTGCTAACTCTTGAATAATAACATTGCAGCTAATAATGAACGAAGTGATGTACCTTCTAGTAGCAAGGGCAAAGGAAAAGCTAACAAGTGTTGAGGACTTGTGTTGATGTTAAGAATGTTAAAGTTTAAGATTTATGTGTGATGACTTAAAACTTATTTATTTACGTTTCTGCAACAGAGATTTAAGGTTAAGTTTAACCTGGGATTTATGATGTATTATTATTTTAGATGATGATTTATTTGTCTAATAAATGAATTCATTATTTATGGGTAGATAGTTGTATGATATTGGAACAGTGAACACCAAATCTTGTGGAAATTAAGATACCGAATTTGGGGGTGTCACAGTATCCAGCTTCCTCGAGAGAAACTCTAGTTGTGCTGAAAGTGTTACGATTGGGTCGACGCCATCATTGTATGCTTCCCTTGTTTGCTCTTGCCTTGTGTAGTTCCATGGATAGAAATTTAAGTCCATTGTTCCTGAAAAGAGAATATAGGAAGAGAATTAAACCAAAATAAAAATGTTTAAATTAAGACTAATTTGATTAAACTAATATTGGCAAACAGTTATCCAATTAATTCCCCGACAACGGCGCCAAAAACTTGTTTGCCGATTTATCGGTCAATATATTCGCGCAAGTATGCGCGGCCAATGAGTAATAAAGAGTAAGTAAAGATCGTTCCCACATAGAATTAACAGATAAAAGGTCGCCAAA
Organism: Panax stipuleanatus; assembly: GCA_020205555.1. Taxonomy (NCBI): domain Eukaryota; kingdom Viridiplantae; phylum Streptophyta; class Magnoliopsida; order Apiales; family Araliaceae; genus Panax; species Panax stipuleanatus. Next base: position 102,188,477 of record CM035116.1, on the reverse strand, counting down.
CCACTAGCACATAATCGCCTCAGTTTTATTTAAACGAGCGATAAAGAGTTGGAATTAAAACTAAGTTAACTAGGCAAGGAATTAAAACATCCAATAAATAATTCTAAGGTAGAATCAGATAATGAAGATAAGAGATCCCAATTTTCCCTAATCATTCGTCTAGGTCGACATACTTCTAATTAGGTCAAATTAATTATTACAGGTTGTAAGCCGAGAACACGAAAGTGAGAGAAGGCCATCTTTCGATGCACCTAATGCATATCACGTGCAATCCACAGATGATAGAATGTACGTGAACACCCACATTACCTAAACCACTATATGTCTATGTGATTTACAAATAATTAGGGTTTAAGGTCAAGTTCTCAATTGACTACGAGCGGTGCTTCAGTATATGTCTATCCTAAGCACAAATCATACATCCAACGTCATGTGAATGTACAATCGCCCGCCACTACGATTAGATCTAAACCTACACTTCGTCTTTCAAGTCCATATAGGTTGTCACAGTAATTAGTCATGACTCAATTAAGCAATGAAAGCATAAATCGCAGTAGACAATCACATAGAAATCAATAAGAACCAACATGGAATAAAAATCAACATAGACTACTCATTAGGTTCCATTGAAATCTCAAAATAAGGTCTAAGTCATAAATAACTCAAACATATCATCCACAAGTTGAATATACATCATAAGATTACAAATAGGAAGCAAAGAGATTCAAAAGATAGAAAATAGCAAATCTGAGTGCTCAAGCTCCTTGTTAAATCTCCAATGGAATCCACTTGATTCAATCTTCAAACCTAATCTAACCCTAGAAACTAACTAACTAAACTAAACCTTAATCTAGACTTAATCTACTCCTAAGCTATACAAGAAATGTAAAAGAAAAGGAAAAGAGCTAGGGCTAGGGCTTAAGGCCAAAAATGTGTTTTTTTCTTTTGCCATAAACGAGCCCCCTTATATCCTTGACCAATCCATGAACTACTAAAATGAAAAGTCAAAAAATCTATCAAGCCGAGCCGGCGCGGCCGTGACTCTTTATGCTGCAGTCCTGGTGTGGCCGCTTATGTCCCCAGCTTTGCTTGTCTGCTCTGCTAGTTGGCGCGGGCTTGCGGCTTTGCTACCTTAACCCGGCGCGGTTGCGTGACACCTGAAACTTGGAATCTTGGCTTTTTGATGCTGGCTCAAGGCTGGTTGCTTCATGCTTTCCTTCTTGTGGACCTTTAGCCTCGTAGCATCGTTCATTTGCCTCTTCATTCCATGCCATCATGCTTTCCTTATGATTTAAGCCACTTTCTGTGCCTTGCCCAATTTAGGCCATCTTTGGTCCTTTTACGCTCAATTTGCACTTGGAGAGTTCCTAAACATGAATAATGCAAAACAAAGGAAAACATATTAAAAGCACAGGAATACTCGAGTTTAAGCAATGAAATAAGCTGGTCACTATTCGAATAAGCGGTTATAAAACCACTTATCAACTACCTTTGTTCCAATCAAATAAGCTCTGAATTTATCGAATGCAAACACCACGGCGAGGAGCTCTTTTTCAGTTGTTGTGTAGTTTACCTGTGCATCATTCAGAGTTTTGCTAGCATAGTAAATTGAATGGAAGACTTTATCCTTTCTCTATCCCAAAATAGCTCCCACTGCGTAATCCCTTGCATCACACATTAATTCGAATGATAGCGTCCAATCTGGTGTAACTATGATTGAAGCGGTAACAAATTTTTCTTTTAATATTTCAAACGCTTTCAAACAGTCAGCGTCAAACTTCAATGGCACATCCTTCTCGAGTAATGCACACAAAGGTTTAGTGATCTAGGAGAAATCTTTGATAAAGCGTCGATAAAATCCTGCATGCCCCAAAAAACTGCAAATCCTTTTTACAGAGGCCGAAGGTGGTAGATGTTCAATTTTTGAAATTTTTGCTCGATCCACCTCTAAACCCTCTGCTGAAACCCGATGGCCTAAGATGATCCCTTGTCATACCATGAAGTGACATTTTTCCTAGTTAAGGATCAAGTTAGTGTCCACACACCTCTAAAGTACCAATGTAAGATTCACCAAACATAGATCAAAGCTCTCTCCAAACACTGAGAAGTCATCCATAAATACCTCAACATTTTTCTCCACCATGTCTGAAAATATGGCCATCATGCATCGTTGGAACGTGGCTGGGGCATTACATAACCCAAAAGACATCCGACGAAATGCGAACGTTTCGTAAAGGCAAGTAAAAGTCATCATTTCTTGATCTTCAGGTGCTATCACAATTTGGTTGTATCCCGAGTATCCGTCCAATAAACAGTAGAACTGATGCCCTGCAAATCGATCTAACATCTGATCAATGAATGGCAACGGGAAGTGATCCTTTCGGATGACTTTGTTTAATTTCCTGTAATCCATGCATACTCGCCATCCCCTTACCGTTCTTGTTGGAATGAGTTCATTGTTCTCATTTTTGACGACTGTCATGCCTCCCTTCTTTGGCACGCACTGAACCGGACTCACCCATGAATTATCTAAAATTGGATAAATTATACCTGCATCAAGCCATTTGATAATTTCTTTCTTGACAACTTCCTTCATAATGGCATTTAGTCTGCGCTGCTATTCCACAACTAGCTTCGCCTCCTCTTCCAATAGAATTTTATGCATGCAGAAAGAGGGACTGATTCCCTTGATGTCGGCTATCGTCCATCCAATTGTAGATTTGAACTCTCGTAATACTCTTAATAACTTTTCTTCTCGCAATTCTGTGAGAGTAGCTGAGATAATTACTGGTAGTGTGGATGATTCTCCCAACTAAGCATACCTAATATGGCTCGGTAGTGGCTTTAATTCTAGAACCGGTGGCTCCTCAATTGTTGTTTTGGGTTGTGTCTTGGATTTCTCAGCCCGCTCTAAGTCCTCAAATTTCTTCCCATATGGTCTGAATGGAGGAGATGCGTTCAATAGGTGTAAATATTCCAAAGAATCTGGGAAGTATGCCTCATTTGAACTTCCTAATGCTGTGTCAAGTGGATCTCCAAATACATTACTCGATACGAACTCTTGTGCCACAGTCTCGACTACGTCAATCCCAAAATAATCCTCGGTCTCTTTTGGAAACTGCATTACCATGAACACATTAAATGTAACTTCTTGATCCTATACCCATATCGTGAGTTCTCCTTTCTGGACATCAATCAATGTTCTCCCCGTAGCTAAGAATGGTCAGCGTAATATGAGTGGAATCTCCTTATCTTCCTCAAAATCGAGCATAATAAAATTTGCTGGAAAGAAGAATTTATCTACCTTCACCAGTATGTCTTCTATAATCCCACGCGGATATGTCAGAGATCTGTCTGCTAGCTGGAGGGTCACATTGGTGGGCTTTACTTTGGGCAAACCCAACTGGGTGTAGTTGGAAAGCGGCATCAGATTAATACTACCCCCCAAGTCACATAATGTTTTTCCAAAGAATTTCTCCCCAATAGTACATGGTATCGTAAAACTACCCGGGTCCTTAAGCTTTGGTGGTAACTTGTTTTGTAGGATCGCACTGCACTCCTCCGTAAGTGCAATAGTTCCAAAATCCTTTAACCATCTCTTCCTCGACAGGATTTCCTTCATAAATTTCGCGTAACTCGGCATCTGTTCTATAGCTTTAGCGAATGGGATATTAATTTGCAATTTCTTGAATACCTCCACAAACTTAGAAAATTATTAATCTTCTTTCGCTTTCCGGAGTCTCCTTGGGTATGGAACTGGTGGCACATAAGCTTCTGGCTTCTTCACATATGCATTCTCTCTTGTTTCACCCACTATTCCTGTCTATGTCGCTGATTGTCCCTCAGTATCATCCTCAGTCGATACCTGCGGAGTCGGCCCTTGTGTAGCTGCATCCTCTAAATTTTTCACATTTCTCAAAGTGATTTCCTTACAGTGTTCTTTTCCATCCCTTGGGTTCGTTTCTGTGTCGCTGGGCAATGCTCCTTGAGGTCGAGAATTCATAGCTGTAGCCAACTGTCCGATCTAGTTCTCAATGTTCCTCAGAGTTACCTCATGAGTGTTCTTCCAAGTCTCATTATCCTTGATGTATTTTATCAGTAGTTCCTTAAGTTCTAGCTTTCTTTCTTGTTGTGCTAGCTGTTGCGGTTGTTTTGCCTCAAATCCTGGGTGTACAACTTGTCATGGAGCTTGCTGTTGAGCTTGTTGTTGATTTTGATTATTACTCCATGAGAAATTCGGATGATTTTGCTAGCCTGGATTGCAACTATTTGAATTCACCCCATATTGCTGCTGCTTACCATAATTCCCCACAACTGTGCTGATTCGGTGTTGATAGTGCACTGATCTGACGGATGGGCTCTTGAACATAACTCGCATACCACCTCAACTTTCTGAACATTCTGAACTCCCAAAGAGTCTATCTTCTTCGTCAAAACTGAAACCTGCGGTGATAATACTGTTACGACTTCTAATTACAACACCCCTGCTACCTTAGGTTGAGATGTTCTGCTCGTCGGCCATTGATAATTGTTAGCCGCTATGGTTTTGAATTGTTCATAGCTATCTTCACAGCTTTTAGCATTCAAAGCCCCACCTGAAGCGGCATCAATACTGGTCCTCAAATTCCCGTCAATACCATTATAAATTGTTTGAACCTATAGCCATAACGGCACCCCATGATGTGGACATTTTCGAAGAAGCTCCTTGAACCTTTCCCAAGCTTCGTATAAAGACTCTGAATCAGACTGTTTGAAGGCCATAACAGCAACTCTCATCCTTGCCATCTTAGCTGGTGGAAAGAATTTAGCAAGAAACTTTTGTGCCAAATCCTCCCACGTTATGATGGATCCCGATGGCAATGAATGTAGCCAACTCTTCGCTTTGTCCCGTAAAGTGAACGAAAATAACCTCAACCTTACTGCATCGTTTGACACCTGATTAAATCGGAATGTATCACAAATCTCCATAAAACTGATCAGGTGGTCATTTGGATCATCCGTTGGTGCTCCACTGAACTGACATGAGTTTTGGATCATATGAATCATGCCTGACTTGAGCTCAAAACTATGTGCTGTAATGGCAGGTCGTGCAATACTAGACTGAATGTCTGCGACTTTCGGCTTTCCATAATCCCGCAGTGGCTTGTACTCTTCATTCTCCTAATTTTCCATTGTGCCTTGATTAGCTCTTCTCCCTTTTAGGAAAGTTCTTTCAATCTCGCTGTCGTAAAGAACTAGGTCGGATCCTTGAGACCGTGTTTGCATAAATCGATGAAATTACCCTGTGCACACACGACTCCTGGATCAAAGCTTGAACAGAATTTAAACCTGTAAAAGCAAATAACTAAAATAAAAAATCTGTTTGAATAATCTAAATTAATAAAAACTAATAATAAAATAATTATTAGAACTGATCCCCGACAACGGCCCCAAAAACTTGTTGTCCGATTTATACAATAATAATTACGCGCAAGTGCACACGGTCAATTAAGGAATACAATAGTAAAAAGAGTGTCGAACCCACAGAGAACTAGTTATTTAACAACTATTTCAATTATTCAATTTCTACTAATCTATCTTATTTAAATAGTCACACCAATTGATTTTTGAGAATTATCTAAATTAAAGTGATTAAGAATCAATTCACTAACAATTAATGAATACCTGATGACTTAAGTATAGGAATACAATTTCCTCAATTAATTCACAATAATTCTCTTACTTTATTTCCACTTAATTAATTCATCCAAATTGCCAACTAGGTTTACTTCACAATTTACTAACATCTTTCAATGATTAGCAAAAATATATATTTTAACTATTTTACTACTTTCGTGTAAAATCCTTAAAATAGATTCATGAAGTTCACACCTGTATCACAGTTGCACATGGTATATAAATACTTTCGTTTTATATACTGTTATGTTATTTCAATTAAGAACTAATAAATTCATGTGTTGTTATATTCAGTTCTAATCTAAGAATCCTTTTTCAATTCAATCAAAGATATAAGATTAATTGTTTGCCAAACAATTATTTAATTACGCACAGAATAATAACAATCAATTCAAAGAGATAATCAAGTGCAAATAATAATAATTGAATTAAAGCTTCATAAAAGGTTGCATTGTATCCCTAATAAAGAATTAGTTCATCATCAACTCAAAAACATAGAGATAATAATTAAAAGACATCATGCTATAGATATTAAATTAAGATGGAGGAAGGAAAAACTCTGTCGAAGTTCTTCAATCTTCAATCCAACGTCTATCTCCAGAAATCCTTCAATGAAAATCCAATATGCTCCCAAGAGTAGCCTCCAAGAATTGCTAGTTCAAAGAGAGATCTACTACTAAGAAAACAACTAATATTTATAGTCTAATCAAACCCTAGTACAAATAGGCAAGTCTAAAATCCTTTTCCAGCTCAACTTTATGTTATAAGTAACAGAATCTTCATCAAATCCGTCAGCCAAGCGTGCCCCGCGCCTAGCTTCCTTGCAAGTCGGCGCGCCCCACGCTACTATGCCAGGGACAGCTCTTCGATCCGGTGCGCCCTGCGCCTCATGCAGTACACTTCTAGCGCGCCCCGCGCCTGGGTGTCAGCTAGCCCAATTCCAGCTGCCTTCTTCTCCTATGCCCAGCTATGCTCCTTTTCTATAAATTCACACAAAAACATGAAAAGTAACATGCACTACTTAAGAACTAACAATATATTAAGCTAAGAAATACTGAATTAGTAGATTTTTAACCTACTCATCATTCATTAATTTTTCAACTTCATTATTCAAGTGGTTTACCTTGTTGAAAAGTATTTTGTTATAATTCTCTAAGTATTCATTTTTTGCATTAAAAACTTTTTCTTCAATATATATCGTAGCTTTTCGACTTCCTTCTTTTTATCAATTAGTGATTCGACTTCTCCAATTAATGTGTTTACTAAATCCTTTAAATATGAATTATTTTCTTTTAGTTTTTAATTTTATTGGTTTAACATATTATAATCATAAAGAGATACCTTACTTTATTCACCTTCAACTCCCATAAAGCATACTTGAGCTATTTTGTCATTTGCATCAATCTCCACCTCGGATTCCTCATCATCACTCCATATTACTAGAGCTTTGTTCCTTTTAAAGTCTTTAAAACCCGTTTTCCCTTTGTTCTTCAATTTAAAGCAATCTTTCTTAAAATGGCCAGGGCGACCACATTCGAAGCATGTCTCTTAGCTTTCTTTCCTTTGAATTTGTTTGAGTTAAAAACATTCTTTCTTTTTCTTTGCAGTAATCCTTTGAGTCTCCTTGGAATCATAGCGATCTCATCATCCGAATCATCTTCGAGTTTTTCTTCATTTCCTGCACTGAGGGCTAGTACCTTTTTCCGAGGAGTTTCCTCTTCATCATCATATCTTTTTAACTGATGTTCATATTCTTATAATTCACCAAAAAAGGTTAGAGTATCCATAGAAGAGTTACTTAATGAATGAATCTTAAAGAGTAGTAATTTTAGAAGCAAACTTCTTGGGTATAGCCCGAAGCAACTTACGGTTGATTTCACTTTGTGGAGAAGTTTCAAAGAATTTATAAGAACTAAAAATCGTTCTTATGCCATTTTGATGGTTTCATCTTTCTCAAGTTTGAACATTTTAAAATCGTGCATAAACATACTAAGTTTAACTTCTCGAACTTTTGAGGTACCTTCATGACTCACAACCAATGTATCCCACATCTCCTTTGCCGTGTTGAATGAGGAAATTTTATCTATCTCTGTTTTCAAAATGCAGCTAAGGAGTGTATTCATAGCTTTTGAGTCATATGCGACCATGTAGATTTCAGTGGAGTCCATCTCTAATAATGTCTTGGGAGTGCCATCGTCTTTCCTTAGAATAACCGGTCCATTCTCTACGACCCACCATTCCCAAGGATCTTTCTTAAGATAAATCCTCATACGTAATTTCTAGAAGTTGTAATTTTCAGTTTCATAGAGCAATGGTGGTCTATTTGTCGATTGACCTTCTTAAGAGTTGTTCCTAATTTATGCCATGTTAGAATCTTTCCCTACAAGTCACTTTTAAGACCAAGACAAGTAGAGCCAAGATCTAATACCAAATGAAATTCAGATAAGCACACTTAGAAGGGGAGTTGAACAAGTGTGGAAACAAACGTTGTCAAACTTTTGTAACTTGAAAACTTTCTGAATGCAGGATACTGAATTGAATCAGTTAATAATGTAGGGATGCTGGATAGCAGATTTATACTTATTAGACTATCAGATTATGAATGCAGGTTGCTGGATATAATATTTGTGCTTGTCTGATTAGCAGTTTATGAATGCAAGATACTGGATAGGATATTTATGCATGTTTGATTAGCAGTTTATGAATGCAAGATATTGGATAGGATATTTATGCTTGTTATATTAATATGTTATGAATCTAGGATGCTGGATAGACTATTTTAAAACTTATCAGAATACTTCTTTCTAAGTTTTATCTTGCTTAGGCTTAATAGAAAAATTAACACAACGAGCAATCACACAACACCAAGAATTTTTACGTGGTTCAACTACTACCCTCTATAATAGTAGTCTACTCCACATCCAATACCAACTAGTATTGGAGACTCTCTTTTATTAAATTCTTTCAATTTTAATTTGACCCTTTTTACAAATCAAGTTCACAACACCTAATCACTTTTGCTCCTTGTGCGCCTATGCACTCTTAAGCACCTATGCTTCCATGAACCTGTTTGCAAAATATCTTAATCCAAACCGGATTAACTAAAAAACAAATTTAAATAATATTTAGACCATTTGATAAATAGAATTACAAATAGAGGTCTATAATCAAAGTAACTAATTACTTAACAATGCAAGGCTCTATTAAATATGCAATGATCAACAATAAAAAGTATTACCAAAATAATTCCAAGGATTATAAGCTGAAGAAAAAATCTGAATTTTCTTTTACCAGATCAACTTACTTTTTCAATGTAGATCACGACTGTATAAAGCGGAATTGTTTGAAAATCAATAGGGCTGAAAATACGGTTTGTATTTAATTGATTTTCTGCTTTCTTCGGTCGATTTTCTTGTTTACCAGCCCATCCCCTTTTATAGATGTAACAAGCATATGACTGTTTGCTCATTTAGTACAGATTATATATGTTTGCTTAATTTACTCTTTGACCGTTGATATGATTTTTTCTAGACACAAGGCATGATCAGTGCAGTCTGATGTGATGCACTCATCACGTGATATGATGAGTAACCTATTTAGAATCACCAATGTGCCCAGCCATAGAAAAAGATGACGTGCACACGTTTTACCCATTTGGCTAGATTTGTTCCAATATCTTTTAAAGATGGCCAAGCAATCTATTTACAATTACCGGACCAACACCCATATTTAAAGCTCTTTAAATAAGGAATCAAGTTCAAACAATCTGATAGGCTTAAATTAAGGAAAAGAGAAGTTTATCAAATCAAGCTCCGTGTATTACTGTTATAGAAATAATATGTTTAAAACAAATCAATGTTCTCATATTACTTAATTGAAGGGCTAACATATTTCCATATCTTCTCATTAGTTAGGCCTTTTAAGATATGATCCTTTCTTTTTAAACAAATATGGCATATGCCCAGTTTCCAAATTAAATGGATTGTCTAGACTATTTCCTAATATGAACTGAAAAGTAACTGTGTAATTAAATCATATTTAATTTAAAACCTTGTATCTTTTAGTTTAATCAAGAAGCTTTATTTAAGGAAGAGGGATATTTCAAACAAAGTGATGTCCTTAAACAGAACCTTCTATGATTTTTATTTAAACCAATTGATCATCTCTTTAATTTATTTTATTTAAATGAGATGCAAATTTTCCTAGAGCCTTGTATTGAAAAGAAATTAAATGCTAGGATCTTACATGTTCTCCTAGAGACTCAATTTAGTCTTTAAGCCTTCAAGTTCTTCAAGTCTTTATGATCACATCCTCAAGGAAACGGTCATAGAAATAATCAACCTAAAATTTCATAATACATGTTTAGAGATATAATAAGGTCATCATCAAAACATAAAGGATGGAGTATGACATAAATCAACAGAAGGGTTGATCCCCCTTAGTATGAGAAGGAAGGTTCATATAGTCTAACGACCATTAAAGGTTTAAGTAGAAATACTTATTAACCTAGAACATAGTTCATGTTCTTGCGACCCTCAAATGTACTTTTGGTCTTGTAATCTAATCTTGATTCAAAAGCCGAACTTTATATTTCTCAAAATTTATTGATTTCCCTCATATTATTACTAGTTGTTATTATTATACTTGTGGACAGTTGTTTGCTCACTCTTGTATAATAACATTGTAGCTAAGGTTGAAAGATCAGACGAGCTGTCCACTAGTAAGGGCAAACGCAAGATGAATAAGTGATGAAGACTTGTTAAATGTTATTTGTGAATGTTTATGTTCAAGACTTATTTAATTATGTTATGTTTTCGCATTTGATGTATTTAAGGTTAGACAACATGGGATTTGTTTTAGATGTTGTATCCCTTTAATGGGAGGATTTCTATTTAAGTTGTGAGTGTAGACACTCGAACTTTTTCATTCCTGTTACTAACCATGCAGGAAGGTAGAATCGTTTTTTACTTTCCAGAGACAACCTTGGAAGTCTAAATTATCAAACCAGGCCCCCGGAGACAGCCCCGAAAAATTATAAAACCAGACTCCGCGAAGAAAGCACTGGGAAATCAACAAACCAAAACCCCAGAAACAGCCACAGGAAATTATCAAACCGGACCTCCGAAGACAGCACCAGGAAATCATCAAACCAGGCCACCAGAGACAGCCCCGGGAAATCATCAAATCAATCTCCCTAAAGATAGCACTAAGAAATCATTAAATCAACTTCAGAGACAGCCCTGAAGATAGACGAAAGTCAACAGCAGTCCAACCCCGGAGATAACGTCGAGAAAGACAGTTGCAGCCACATCAAGCATGGCACCAACCCGGAAGGGAAAATAAGTAATTTTGCTAACTCAACATTAAATCAGATCAAATTACTTTGAAGAAGGTAGCAAAAAACCACCACAGCAATCCCGAGTGAAAACTGCGTCAGACAGCTCAACGGATTGACTGCGAAGACTAAAAGATCTGGTCATTGACCCATCTTCCTGGACTCAGAAAAGGTCAAGCCCCATGTCATTGTGTAGCTCTCGAAAAGGGATTTTTGGAAAGGTATGTCACGCCTCCAGCGGATTCTCGGATTGTAATTTATGAAGGTTCAAGTGAACAGCGTGTTAATCAAAGTGCACGTACTTCAAGACAACAAGACCCACCAGGTCCGGGCCTACCAGGCCCAGTCGCAGGTAGAGTTGCGATTGCTTCAGGTAGACCCACGGCTGATCGAGTCTATATATATGGCCTCCCCCTTAGCTTATAGAAAATGAGAGAGAAAGAAATGGTCGCGACGAGAGAAATAGATGCTAGGATAGCCAAACGGAGCCTCTAACGTACTCCGATTCTTGTAAAACTTCTTTATAAATATTCATATACATATATACTACAACATATCAAATTTTAACTGGTGGGAAACGAGTATCGGGGTGCCAAAATCCGTTCGAGAGTCGTTCTCGCAATATACTATAAGATTTTGCCAGATTTGTCTTCTTCGCTTACTCTAATACGTATATAAGTGCTATATACATATATTTAGCAGCTAATATTTGTCAGATCTGAAGTTTTAACTGTTCATTTCTTGTAAATAGTCAATATTTGAGATGAATTGACTAGATATGTACTAGATCTAGTTTTTAACTGGTTCAAAAGTTGTAAAACTTGAACTTAGAAGCTAGAATGGCTAAGATCGGTATAGAACTAGTTTTCTTTCTAGTTTTTGTAAATATTTAGCAACCACGTGACCCTATATTTGTATCTAGAAGCAACTAAATTCTATGAGCTACTCACGTACGAAGAGTTGACTGATGAATCTTTCGTTTAGCGTTGTCTAGTATAGTTTTATGTTTTATTGCAGTATATTCATTATGCAGGCTGTTTATTTTATTTTCTGTGAGTCTAAGAGCTACAAGATCTATGATTTAACCAATGAATCTAGATCCGGTTCCCATGATGGAATTGGTTGAGTTGTACAGCCAACTTGCAAATTTTGTACTTGTAAATATAGAACCTTAAAACGGTTATCTAGATTTAAGGTCCCGAAATAATGAAAATCCTATGTGTGGTTCTCGGGTATACTTTGATGGCTTTCATGACCATAAGAAGCTCGACACTTATATATATATATATATATATATATATATATATTATTTTGTCGAAGATGCTTCGCATCTCGAAAATAAAATTAAAATGAGCTGAATATGGAATAAAATGGAAGTATCAAAGGGCTTCAATTCTTATGCGAGCGAAAGGGTTTGGAAACCATTTTTCAAAATATCATTTTTACATTCTTGTCTAAAAATGGACTTTTTAATTAATCAAACCCTTCGTATATAGGTCCAACGAAGCACAACACTACTTTCAAATAAAGTACTTAGGCCCAACTAACTGCAATACACACACACACATACATAATGATTAGGGAATAAAAAGAGTGGTAACAGTATTTCACGGAAGTCGGGGGGTGCCTAACACCTTCCCCCCGCTTAAGCAAGCCCCCGAACTCTATATATCTCGATTTCCAAGAATAATTAAACAAATTCCAATATTGGGCCATATTGAAAAATATTTCAAAACTCGGTTGAGTTGGTATAACAATTTAACTCATACCAACTGGCGGCTCTGTCTAATTCGGACCAATAAAATCAATCATTTCAAATCGTCGACATTTATGTCAGACTCTTCCTAAAAATCTCACCCTTAAAGCAAGACAAACCACATAGAAAACATAAAGGGTAAGAACCAAACACCTAGGAAGAGGGATTATTTTTTCTCGGCGTCAACAGTTGGCGACTCTGCTGGGGATAGTAGAGGGCTTAAGCCGCATTTTCAAACTTTTTAAGTCCCTTCTTTGTGCTTGTGTGTGGAATGACGTCTTTACATTAAATGGATGAATTTCTCTTTACAAGGCTTTATATTAGTGCTTCGTACAATGTCATCATTTTGCATGCGTGAGACACAATGAATGTATGTTGTATGATTCCTCCACCAGGAGGCGAACCTGTCGGCCACTGATTAATGGACTCTAATGGCGATTAATTCCAAATGAGGCTTAGGAAAGGTACCACTCAGATCCGCTCTAGTTGAAAGATCGTATTAACTTCACATTTAGTAAATTGCGATGATCTGGGAACCTCCATGCCGAAAAACCCGTGAGAGTAAAACTAAGATATTAAATGTTGTAAATATTAAATTCCCTATCACTTATCAAATACTGTAAATTTTAAGTTCTTTTATATCTATTATCAAATATCAAATCCTGTCATGATATCCAGTCATCAAAATAATTGACCTCTATTTTGCATGAAAATATTAAAAAACCCCTAAACCTAACACATTGCATACTATGCATACTGTTCGGGTTTATTAAGTCTAAACTACCTATTTTTATTGTAGGCAAGATTGGTCCCACTACCAGATCCAAATATAAAAAGGCAAAAAGCCTACCCACTAATATGGAGGAAAGTACCCAACAAGGGATATGCTTCATGTCTCGAGAAGAATTTGAGAGACTCAAAAATCAGATAGCAGAATTAGCAGTCTTCTTAAAAGAACAGAGCAAAAGTACTCAGGGTCCTCCGAACAAGGTGGCGGTAAGGGTACTGACAAGAAAAAGGAAGCTCATATACCTGAACCTCAAAACAATGAAAAAGACAACAAAACCCTTAAAATCATCAATCTCAAAGAAGATCGAGACACTGGGGATATCCGAAAGAAAGTCCAACAAATGGAAGAAACTATCCGGTTAATCAAAGGGACTTGATCTTATGAAAGTGTCAACTACTCAAACCTTTGCATCTTTCCCGAGGCTCGGTATCCAGACAAGTTCCAAATCTCAAATTTTGAAAAATATAACGGATTGGGAGATCCTTACACTAATTTAAAAGTATCCATTGGAGAACGCGGATCCTATATAGAAGACGAGAAGCTGAGAATGCAATTATTTCAGAAAAGTCTGACTTGAGAGGCCAGAGCCTGGAATGCTCGACTGGACAATTCCAAAATTATATCTAGGAGGAGCTAGCTCATGCCTTCCTAAATTAATACAGCTTCCAGTCACAAATGGCTCCAGACAGATATCAGATTACCAAGGTTAAAAAGCAGAATAGTGAGTTATTTAGAGAATATACCCAAAGATGGGGACGTTTGGCTGCTCAAATCATTCCATCAATGCTAGAAACATAGATGGTAATGACATTCATCGACATACAAGAAGCTCCAGTCTATGAAAGAGTCCTAGCAGGCATAGGAAAACCATTCTCAGAGATGATCAAACATAGAGAAATGGCTGAGATGGGACTGAAGTCTGGAAAGATTAAATACCTTATTGCTTTAGAAGACATAGCTGAACACATTTAGGCCAAAAATTATGGGAATAATCCTCGGAGAGTTCATAAGAAGAAAAAAAAGGATATATTTTTGGTACTCCGAGGTAAAACTCAGAGAGTCAACCAAAATCTGCCCATTCAGAGGAAAAATTATTCCCCTTTCCAAGCATCTGTATAACCTTCAAATCATATGTGCCAAAGAACTTGAGAGGCTAAACGTTGAAGGACATTTATGCCCTTAGGGGACTCACTTGAGAATATACTCAAGCTTCTAACAGCACAAAAGAAAATTTCTCAGCTTCTTCCACCATCCAATCCAAGTGGGAAGAATTTTGACCCAAGCAAGAAATGTGCTTACCATTTCGAGGCTCCATGCCATGACACCCACGAATGTTGGTCTTTGAAGCACAAGATCCAAGACCTGATAAACAGTGGTGAGATTGTGGTAACAAAACCAGAACAGCCACATGTTCAAGATAACCCTTTGCCTCAACACAATGAGAAGAGAGTCAATATGATCAGTTTGGGGAACGGAGAAGGTTCTAAATACCTCAAATACGTAGGGGATCCTCCCAAAACAAGCAAGGATAACTATGACAAATGGGACTATTCAGAATACTGGTTTTTGAATGAACGAGAAATGAAGTTTATCAAGGAACAAATTGGTCAACTGGCGGAACTGATGGTATACCAGCACCAAGTGACGTGTCAGTTGATAACTCAAGTCAACCAAAGGAGAACAAATCCTCCCATGCCCAAAATTCTTCCAATTGCAAGGAAGGGTCACTATCAATTCCATGAACAAAAAACCTGAGCAGATAAAGTTTTCAAGAAAGAAAGAGTCCGAGCTCATAGAGAGTTTGCTTTCAAGAGAAAGTTCACTGCTTTAGATCAGCTTATGGAAGAAATTCTCTAGATATTGATCAACGAAGGAAAAGTCACAGAGCTATTACCCCCAATCGACCCTCGATCAAGGAAATTCAATCCTTCCAAAATATGTCAATATCATTCCAACACTCTTGGTTATGATACAAAAGAATGTTTGGGACTTCGTCACCTAATTTAGAACCTGATTGAAAGCGACGAACTGCTAAAATCAAGTCCAGACAATGGTTTCCTGGTGCAGAAGTAATATTTCCTCTTCCAGCATGGAGTTTGAAAGATATTGTGACAGTCATTTCCTGTGAAAAGGATGTAGTCGCAGTACCCATGACCATTCAAGGAAAGGGGGATAAAGGAAGAAAGAACCCTATGAAAGTGGCTCCACCAGAACCACTAATAAAGCCATTCAGACCGCAATATCCCTTGATCAGTTTGAAAAAAGTCCCATGGAATTATGAGGAGAATAAGGGATCAACATCAAATCACACTGCTGCTATATCAAAAGAAAACCCGTTGTATCTACCTCAGAGAGTAATAAAGCCAGTTATTAAAACCAAGGGTAGAGTGCCTCAGGAGAAAATTGAAGAATTCCTCAGCAAAATGTGGCATAATGAAGCTAAGGTGGTGCAACGATTAAAAGAGGCACCTCGACAGATATCCATTCTTGATTTGGTTTTGTCTTTGGAAGATCTTCGCAAAATTTTAATACAAGTGATGGAAGAAGAACATCTGCCTAAGGCAGTGGACATAAAAAAGTTCCATCACTTGATAGAGCACATCTTCAACAGTAATGTGATTCCTTCACTGACGATGACATATCAGTGGAAGGGACTGGTCATTGCAAGTCATTGCATATAGTAGTGATGTCCTCTAGATATGTGATAAGGGGTGTGTTAATCGATGGAGGATCTTCCTTAAACATCTGTCCCTATGACACTTTGGAAAGAATGAAGATCAGTCTAAATCGAATCTAGAGCAGCCATATAGTCATAAGAGCTTTTGATGGGTCTCGACGAAATGTTATACGAGAAATTGAAGTCCCCGTGGAGATTGGTCCACATACCTTCTACGTATCCTTTCAAGTGCTGAATATCACCACTGGATATAACTTACTATTGGGAAGACCATAGATTCATATGGCAAGAGCAGTCCCATCTACCCTTCATCAACAGGTCAAGTACATTATCAATGGTAATTTGGTCACTATTAATGCCAAACAAGAGTATCTTGTCTATGTACAAGGGGATATGCCTATGATCAACCTCAACGAAGGAGTTGAGCCTGGCAGTTTTAAAGCCTTTGAAGTGAGCAACACTCACTATCGACCCATTAGGGCTCCAGCCTTGAAGCCAAGAATTTCTATCGAAGTTATGTTCGTCGGTAAAGAAATGATGTCTTTAGATTTTTGTCCCAGCAAAGGGCTAGGGAAAAATCAACAAGGGATCAAACATCTTGTTCAGATACCTAGCTAGATAGGGAAGGCTGGATTAGGCTATTTATATGGATCAAATCACAAGAATCCGCATAAGCATCAGTCAGTTCAAGTATCCACCTTTCTGCTACCAAATCTCACAGATGTTGGATTTGTGAAACCAACGAGGAAAGACCTGCTTCTGTGTCAGGCATGCTGATTCCTAAGGATAAATAGACCAGTGAGAAAGAAATTTAGATTTTTGTTAAGGAAAACAAGGAAAAGAATGAGAGGTTCCTACAAGAAGTGCAAGATCGATTTGCAAAGATGTATTTTCTGGCACATACTGAGGGTATGAATGATAATATCCCAGATGATGACTATTCAGAAGATCAAATCCTGATCCCCTGTATAAACAGGGCTAAGGAGAATAGTCTAAAGAAAAGCACTGACCTTGATGTGAATTCAGTCATGGTTATCATCAAAGAGGAGGAGGATAACAACAACCCCTTCATCATCTCAGTCAACAAGGACTTGACCTTGGGTAACTGGAGCAGCACTCCTTGCATCAGTTGTAAAGGGTAAAAGGGCAGAGAGTCCATCTGCCTTGAAGCGTAGATATTATATACTGCTTACTTTTATTACATAGTACTAGCAGTAACTTTTGGCATGCTTTCATTGATGCTTTGTATGATTAAACAATGTCATATATTAAGTGAAATCATTTTGTTTTCATGACTCCAAATTTGGATTTGTTTAGCTTTGCCGATGAATTTCCAAGTCTCAACCGTGACTACAACTTTGATGTAGAGCTGGACTTTAACTTGATGGGGATGGATCAAGAAGAGATAGATGACTATGAGTTGCTTAAGGAAATTAAGGAATGGGTAAAAGACAAACCTAAACCAAACCTCGATTAAACCACCACTGTCAATATCGGAACCTCAAAAAATCCTAAAGAAATCCAAATAGGCAATGACCTTACCCCAAACCAAATGATAAACTTGATTGACCTCCTAACTCAATTCCAAGATGTGTTTGCATGGTCACATAAAGACATGGTCGGCCTGTCTACTGACATTGTCATTCATCGACTACCCATCCAAGAGGAATTTAAGCCTGTCAAATAAAAACTCATGAGAATGAAGCTTGAGTGGAGCCTAAAAGTCAAAGAAGAAGTTGTCAAGCAATTCAAAGCAGGCATTATGATGGTCTCAACCTATCCGGAATGGTTGTCCAATATAGTTCCTGTACCTAAGCCCAGAGGGAAAGTACGAGTATGCGTAGATTATCGGGATTTGAACAAAGCTTGTCTCAATGATGACTTCTCAGTACCTTTCATCCACATAATGATAGACAACACGACACAATATGACATGTACTCTTTCGTCGACTGTTTCGTCGGATACAACCAAATCATGGTTGCCAAAGAGGATAGGGAGAAAACAGCCTTTATGACCCCCTGGGAACCTTCTGCTATAGGTGATTGTCTTTCAGCCTTATCAATGCTGGTGCTACATATCAGCGAGCCATGATGGCCCTTTTTCATGAAATAATGCACAAGGAGATAGAGGTTTATGTGGATGATATTATCATCAAATCACGAAGGGAAGATGACAAAATCGACCACCTCAGAAAGTTATTCAACCGGCTTCGCAAATATAACTTGAAGCAGAATCCAGTCAAGTGTGCTTTCGGTGTCAAATCCGAAAAATTGTTGGGATTTCTAGTAAGTAATAGAGGCATTGAGCTGGATCTTGCAAAAATTAAAGCCATCACTGAGATGCATGTACCCCAAACAGAAAAGGAGATACGAGGATTTCTTGGGAAAATAAATTTCATAAGAAGATTCATCTCTCAACTCACGGCAACTCGTGAGCCCATCTTCAAGCTATTGAAGAAAAATTCCTCCACAAAGTGGAATGAAAAGTGTCAAAAAGCATTCCTCTCCATCAAGAAGCAGTTGATTGAAGCTCCTGTTTTGGTACTGCCAAGGGACAAAGTTCCCTTGTTCATGTACATATTAGTCAATGCCAACGTTATGGGATGCATGCTGGGGCAGAAAGTTGATAGAGGCAAGGAAAGCTGTTGGGTTTGTACGAAATCATGACGCAATCAAATTGCAAAAATTAGAGGAAGCATGGTATATCAGAGTTTAAAAAATTTCTACAAAACCATTACCCGGATCATCCTTTATGCAAATTATTAATTTAAAACGATAAATAAGAAGTTATGGAATCATACCCTTGTAGAACGAAGCTTCCACAGGTACTAGTTCAACTCCTTGTTCTTCGTGATCTCCTTTAATTTTCGGGTTAGATTCCTTCCTTTGATCAACATTAGCCAACCAAGTGTTTGGCCTCTAGAGGTGATCCACCAAGGAAGAGGAATTATCAAGAAGGAGGGTGTTTGGCTTAAACCTTAGTTTTATATCCTCTATAGAAAAGGGGTACTCTCCAACAATTAGAATTTCATCAATCAATATCTATTATAAGACTCATCTTATATAGATATTGGTCAACCCTTCTAATCCTATTAGACATGGGATTTCTTTTATTTAATTAAACTCCTTTAATTAATTTAGGCTTCCCACCATATGGGAATAATTAATTAAATTCATTTAATTAATTTGTCTCCTAATCTTATTAGGAATAAATGAGAGTACTAATATTAAATTAATTACTAAACTCCTTTAGAAATTAAAATAATAATAATTGTAATAATATTAATAAGACTCCTCTTATTAATTTATATTTAATATTTCTAAAATATTAAATAATAAACATTAAGCTATTTAATTTATTCTATCACTATAGATTAAATTAATTATACTTAATGCATTATTACGATTATGACATTACCTTCTTAAATAATTATTCTTCCTTTTATGGTGTGACCCTTTAGGTTCTCTATATTAAATCGGTTGTGAATAAATCAATTAGAACAATTCTAATCTTATTTAAATAAATAAATTAAACTAATAATCTATTTAAATAAATAATATTTATTCTACAATAGGGATAAGCTTCCCTAACGATCAACGATTTTTCAGATAATATAGATTTCAACATTAATCATAAAAGAACCTATGAGTAAATAGTTACCATACAATTCAATCCTTCCACCATACAATGTCCTAATTAAATATAAGACATGAATTTACTGTCAAGTCTTATTTTATTTAATTATATGTATTTCGATTAGAAAATGCACAACTCCAAATAATGCAAATTAGAAACTCCTTTCTATTTTCATTTTACCTTGGCTAAGGATTCCTGGGTTGTCATTTAACGAATCACATAGGACATATCTCCTCTTTTACTAGAGGTGGTAGATTCTTTATTGATCATTCATTATCTCTATATGTAACTCATTATACCCAAGCATACCCTTTTATATACCCTAAAGGACTTTAAGGAATAAGTCAAAGTATAATTCATTATATACAAGATACTATGATGATCTCAAGTCCAAGGATCACTTGTACTACTATCACATTAGGAATTCCTATTGACAGGCGAGTAAAACTCCATTAGGTATTCCATAGCGAGTCACGTTCAGTGAACTTATTCTCCAATAAGCACCTACATACTTGCTTTAGTGTCTCCACACAAATGATCATTAGATCAATCATCCTCATCCAATGAGCAAGCAACATATGTACCAATCTATCCGGATTTACTAATCCCCTTTTTAGTAATCTCACGATTGGGAACTATTTTAGTTTTAGAGCTTTCTAAGAATTTAGATCTCATTAGCATGATCATCATCATGATTCTAAAAGCATTGCTTAAAACTATGGGTTATTTACATATTATAAAAATAGCATCATGTAGATAATTAAATGGCTTTAATAAATGAATATTTTATTAATAAATAAATAAGATTGTTTACAAAGTACGTGCTTTATCATCATACATGATTGGCTTGTATGCACACTACTATCAATCTCCCACTTGCACTAAAGCCAATTGCCATGGTATCTCATACCCATCTTCTCTAAGTGACGATCAAACTGCTGTTGTGTTAAAGCTTTAGTAAATAGATCTGCAATGTTGTCTTGAGAGTCTACACGCTCCAAGGTGACGTCTCCTCTTTCAATGATCTCCCTGATCAAGTGAAATCGCCGCAACACGTGTTTAGATTTTTGATGAGACCTTGGTTCCTTAGCCTGTGCAACTGCTCCTGTGTTGTCACAGTAAACGGGGACTGCTTCTCCTAATGCTAGGAACCATGCCAAGTTCAGTTATGAACTTCTTCATCCAAACAGCTTCCTTTGTAGCTTCACTTGCAGCTATATACTCTGCCTCTGTCACTGAATCAGCAACTGTTTGCTGCTTGGAACTCTTCCAACTCACCGCGCCTCCATTCAAGGTAAAAACATACCCCGAAATAGATTTACTGTCATCTTGGTCCGTTTAAAAACTTGAGTCTGTGAAGCCCTTGAGTTTTAATTCAGACCCACCGTAGACAAGAAGAATATCCTTAGTCCTTCTCAAGTATTTTAGGATATTCTTCACTGCCTTCCAGTGCTCTTTTCCTGGATTCGACTGGTATCTGCTCGTTACACTAAGTGCATGAGCAACATCCGGTCTAGTACATATCATACCGTACATGATAGATCCTATTGCAGAAGCATAAGGGATCTTACTCATACGGTCTCTCTCCTCAGGTGTCTTTGGGGCCTATTTCTTGGAGAAATATATTCCATGGCTCATCGGCGTGAGACCTCTTTTGGAATCTTCCATGCTAAATCTCTTTAGCAGTGCATCAATGTACGTTCCTTGGGATAAACCAAGCATCCTTTTAGATCTATCTCTATAGATCTTTATCCCCAAAATATAGGATGTTTCTCCCAAGTCCTTCATGGAGAAGTGTTTAGATAACCAGATTTTAATCGATTGTAGCATAGGAATGTCATTCCCTATCAGTAATATATCATCAACATATAATACAAGGAATGAAACTACGCTCCCACTAACCTTCTTGTACACACATGGTTCATCGTCATTTTTGATAAAATCAAACTCTTTGATTGTCTCATCAAAACGAATGTTCTATCTACGAGAAGCTTGCTTCAATCCATAAATGGATCATTGCAGCTTACAGACTTGATTTGTTCCAACCTTTGAAATAAATCCCTCTAGCTGTGTCATATACACATCCACCTCAAGTTTCCCATTGAGGAAGGCCGTTTTCACGTCCATCTGCCAGATCTCATAGTCGTTATAAGCTGCAATCGCAAGCAAAATCTGAATGGACTTGAGCATAGCTACTGGTGAAAAGGTTTCATCATAGTCAACTCCTTGTCTTTGTTTGAAACCTTTTGCAACCAGTCGGGCCTTATAGGTCTCTACCTTGCCGTCCGCTCCAGTCTTTCTTTTAAAGACCCATTTACACCCAATAGGCTTAATGCCTTCAGGTGGTGAAACCAAAGTCCATACTTTGTTTTCATACATGGAGTCCATTTCAGATTTCATAGCTTCAAGCCAATTTCTTGAGTCTTTATTACTCATAGCCTGTTCGTAATTCAATGGATCATCATCATTCATGATGTGTACCTCATCGTCATCCTCTATAACGAATCCATACCTCTCACGTATCTTAGGTACTCTTCCAGATTTACCAACAGGGTGTGGTATAGTATGTTCTTCTACTTGGTCAGGTACCTGACTTTGATCCGTGGTAATTTGTGGTTCTTGAACTTCTTCAAGATATATCTTACTCCCACTGACCCCTTCATGGATAAACTCCTTTTACAAGAAGGCAGCATGTTCCGCAACAAACACCTTTTGATCAGTTGGATGATAGAAATAATACCCTAAAGTTTCTTTAGGGTATCCCACAAATCTACACTTATCGGATTTAGTCTGTAGCTTATCATTTTCAAACTTTTTGACATAAGCTGGGCAATCCCAAGTCTTAACATGCTTAAGATTTGGTTTCCTCCCCTTCCACATCTCATATGGAGTCTTTGGGGCGGATTTGGTAGGTACCTTGTTAAGTAGGTATGCAACCGTTTCTAGGGCATATCCCCAGAAAAAAATTAGAAGGTCGGTAAAACTCATCATGGATCAAACCATGTCAAACAGTGTTCAATTTCTCCTTTCAGATACTCCATTTAACTGTGGTGTACCTGGAGGAGTCCATTGTGAGATTATACCATTTTCTTTGAGACAATTGAGAAACTCACCGCTTAAGTATTCTCCACCTCGATCTGATCGAAGTATCTTTATACTCTTGCCCGTTTGTTTCTCTACCTCACTTCTGAACTCTTTGAACTTTTCAAATGATTCTGACTTGTATTTCATTAATTACACATATCCAAATCTTGAGTGATCATCAGTGAAAGTAATAAAATAAGAATACCCACCCCGTGCACTTGTTGTCATAGGTCCACAAACGTCTGTGTGAATCAATGCCAACAACTCTGTAACTCTTTCTCCTTTTCCACTAAAAGGAGATTTAGTTATTTTACCCATGAGACAAGATTCACAAGTTGGATATGATTCATAATCAGATAACTCAAGGAGCCCATCTTTATGCAACTTGGATAATCTTGTTTCATTGATATGACCGAGTCTACAGTGCCACATGTAGGTATAATTAATATCATCTCTTTTCCTTTTCTTAGTTTGTTCAATTTGAAAAATATTTTCTTGCAAGCCAAGTGTATAAAGTCCATTTCGCAAATTTCCAATACCATATAAAACATCGTCTTTATAAATAGAACAACTATTGTTCTTTATAACAACGTTAAATCCTTCCATATCCAATACAGAAATTGAAATAATATTTTTAATAATATTCGGAACATAATAACAATTATTAAGATAAATGGACTTGCCCGAAGGCATTGCTAAATAATAAGTTCCTACAGCTAATGCAGCAACCTTTGCTCCATTCCCCACTCGTAGGATCACCTCATCATTGTTCAGCTTTCTACTTCTGACCAGTCCCTTCACATTATTACATATGTGAGAACCACAGCCGGTATCCAATACCCAAGTAGAATTTTGACTTTCTGAAAAATTAATTTCAATCATGAACAAACCTTGATTGGAAGTCGAAGCTTCTCCAAGCTTCTTCTTTGCCAGAAACTTCTTGCAGTTTCTCTTCCAATGACCCGACTCGTTGCAATGGAAGCACATTCCTTTGCTAGCTGGATCAGATTTCTTTTGTTCCTTTATGTTCACTTTGCCCTTGGTCATCCGAGATCGGAAGAGCTCCTTAGATATCTCATATCTAGCAGTCCTACTTTGTTCACCATACAACTCCTTGAGGTGAATCAACATAGTAGGAGCATCCATGTTTTCGTGCTGACGCTGAAGCTCGTTATTCATGGATGCGAACATGATGCATTGAGCCACAGATGCATCATCTTGCCACTTTACAATGGTGGCAATCTCTTCCTCAGAGGCTGTTTCTGGAACAGATCC
Source organism: Panax stipuleanatus (assembly GCA_020205555.1). Classification (NCBI taxonomy): domain Eukaryota; kingdom Viridiplantae; phylum Streptophyta; class Magnoliopsida; order Apiales; family Araliaceae; genus Panax; species Panax stipuleanatus. The sequence continues at coordinate 102,164,247 of CM035116.1, read as the reverse complement.
AGGGACAGGTGAGTTTAGGACATAAGAAATCTTTTCAGCAGTGAAAACTATTCTCAGATTTCTTAGCCAGTCCGTATAATTCGGCCCGGTAAGCTTATTAGCATCAAGTATGCTTCGCAGTGAAATTAGTGATTTTGACATTTTTTAAAATTCTGCATGTGAAAAACAACATTTTCGCAAACATTCATTTTATTAATTTTGCACACCAAAATAAATTTAGGTCTTTATTTTAAATTGGTATCTCCCACTATTTTTATCAAACTATATTACCCTCACTTATATAGTTCGACAACATCTAATTAAAGATTTGCTAGTGAGAATAAGGATCCCATTTCAAATGTATATAACCTTGTGGATAGCACAACAAGCGATATACAAATAAATAGGTAGACAACTCTTGTCAATTACATCACTATATAACTCCTTTTATTTTGCCTCTTAAATCATAATGGTCAAGTGTGTGCACATCCGAACTAAAATGATTTAAGTTAAGTCCAGCCTAGCACTTCCATAAATTCAAAAAAGAAAAATGTTCGTCCTTGTTGATAGCACAACAAAACTAGATCGTTCAATTTTCTTGATAAGCATCAAATGTGATTAATTAACATCTTAAATATGCAATACTCGCCTTGTGGATAGCACAACAAGCTCATATTAAATATTTAATACTCTATTAATTTATCATGCTAGAAGGCGACGTTCGATATTCCAAATATCATTTGAACGCTTCGGACTTAATATTATTTCTTTGAGGGGTTTGTTATTATTTGTCTCATCTTGTTTAGCGCGCATGCACATATATATATATATATAAAATACGCGTCATTTTATTAAACATGCGAAGCATGTTTGCATAAAATAATATATATATATATATATATATATAATATTTAGCATGCAATATAGAATACTATATTCTACCCGGATTGATTATGGACTTTTATTCTAGTTTGGTTCACTAGAGTCACCAAGTGAACCAAAAGGTCAAACCTAGGAGTGCAATAATTTAAATTTAAATATAACTATTACATTTAAACCCGGGCTCCATACAAACGGGTCTTCACGCGCTCCTTGCTCCTTGGTCTTCAATTTCTTCAAGATAATTCTAACTATTTCTATTACATTAAACTATTTAATTTAAATAGAAACCTTGATCAGCAGTCAAGGGGAAGTACATAGTAGGGAGATAGAATTTTACATCAAGAAAAAAAAATTAGAGAAGACGAGGTACACAGACCCCATTTAATAAAATCCATTCATTCAAGCATTCAACTAAAATAAAATATAATCACATTGGTCAAATAGTCCATAATCAATCCCCATTTATTATCATACATATCACCATATATATCAATAAATAAATATTCATCTCATGAATTAAAACATTCCATATATATATGAGTATCATTTAATGGGCAATTTTAAATTGCATGAAATCCAATTTCAAGATTAAAATAAACTCTTTATTTTAATTATAAAATTATTTAGAATATAATATATAAATATATATATTTGATATTACCGTATATATTATATATATTTATATAACGAATCAGATTATATATATATATATATAATATAAATTCAAATTTATTTTTTAAAAAGAAGTCACCTTCTTTTATTAAAAGAGTCCTGCAGGTTTATTAAAAGAGTCCTTTCCTGATGGGTCACCTTCTTTTTGGAGTAAGAAAAAGACAACATTTTTTCTTTGCAGAATTCAAGATTAGCACCCCAAAAAAAAAATTGTAATTCGTCCAAAAAAAAAAACATTATTTTTTTTTTCTTAAAAAAAATAATTTTATACAATAAAATTATGCCCAATAAATTATTTTAAATACATACCCATATGTATATGAAATCAAAAATAAATTAATAATTGCATAAAGGTTTGACTCTGATGCCACTGTTGGGTTTGTACGAAATCGTGATGCAATCAAATTGCAAAAATTAGCGGAAGCATGGTATATCAGAGTTTAAAAAATTTCTACAAAACCATTACCCGGATCATACTTTATGCAAATTATTAATTTAAAATGATAAATAAGAAGTTATGGAATCATACCCTTGTAGAACGAAGCTTCCACAGGTACTAGTTCAACTCCTTGTTCTTCGTGATCTCCTTGAATTTCCGGGTTAGATTCCTTCCTTTGATCAACGTTAGCCACTCAAGTGTTTGGCCTCTAAAGGTGATCCACCAAGGAAGAGGAATTATCAAGAAAGAGGGTGTTTGGCTAAACCTTAGTTTTCTATCCTCTATAGAAAAGAAGTACTCTCCAACAATTGGAATTTCATCAATCAATATCTATTATAAGACTCATCTTATATAGATATTGGTCAACCCTTCTAATCCTATTAGACATGGGATTTCTTTTAATTAATTAAACTCCTTTAATTAATTTAGGCTTCCCACCATATGGGAATAATTAAATAAATTCATTTAATTAATTTGTCTCCTAATCTTATTAGGAATAAATGAGAGTACTAATATTAAATTAATTACTAAACTCCTTTAGAAATTAAAATAATAATAATTGTAATAATATTAATAAGACTCCTCTTATTAATTTATATTTAATATTTTCAAAATATGAAGTAATAAATATTAAGCTATTTAATTTATTCTATCACTATAGATTAAATTAATTATACTTAATGCATTATTACGATTATGACATTACCTTCTTAAATAATTATTCTTCCTTTTATGGTGTGACCCTTTAGGTTCTCTATATTAAACCGGTTGTGAATAAATCAATTAGAACAATTCTAATCTTATTTAAATAAATAAATTACACTAATACCCTATTTAAATAAATAATATTTATTATACAATAGGGATAAGCTTCCCTAGCGATCAACGACTTTTCAGATAATATAGATTTCAACAATAATCATAAAAGAACTTATGAGTAAATAGTTACCATACAATTCAATCCTTCCACCATATAATGTCCCAATTAAATATAAGACATGAATTTACTGTCAAGTCTTATTTTATTTAATTATATGTATTTCGATTAGAAAATGCACAACTCCAAATAATGCAAATTAGAAACTCCTTTCTAATTTCATTTTACCTTGGCCAAGGATTCCTGGGTTGTCATTTAACGAAACACGTAGGACATATCTCCTCTTTTACTAGAGGTGGTAGATTCTTTATTGATCATTCATTATCTCCATATGTAACTCATTATACCCAAGCATACCCTTTTATATACCCTAAAGGACTTTAAGGAATAGGTTAAAGTATAATTCATTATATACAAGATACTATGATGATCTCAAGTCCAAGGATCACTTGTACTACTATCACATTAGAAATTCCTATTGACAGGCGAGTAAAACTCCATTAGGTATTCCATAGCAAGTCACGTTCAGTGAACTTATTCTCCAATAAGCACCTACATACTTGCTTTAGTGTCTCCACACAAATGATTATGAGATCAATCATCCTCATCCAATGAGCAAGCAACATATGTACCAATCTATCCGGATTTACTAATCCCCTTTTTAGTAATCCCACGATTGGGAACTATTTTAGTTTTAGAGCTTTCTAAGAATTTAGATCTCATTAGCATGATCATCATCATGATTCTAAAAGCATTGCTTAAAACTATGGGTTATTTACATATTATAAAAACAGCACCATGTAGATAATTAAATGGCTTTAATAAATAAATATTTTATTAATAAATAAATAAGATTGTTTACAAAGTACGTGCTTTATCATCATACATGATTGGCTTGTATGCACACTATTATCAAAGAGCTATCTACTACCCCAGCAAGAGATTTAGCAGCGGTGAGTAGAAGTACACCTTGATTGAAAAGACCTGTTGTGCTTTAGCATGGGCTGCCATGAGATTATAACATTATCTTCATGGACATACAACTTATCTGTGACAACCCGGAAAATCGAATTGTCCAAAAATTAAGTTTAAAGAATTAATAATTAATAAAATGAATTTTTATTGATTATATTCGGGATTATGTGTTTATTAAACATTCTATAAAATAGGGTGATTAAAATCCGGGAGGATTCTGGCTACAAGCTAGAATGAACGAGTAGGAATTTTCAAGACGAAAATAAAATAATTCTGAGAATAAAAATATTTTCGAGAAAAATACGAGGCACTATTCACGTATTGAAACCTCAAGGGTTAGGGTTTGACTCTAAGGGTTAGGGTTTGAGACCCTAAGCCTTTCTGGGAGATTGGAATGTTAGAATGACATTTTGTCCAAAGATTTGACGACAATATGTCGTGAAAAGTCAAGTTAGTCGAGGAAAGTTTTCTCGAAGAAAATCACTATTCATCCATTTATTCTCGGGAATTATTATTGAAATTCCAAGAAACGCGCAATGATAAGATTTTAAGACAAGATGGAATATGTAATAATATTTCTTTTATGGCTCGCGAAGTTTTCGCTTGCGGACTTAAAACCCTAAGAGTTAGGGAAAGTTGAATTAAAGAAGAAAATGGTTACGTGTAATAATAACGATTATTATACATAACGAATACGAGTATAATATTAGTTATTATACGAGTATAATATGAAGAGAATACGAGAATTAATATGACGTATAATATGAATTTTATACGAAGTAAATAGATTTAGTTTGAATTAATATTAAGAACTAAACCCGTGGGTCAAATTAATGGGTAAACGGGTGGTTTAAACCCATGGGGAAACCCAAAACCCATGATGGCACATGGGAGACATGGGGGAGCACATGGTGTGACATGGTGGCCATGTGCTAGCACATGGGAAGACATGGTGTGCATGTGGAGGGACATGGGGATTAAGGAGGTTTGGTATAATGACCAAATGACCCTTGGTCTTGCTTTGCCTATAAAAAAAGAGCTTGTGGCTCATTTATTGGTTTGGAAAATCACCAACAACTCCTATATATTGAGAGAAGAGAAGTGAGAAGGGAAGGGCTTGTGACAAGTAAACCAAGAAGCAAAGGAAAGTCATGAAAGATTTTGTCAAGAACAAAGTCATGAACTAAAGAACACTTAAAGGTATAAGTGTTTACCTTAAATTTTCATCTTCCTTCAATTCTTAAATTAATAGAGAAGTGATAATTGGGGTTGCATGAATTGTAGGATATGATAAGGTTGGATGTTAGTGAACTTTAAAACACTAATAACCAAGAATGAGTTAAAACCATAATGAAATGGTTAAGTAATGTAATGAAGAGAACCATTAAAACTTAAATGTTTATAATGCTGAGAATCGTAGATGAATAACCAATGGATTTATTCCATTTGGTTTGGAGTGAAAATATCGAGTAACGAAGATTCTGTCAGGTTTGTAAGATTGATGGATACAATCAAATTGCATAAAATAAGTGAAAGCATGGTAAATCAGAGTTTTAAAATTTTACAAACCATATATCCGGATCATCCTTTATGCACAATTATTAAATAAATAAAAAGATGGAGATTAGTATTCATACCCTTGAAGATTATATCTTCCTCAGGTACGAATTCAACTCTAAATCCTTTTTGCATTCTACTTGAATCCACCGGGTTGATTCCTTCCTTTGATCAACGTTAGTCACCCAAGTGTTTGGCCTCTAGAGGTGATCCACCAAGAAAGAATAAGAATTCAAGAAGAAGGGTGTTTGGTTAAACCCTAGGTTTCTTCTCTCTAGAAAATGAGTGCTCTCCCAACTCTTGGAATTAAAAATGTCTAACCTTGTTCTATAATAAGATTTTCTTATTTATAGATGTAGGCAACCCTCCTAAACAATTTAGGATTAGGATTTTATATTAATTAATTAAACTCCTTTAATTAATTAGGCTTCCCAATCCTATTGAGAATAATTAAACTCTTTTAATTAATTAGCCTCATAATCTTATTAAGAATATATATGAGTGAGAGAGAGTATCTTATTAATTAATTTTTAAACTCCTTTAGGAATTAAATAATAATAATAATAATAATAATAATAATAATAATAATAATAATAATAATAGTAATAATAATAATAATAAGACTCTTCTTATTAATTTATATTTAATATTTCCAAAATATTAAATAATAAATATTAAGCTATTTAATTTATTCTATTACCATAGATTAAATTAAATATACTTAACTTATTATTACGATTATGCTATTTTTTTTTTAATAAATATTCTTCCTTTTATGGTCTGACCCTTTAAGTTCTCCATATTAAACCGGTTGTGAATAAATCAATTCGAACAATTCTACTCTTATTTAAATAAATAAATTAAACAAATAATTCATTTAAATAAATAATATTTATTCAACAATAAGGATAAGCCTTCTTAGCGATCAACGACTTTCTAAATAATATAGATTTCAACATTAATTATAAAAGAACATGTGAGTTAATAGTTACCGTACAACTCAATCCTTCCACCATACAATGTCCCAATTAAATATAAGACATGAAATTACTGTTAAGTCTTATTTTATTTAATTATATGTATTTCGATTCGAAAATGCACAACTCCAAATAATGCAATTTAAAAACTCCTTTCTAATTTCATTCCACCTTGGCAAGGATTCCCGGGTTGTCATTTATCGAATCACATAGGACATATTTTTTATTTTACTAAAAGAGGTAGATTCTTTACTGATCATTCATTATCTCCATATATAACTTATTACACACCAAGCATACCCTTTGATATACCCTAAGGGTCTTAAGGAATAAGTCAAAGTATAATTCATTATACACAAGATACTATGATGATTTCAAGTCTGTGGATCACTTGTACTACTATCACATTAGAAATTCCTATTGACATGCGAGCAAAACTCCATTAGGTATTTCTTAGCGAGTCACGTTCAGTGTACTTATTCTCTAACAAGCACCTACATACTTTCTTTTGTGTCTCCACACAAATGATCATGAGATCAATCATCCTCATCCATTGAGCAAGCAACATATGTACCAATCTATCCGGATTCATTAATTCTCTTTTTAGTAATCCAAAGATTGGGAACTATTTTAGTTTTAAGCTATCTAAGAATTTTGATCTCATTAGCATTATTATCATCATGATTCTAAAAACATTGCTTAAAATTATGGGTTTATCACATATTCTAAAAACAACACCATGTAGATAAATAAATGCCTTTAATTAAATAATACTTTTATTAATATCTGAATAAGATTGTTACAAACACCTTTTGCTAAGTAGGATTATAGAACATATACCTTAAACTTACTTTAGGATGTCTCACAAATATGTACTTGTCAAATGTTGTCTCAAGCTTATCCTTTTGAAACCTTTTTCACATAAGTTGGACAATCCCTTTTCTCAACGTACTTAAGATTAGGAATCCTCCATGTCCATTGTGACGAATGAGATTTTTGTAATTTAATGTGAATATTTATTGAAATAAATAAAGGTTTTTTTGATGATTTAATTATTGAGTTGAATAATTAATTGATAGAATTGTGGTAGATTAATTTAATTATATGCGTTACATTAGTTAAATTAATATGGAGAATTTTTATATTCAAAGTATGTATTTAATTGAGCTTATTTGATTAAACGAATTATTTAATAAGCATGATGTTAATCTAAATAATTTAATAATTAATTAGAGATTTAATGATGTGACGTAATTAATAAATGAGAATTTTAATTATGTAACTATGTGATTTAATGTGGAATTATTCTATTCTATTTTATTAATTTAAATAAGATTATATGATTAATAGGTGTAACATTATTAAACTATATAATAAGAGTTTATTAAATTAAGTGGAAAGGAGGAATGAAGGAGCTAGCCAAACAAAGCCTTAGTGGGGGTTGGAGCCAGTTAATCCACTATGAAATTAACTGACGACCCATAACCCACGACTATTAACTATATGTAATATTATATACACACTATACATATATCTTATTCATCAGTATTCTATTTTCATATTACAAAATATCAGAGAACTTTAGAGAGAAAAGTGAGAAGAAATTTGAGAGTAAATTGAGAGTTGAAGAAGAAGTGTTATAGATTTTAAAGCCCATATCATCATCAAATAGAGTTAGCAAGGGTATAATTCTTCATCCCAAGTTTTAATTACGTTAGTTTATTTTTTTCAACAAACCCAATTTTAAACTCTCTATATATGATTTTGGTGATGAATACTTAAGATGTAGTTATCTATGAGTTATTATATGATTATAACATGTTTTATATCCGGTATGAATGATTTAAAGTAATTGAATTCATGCAATTAAGCACTAATTGGAGTTTTAAAAAGTTATAGAGTTTTTCCATTTACGTGTTTTAAAGGTTCTTTGTGAAAGGAGAAATTTGACAATTGTTGATTATATGTCTATATATGTATTACAAATTGTTAATAACATGTTATATATCATGTATACATGAATTTACAGTGATCATACCATGGAATTTTGATTACATTGGGTTTTCAAAGATTACAGAGTATAAAAGTTGTATATATGGCCCGTATGGCCCTTACAAATTAAATGCTTTAAAAGTTCTATGTGCATGGGAAATTTGACAATTGTTGATTACATATCAATGTATGTGTTACAAATTATTCATAACATGTTTTAAACCATATATGCATGATTTATAGTGATTAAATTCATGTAATTATGCCTTAATTGGGTTTTCAAAAGTTACAGAGTATAAAAGTTGTATATATGACTCATATGGCCCTTACGTACAAATTAAATGCTTTAATAAATTGTTTAACTTTAAATTGACGATTGAATATAATTATACATGTTTAAACGAACAAAACGGAATTTAATTGGACAGATTCGGTATATTAACGAATCTGTAACGTAGAAATTCATGCTTTTCCTCAATGTTTTACAAAATATTGAAAACAGCGAAATTAAATATTTTGATTTGTGTAATTATGTGATTTAAAGTGTTAGAAGCGTGATAGAATCGATTTATGATGTTCCTGTGAAGTTTATATTTCATGGGTAGCATTACAAATCGTTATATTTGTATAAACTGGAGTGAATTAGGCTGTTTTGTGTGTTCTTCGCGAACTACAGAATCTGGGTCTGCGTGCAGCGCGCCCGCGCGGCTCTAAAGAACAAATGGAGCGCGGACGCTCCTTGCGTGCAGAATTTCAGAAATATTTTTTAAGTGTTCAAGTCTCAAAGATGTGTTTTAAAACTTAATGTAATGAACATGAAGACATGTTGAGCATATAATAAGATGTTAAGAACTTATATTATGTTATTAATTAATAAGTTAATTTCATAACTTAAAATCGTTATTATAAAGTCCAATAACATATTCAAAGACCAATGTTGTGATTCGATAGGTATATCGAACTGTTGATTAATGGGTATTGTGAATGTATTGATATGTAGGATTTAATAAGAAACGTGAATTAATTGTAGCTTGTGCAAGAGGAAAGTTTCCTAAACTCAAACCTTTAAATTGAGCAAGTTTCTAAACTTTACTTTTATTGAGCAAGTTCCTTAAATTCTAAATTGTTCATTGATTAAGTCTTAGACTTGTATTCTATATCAAGTAAGTTCTTGTTCTTAATTGTTCAAGTTCATGATTTCATATTAAATGCTATAATTTTTTAAAGCATGATTTTAGTTATACAATACTTATTCGATTGTATACCTTTTGAGAATTATTATTCGAATTGATTATCAGTTTATTTTGGAACCTTATAAGACTAGCGAACCCTTATTGATTCGACTAGTCCATAGTTGATGAGCGTTCTAAATTTTAGAACTTTTATTGAGCTTATCCAAATCAAAGTTCCTTTGGTGCGGACTCTGATTTCAAACTGAGATGAACAACCCTTTAATAGGGAATTATTTACGCTTTAGCGTTGAGATATTGTTCACAGTATGGTACTAAGGGCTGATCTTTCTAAGTACGAGAAGTAGAGTCCATAGTCTTATGACTGTTAAAGGTTTAAAGTATAAACACTTTACAACCTAGGACATAGTTCGAGGTCTTATGACCCTCAGATGTTCTTTTGATTCTTATTATTTATTCTTGATTCAAAAATCGAGTTTTCTTATTCAAAAGTCTTTTGATTCACTCGTATGTTATTATATTGTTGTTATATTGTTATACTTATGGGCAATCATGCTCACTCTTGCGTAATAATAACATTACAGTCAAGAACAAAAGGTCTGACGAGCCTTCCACTGACAGAGGCAAGGGGAAAGTTAACAAGTGTTGAAGACTTGTTATTTAATTTTAAGAATGTTTATTGTCAAGACTTGATGTTGTTTAAGACTTATTTATTTGTTTATGTTTCCGCACAGATGTTTAAGGTTAGTATGACCTGGGATTCTATTTATTTTTAGATGTTGTAACCCCATAAGGGAAGGATTTATTTCTATCTATTGCATGGTTTTCATTTATTATGGGTAGATAGATAGATGATATTAGTACAGTGAACACCAAATCCCGTGGAATTAAAGTACCCGAATTTGGGGGTGTCACAGGTTGGTATCAGAGCCAGGTTATGAACCTTAGGTGGGGAAAAACCTTAGGATAGTAGCCTTTATAAGAGATTGAGAACATAGTAATGATAACTCTTATCGAGTTCTAAGATAGATAATAAATTAACTTTAGTGCTATGTGCTTATACTTATGTACTCAAGTATCGATTAACATCACGTAATAACTAAGACTTAAAATTTTATTTATCAGGATGACGGATGCTAGAGAACCTAGTCAGCTTAGGGACATTGTACCCCGAGAGGTTAGAGAGGAGGAGCCCCGAGACATCCACATAGTCTAGGAGCAGTTAATTCGACTAGAGCCATCTCCCTTGATCACAGTCATTGGTCAGGAGTATGTGCCGGCGTTTGATTCAGAGAAGGACTCTGAGGAAGACCCTGAGGAGATTGAGGTTTAGGCTGAGGCAGCCGAAGAGGAGGAGGAAGACCCTGAAAAGTTTCCACCGAACTCTATTAGTGTCGAGATGTACGAGCAGCTATATGATCATAACATAGAGTTACGAGATACTGTTTAGGAGCTGAGGGAGCGGACGGTTACTCAACAGTCTACCATCGAGAAGAGGGATGGAGAGGTTGAGGCTCTTCACGGACGTCTGGGAAACGTAGAGTGGGATTTGGTTCACGAGAAGGGCCAAACCGAGCAGAAGTCAAAGGAAATAGAGGAGTTGAAGAATGAACTGAAAGAGAAATCAGCATGACTGGCCATAGCAGAGGAGGCCTGGGTAAGGGAATCACGACGTGCAGATCTTGCAGAAGATAACTGTCGGGCGAAGAAGGCCAAGCTTGAGGAGACGCACTCTACGCTTTAAAATGCAATTGATGAGGCCCAGGATCGGGTTATGAGATACCCAATTCAGTTCGAAGGACTACCGTCGTACATGCTAGATCGCAGGACGATGTCCTGTATTATGGAAGAAGAGCGTGACAAAGCTGTTCGTCGCCTTAGTAGCCAGTGATAGGAACATTTTGATTATGTGAAACCTATCTGGTAGTTAATAATGTTAATTCTGATGTGGTTATAAATAGAGGAATATTTTGATGCTTTAAGTCCTGTAGATTCTTTATCTCGGGATAGTTGATATAAATAGCAGTGATGCTATCGTATTATGTTAAACTTTTGATTAAATAAATATATCAGAGTTATTTGAGATTATATGTGTTAAGTGATTATGTTAAAGTATTTAAGCTAAGTCTTAAATATTTAGAGAATTGAATAATGATCTAATAAGCGTATATCTTAATAGAAATATGCCGCCGAGAAGAAGACCAAATCGTTGACCGGCCCAAGAAGGTTCAACTAACAACAACAACGCCAATGCCAATGCGAACCCTGTTCAGCAATTAGTAAATCTTCTAACTGGAGCGATGAACAATCAGTTTCAAGCTCCACCAAATACCTCATTTAAGGACTTCAAGGCAGGTGGGATCGCAAGAGTTTAAAGGATCCATGAACCCGATAGAAGCTCAAACTTGGGTTATGGAGATGGAAAAGGTGTTTGAAGTCGCCAGAGTCAGTGAGGATCAGAGGACTGCCTACGCTACGTTCATGCTGAAATCAGAGGCCAGCTATTGGTGGAAGGCAAACAAGGTCCGTGGAGGAGAAGGTGTGATCACATGGGAGAGGTTTAAGGAGATATTTTTTGAGATGTACTTTTCGACCAGCTCACATAATCAGATGGAAGTTCAGTTCCTGGAACTCAAGCAAGGCAACATGTCCATACAAGATTATGCTGCAAGGTTCAATGAGTTGGCTAGGTTTGCCACGTATCAAGTGCACACCGACAAGAGGAAGGCTAGGCAATTCGAGCAGGGCATGAAACCCTGGTTGTATAGTAAAGTGTCAATGTTCCAATTGAACACTTTTGCTGGGGTGCTGGAGAAGGCCATCCTCGCTGAAAGTGGAAGTGATGCGGTGACTAAGTACAATCAGGATCAGAAGAAGAAGAAGAATGAAAGCGAAGGAAATAACAAGGCTAGTGGCAGTAACAAGGGAGGAAGTAACAATAAAAAGAGGAGGTGGACTGACAACTCGTCAACTGGTAATCAGCAAGGAGGTCAGAAGAAGAGAATCGAAGCATGTTCGACCTGCAGGAAAACTCACCTGGGGGTTTGTATGAAGGGTAAGAGAGTATGCTATAATTGTGGTCAGGAAGGCCACATAGCACCTAACCGTCCTAACCCAAAGAAGCGCGCTTGCTTCACTTGCGGCTCAGAGGACCATCTGGTAAGGGACTGTCCCAAGAAGGGATCTAGAGGGGCAGGAACAGGAGGGAACATGGGAAACAGCGGTGGAAATGCTCTAACTATCACAGGACCAACCGCAACCAACCGACCGACAGCCAGAACCTTCAACAGGACAGTGCAGGATGCTGTGCAGTCTCGCGATGTCGTGTCAGGTATCATTTCGATCAATAAAGTTAATGCTTATGTACTATTTGATTGGGGTGCTACTTGTTCATTTATATCCGATGACTTTGCTAAGAACTTAGAATTGCCTATGGACGAGTTAGAATACCCCATGAACATAGAGATCGCGAATAGAGAAGTGATCCCTGTTAAATACGTACAGAAGAACTGTAGGGTGGATATTAAGGGTAACATTATGAACGTAGATCTTATCCCGATTAGGCTTGGGAAATTTTATGTTATTCTGGGAATGGATTGGCTATTCCATTATGGGGCTGTAATTGATTGCCAGAGGAAATGTATTAACCTTATGACTCCGTCAAAGGTTGTGTTTTATGGCAGTAAGTCGCCTAGACAAGCGAGTTGTTTGACGATGATGCAGACCAAGAAGTTGTTAAGACAAGGCTGTAAAGGATATTTAGCCTACATAGTCGATAGTCATAAAGGGAACCCAAAATTGGAAGATATACCAGTCGTGAGGGACTTCATAGACGTATTTCCAGATGATCTGCCAAGACTTCCACCAGACAGAGAGGTTGAGTTTGTGATCGATTTGGCGCCAGGAACGGCTCCAATATCGAAGGCACCGTACCGGATGGCTCCGATAGAGATGAAAGAATTGATGGTACAAATGCAAGAGCTACTGGACAAGAAGTACATCCAACCTAGCGTATCGCCGTGGGGAGTACCAGTGTTATTTGTGAAGAAGAAGGACGAGACGGTGCGGCTTTGCATCGACTACAGAGAACTGAATAAGGTCACCATTAAGAATAGATATCCATTACCGAGGATCGATGATCTGTTTGATCAATTGAAGGGAGCAAGATACTTTTCAAAGATAGACTTGAGAAGTGGTTATCATCAACTGAAGGTGAGGCCAGAGGATGTTCCGAAGACAGCATTTAGGACTTGATATGGCCACTACGAATTTCTGGTGATGTCATTTGGTCTAACGAATGCTCCTGCAGCATTTATGGGCCTAATGAATGGAGTGTTCAAGCCGTTTTTGGACAAATTCGTGGTGGTGTTTATCGATGACATTTTGGTATACTCGAAGCCCAAGGAAGAACATGTAGAGCATTTGAAAGTAATACTAGAAGTGTTGAGAAGGGAGAAGTTGTACGCCAAATTTTTAAAATGTGAATTCTGGAATAAAAGGGTACAATTTCTCGGACATGTGATTGATAAGGACGGAATTTCGGTAGACCCCTCTAAAGTTGAAGCTGTGATGAACTGGATCAGCCAAAAACGCTGTCGGAAGTGAGAAGTTTTCTTGGATTGGCGGGTTATTATAGAAGATTCATTCAGGACTTTTCCAAGATCGCAACTCCGCTGAAGAATTTGACTAGGAAATCGGTGAAATTCGTTTGGACGGAGAAGTGTGAGGAAAGCTTCCAAGAGCTTAAGAAAAGGTTGAGTTCAGCACCTGTGTTATCTCTTCCAGATGAAAAAGGAAATTTTGTGGTTTATAGTGATGCATCGCATAAAGGACTAGGCTGTGTGTTTATGCAAAATGGCAGGGTCATTGCGTATGCGTCACGACAATTGAAAGGCTATGAGAAGGGGTATCCGACCTATGACTTGGAGTTAGCTGCAGTGGTATTTGCTTTGAAGATCTGGAGATACTATCTCTATGGGGAGAAATGTGAAATATATACAGACCACAAGAGTTTGAAATATATTTTTACACAAAAGGATTTGAATATGCGCCAGAAAAGGTGGCTGGAATTAATAAAGGACTATGACTGCGAAATTTTATACCATCCGGGTAAAGCAAACGTTGTTGCCGACGCCTTAAGCAGAAAGGGTCGGGATAAATTGATGATGTTGACTGCTCAGGAAGAGCTAATTTCAGCAATGGAGAAGCTGGAATTGGAAGTGAAGTATCCGATGGAGATTGACGAGAAGCTGTTCCAGATGTAAGCTGCTACAACTTTGCTGGATAGGTTAAGGAAGCTCAACTTTAGGACGAAGAATGTGAGAAGGTAAGGAAGAAGATATCTGAAGGAACCGAACCGAGATTCAAGATGGACAGTGAGGGACTATTGAGATTTGAGAGCAGAGTTTGGGTACCGTCAGAGCGAGAGATTAAGGAGGATATTTTGAGCAAGGCTCATAGCTCACGGTATTCGATACACCTCGGTAGTACCAAGATGTACAAGGATCTTTGACAACATTTCTGGTGGCCAAATTTGAAACGAGATGTTGCAGAGTGTGTTGCCAAGTGTCTGACATGTCAGAAAGTGAAAGCAGAACATCAGAGGCCGAGTGTGACGCCCCCAAATCCGTGACCACCACTTGGTCTCTCGAAATCGGTTCATCACGTGCTCATGGTAATACATCATAATAATAATAACTAAATATCACACAATCACAGCGGAAAATCTATTCTAGAATAATTTACAATGATTTATTATAATTATTCCCCCAAGTCTCGCAACCTACAGTACTTAATAGATTACATAATAATATCAATTAACGACTTATTACATAATCTAACTTAAGCTTAAACATAATCAAATCGAGTCTTACTACATCATCTTAATACAATATTAAAATATTTAAAACATAAAAGAGACAAGCTAGTTGGTAGCCTTGCCCTTGCCCTTATCAACGCCCGAAGGTTCGCCATGCTCTGCCTTAACTGAAATATTTTAGGGAAAGCAAGAATGAGCACAAATTGCCCAGCAAGTAATATACAATAAGGGTAAGTGATATAATTCTCAATTCTCGAAAGGGTATAACAAGGTTTGATAGTTCAAGGATAACAAGAATATTAACAACTTTCAATAACAGTCGCTAAGGACAGAATAATATCAATGTGATTCAATAATAAATCAATTCAAGATTTCAAGATAACTGAATACTGAGCAGTCACTAAGGACTATGAACTTCTACTAGAATTGACAGTAATAAACTGAAAATCCAACAAAAATAGGTACAACAGGTGATCAGCCTAAAGTACCATCGTTATGCATAACAATCAATCATACCCAAGTGCGCGCGTCGGTTCTCCGATAATTTTATTTTCCCTTCAAAGAAGGATGTTCTTCTCGGTCAAATACAAGATCCCGCACCAAATCAATTAGTTTGGGTTGCTTTTCAATAATATAAGTCTAGCCGAATCAAATGGTATAGACACTTTCCCAATATTTAAGAACAATACTAAGTTCAACATGAATAATCGCTTTAATGAAATAAGAGTTCAAGTATGCTAATTCAATTCAACGATTAAGTAAAGAAATTAGCTTGCAATATACAAGGATAAAATACTTGCACCGTAAAAGAGTGTAAGTTAGGAAACTTGCTTACGATATCCGTTGAATAAAGTAATGCAAGGGTTAGGATACTTGCCTTTAGCGTAGTTTATCCACGTTAAGTAATCAACACTTTTGAATCCTATTTATAGTGTTTTATAAGTATAGGATGTCCATTAGTTAACACATCCGTTACACAAACTTGTTACTCAATATACATATATGTTACTATCTTAGTCACATGTCATACTTATACTCATATGGTATCAAATCTGATTATATGTTATCGCGAATCAAGTACATAGTCATAATGTAAATGATACTATAGCAACTTATCATGTTCAAGTGGTTATGATCCTTTGACCCACTATATAAATTAAACATTATCTTCTTACTTATTCATCACATATATACAATATCAGTAGGGTACAGATTATTTCTAGCAGTTTTGAACATTAATTTACACTAACTGACATGACCAGAACAAGCAGATTTCAACAATTCATATTACAGACCAGCGCAGCTGCGCCCTGGTTAGGCCTAGGGACGGCGCAGCTGCGCAGTCCCCTGGCCAAACTAGGGTTAAGCTTTGAATTTTCTGATTCTGTCCATACTTTAGCATACTTAACCAATTTACACTTAACATACAATCATGTTAGAGGATGTTTATAAGCATATGACCATCTCATGTTCATTTTTATATGTTATGGTCTTAGTCTAGGATTTACACAAAATTAAGGTCGAATAGGGTCATGTAATCACCCCGCATATAATTAGATCATATGTTCACATCAAGTGATCACATACTTTGTACTGTACATGTTTATAAGTGTCCATATCTTTCATTCATCATTAGCGTCGTTTATCACTTTAAAATATGCTTAAACTCATGCTTGGTTAACCTTTCATTGAATTTGACAAGCGAATACCTTTGTTGGAGATACCTATGAATCTTGGACTCAATTTTCCTTTCTTGCCGAAATGGATTTTTCCCTTCCATGGAGATACCTTCAAAAATACGAAACTGCCGACTATATAGTCTCGGTCCTGTCGATGCAAATCTGTGTATTTCTTCTTGCGATCTTAAGCTGCTACTAGTCTGGCTCTTATCACAGTCACCACGTCTGCTGTTTGTTGTACTAGCTCTGGTCCGAGTATTCGTCGCTCCCCGACTTCGTCCCAACATAATGGCGTTTTGCACTTTCTTCCTTAAAGAGCTTCGTACGGTGGCATGTCGATACTCGCATGGTAACTATTATTATACGCAAATTCGACTAAGGGTAGGTGGTCGTCCCAACTTCCCTTAAAATCCATCACGCAAGTCCTAAGCATGTCCTCCAGCGTTTGTATAGTTCGCTCACTCTGTCCGTCTGTCTGAGGATGATAGGCGGTACTCAACCTCAACTCCCATTCTCTCTTATAAACTCTTCCAAAAATTTGAGGTGAAGCGCTGATCTCGATCAGAGACAATAGATACCGGCACTCCATGTCGTGAGACAATCTCCTTTATGTATAGACCCGCTAACTGATTCAAACTGTAACGGATCTTGATCGGTAGAAAATGTGCGGTCTTCGTTAGTCGATCCACGATAACCCAAATAGCATCATAACCTTTCTGTGTAACTGGAAGTCCTACCATGAAGTCCATGGTAATATGCTCCCATTTCCACTCTGGTATTTCTAACGGTTGTAGTAAACCACTCGGCCATTGATGCTCTGCTTTAACGCGTTGGCAAGTCAAACATCTACTGACGCACTCTAAGACTTCCCGTTTTAAATTGGGCCACCATAATTGTTGCCTTAGATCTCGGTACATCTTCGTGCCTCCCGGATGAACGGAATATGTCGTATTGTGTGCCTCGTGCAAAATCTCTTCCCTCAACTCGGTTACCGCTGGTACCCACACTTTTCCTTCGAATCTTAAGATACCGTCTTTATCCATTCAAAATTTCTCTTCCTCATTTTCTATGATCCTCTTTCAAATTTTCTCACACTCTTCATCCTTTTCTTGTGCTTCCTTCACTCTATCCAACAATGTCGGATGAGCTTCCCCTACAATTAACTTCTCACCAGACTTTTCTGGTCCTTTCACTTCTATCTCTAATTTCTCCATCTCTCTTATCAACTCTTCCTGAGTCATCAAATTAAACAACTTCTCCTTCTTTTTCTGCTCAGAGCATCGGCAACCACGTTTGCCTTCCCCGGGTGATAAAGAATATCGCAGTCATAGTCTTTGATTAATTCTAACCAGCTTCTCTGCACCATGTTCAACTCCTTCTGTGTGAAGTTATATTTCAGACTTTTGTGGTCCGTGTATATCTCACATTTTTCCCCATACAAATAATGCCTCCATATCTTTAACGCAAAAACTACTGCCGCTAACTCTAAGTCGTGAGTAGGGTATCATTTTTCATAATCCTTCAATTGTCATGACGCATACGCAATAACCTTGCCTTGCTGCATAAGCACACAGCCAAGTCCCTGGTGCGATGCATCACTGTACACCACAAAATTTCCCGCATCATCTGGTAGTGATAACACAGGCGCTTCGCTTAATCTCTTCTTTAATTCTTGAAAACTCTCTTCACATTTGTCGGTCCATACAAATTTCACCATCTTTCTAGTCAAATTGGTCAACGGGATTGCTATCTTAGAAAAATCTTGGATGAATCTTCGACAGTACCCAGCTAACCCTAAAAAATTTCTTACCTCCGTCGGTGTTCTTGGTTGTTCCCAATTACTTACTGCTTCTACCTTCGTAGGGTCTACTGAGATTCCATCCTTATCCACCACGTGACCTAAGAATTGAACCTTCTCCATCCAAAATTCGCACTTTGAAAATTTTGCATACATTTTCTCCTTCCTTAGTGCCTCCAAAACAATCTTCAGATGTTCGGCGTGTTCTTCCTCTGTCTTCGAGTAGATCAAAATGTCGTCGATAAAAACCACTACAAATTTATCCAAGTATGGCTTGAAAACTCGGTTCATCAAGTCCATAAATGCTGCCGGAGCATTAGTCAATCCAAATGACATTACCAAAAACTCGTAGTGTCCATAACGGGTTCGAAACGCAGTCTTTGGTATGTCCTCATTCCTCACTTTCAATTGATGATATCCTGTTCGTAAGTTAATTTTTGAGAAACACTTTGCTCCCTTCAGTTGATCAAACAGGTCGTCTATCCTCGGTAGCGGATATCGGTTCTTGATCGTTACTCTATTTAATTCTCGATAATCGATACAGAGCCTCATCGATCCGTCCTTCTTCTTAACGAATAGCACTGGTGCTCCCCAAGGAGAAACACTCGGTCGAATGTAACCCTTATCCAATAATTCTTGCAATTGTATCATCAATTCCTTCATTTCTACTGGCGCCATACGATATGGGGCTTTCGAAATAGATGTCGTTCCCGGTGCTAAGTCTATTATAAATTTAATTTCTCTGTCTGGTAGAATACCAGGCAGATCTTTCGGAAACACATCTTGAAATTCATTCACTACGGATATATCCTTAATTTCTACCCCTTTTTTTCGAGTATCAACGATGTAAGCTAAATAACCTACACATCCTTTCCTTAACAATTTCTTGGCCTGTATCATCGTAACGCAACACAATTGCTTAAGCGATGAGCTACCATAAAACACTACCTTAGACTTACTCGGAGTCTGAAGGTTCACACATTTGTTCTGACAGTCAATTATCGCAGCATGGTTATACAACCAATCCATTCCCAGTATTACGTCAAATTCTCCCAATCTAATAGGAATCAAGTCTACGCTCAGTTCATGTTCTCTAATGTTTGCGCGACAATCTCGATAAACGTATTCTACAGGGATCACTTCCTTATTAGCAACTTCTATGATCAAAGGATTTTCTAATCGTTCTCGGGGTGTACTAAGTTTACTAGAAAATTCTTCAGATATAAAAGAACAGGTGGCACCCGAATCAAATAATACATAAGAATTTATATCATTGATTGGAATTATACCTGACACCACGTCCTTTGCAGCTACGGCATCTTGGACGATCATGTTAAAGGTTCTGGCAGTTGGGCGGTTGGATTGTGCCGACCCGCTGATCATCAGCTTGTTGCCTCCTTGCTGATTGCTACCCCCGCCACTTCCTTTCTTTGGGCAATCCTTAATACGGTGCTCAGTTGAGCCGCAAGCAAAACACCCTTGGATCTTCTTTGGCTTCGGACAGTTGGGCGAGATGTGCCTTTCCTGTCCGCAGTTGTAGCAAGTGCCACGTCCCTTCCAGCACTCGCCATGGTCTTCTTCCCACACTTTGGGCATCCTTCAGCCGTCTTCTTGAAACCTCCACGAAAATTCCCTAATTGATTATTGTTATTTTTGTTGTTGTTATTGTTATTCTCCCACTTTCTCTTTCCCAAATTACTTCCTCCACTGCTGCTTCCTCTAGTACGATTCTATCCTCCAGCATTCTTTACTTTCTTCTCTTTGTTATACAGACTTAAGGCCTCACTGCCACCTTCTGCAATGATTGCCTTCTCCAGTAATGTTGCAAAGGAATCAATTTGAAGAACTGATACCTTATTGAACAACCACGGCTTCAACCCTTGTTCGAAGCGTCTAAGCCTTTCTCTCTTCATCCCCAACTTGGTGCTCCACAAATCGAGCTAGTTCGTTAAACCTAGTCGCGTACTGCGCCACCGTCATCTCACCTTATTTTAACTATAGGAATTTCACCTCCATCCTATTCTTTATACTCTTCTGGAAGTAATTCTCGAAGAACAGTGTCTTAAACTTATCCCAAGCTATTATCCCTTCTCCAGCTCTTTGTTGATTAGCCTCCCACCACTAGTTCGCTTCTCCCCTCATCATGTACGTGGCAAACACCGTCTTCTGATCTTCGCCTACGCTAGCTTTAGTGAAAGCTTTTTCGATCTCTTTGATCCAGGTTTGTGCGATGATTGGGTCGGTAGTTCCCTCGAACTCCGGGGGTCCTACACTCTTAAAGTCTTTAAAGGTTGTTACTGGCACAGCCTGAGGGTTTGGGCGAACGGGTTCATTGTTCCTTCCCCTTAATGCCTCTCCTAATAGTTCTACCAGTTTCTGGATCGGGTCTACTTGTTCCCTCTCATTGTTCACTAACTCCTCAGGTGCAGTCAATCTATGTCTGGGCGGCATTATCTGCATCACAGTTTTTCATTTTATTATTATTCAAGTATATTACTTAAGTATTTCTTTTAATACTAAAAGAATAAATTTATAACACATTTACGAAATAAACTCCATTTATATTCATATGCCATTTCATTTCATTCCATGATTATCCTAGCATACTGCTATAAATGTCATCGCGTATATCCCCTAATATCACAAAAGACGGGGAATATACTAACCTACTACCATACTACCCCTCTAACAAAATCTAACACGGGGTTTACATCATTATCCCATATCTTACACAAAGATTGGGATTACAACATAGTATGTACAACATATAAAGATAAATTCTACTAAACTACCACTAGACCATCTAAGGAAATTTCATCACATCATCCCGCACTCCACTGCGCTCTTATACTCCAACTATGCTATATATGCAACCAGCTCTCGGCTCAAAGTATGTAGAGTCTGTCCCTGTTCTGCCGGGTAGTGGTACACACCATCAATCACCCTCTCAAAAGTTGAACGGAACACATACCCCATCTTGTTCATCTTTCTCTTCTTGCACCTGACCTCGTCCTCTAGGTCGTCAGCTCTCTCATTGGCCGCTTCCCACTTTTCCTACGAAGTGTATCCTATCCAACACCTCCAACTCTAGCTGAGTACGGAGTGCCTCTTTCTCAGTCTTCTCACTCAATTCCCTCTGTTCTACTTCTTCCAGCTTTCCGGCCAGATCCACATTCCGAGCCACTGTCCTGTGAAACAGAGTCCCCATCTGGATCCCTGCCTCCCTACGTTAGGCAATCTCCACCTCTAACTCCTGCATGGCCAGCTTCCTCTGATGGTCTTCGTCCCTCAGCTTCTGGAACTCAGACTCTCTCTCATTGGCCTCGGCCTCCAGCTCTTGCACCCTGCAGTCTAACTCTAGGATCCGCTCCTCATACTCGCCTAACATCTGCTCCTCAAGATTAGGCTTGTAGGAGTCCTCCATGGGCTCCTCCTCTAAAGGCTCGTCCTCAACCGGCTCGTCCTCTATAGGCTCCTCCTCGAGGTTGAACTCTACCTCAATCTCATCCTCGTCGTCAGACTCGGATGGTGCAACTGCCTGCACTGGCACAACCTCTAAAGGTGCCTCGTATACTACATATATATCTTTAGGCTCCTCCTCGGCCACTCTACTAGGTACTCCTGTGTCTGCCATCCTACAATCACAAACACAAGACAAACGAACAGCAACTCCATTAGAATGTTAAATAAAACATAAGTTCATTGTATAAAATGAAGTTACATTTCATAACAGACTAAGTCTCTCAAGGAAAACTCTACATGAGTTTTATTTCCTTCCTAATTTCTAAGTTCTCCTAAGTTATAGTCTAAGGACACTCGTTCCTAAGGTTTATAGCTACAGCTTTGATACCAACCTGTGACGCCCCCAAATTCGTGACCGCCACTTGGTCTCTCAAATTCGGTTCATCACATGCTCATGGTAATACATCACAATAATAATAACTAAATATCACACAATCACAGCGGAAAATCTATTCTAGAATAAGTTACAATGATTTATTATAATTATTCCCCCAAGTCACGCAACCTACAGTACTTAATATATTACATAATAATATCAATTAACGACTTATTACATAATTTGACTTAAGCTTAAACATAATCAAATCCAGTCTTACTACATCATCTTAATACAATATTAAAATATTTAAAACTTAAAAGAGACAAGCTAGTTGGTAGCCTTGCCCTTGCCCTTATCAACGCCCGAAGGTTCGCCATACTCTGCCTTAACTAAAATGTTTTAGGGAAAGCAAGAATGAGCACAAATTTGCCCAGCAAGTAATATACAATAAGGGTAAGTGATATAATTCTCAATTCTCGAAAGGGTATAACAAGGTTTGATAGTTCAAAGATAACAAGAATATCAACAACTTTCAATAACAGTCGCTAAGGACAGAATAATATCAATGTGATTCAATAATAAATCAATTCAAGATTTCAAGATAACTGAATACTGAGCAGTCACTAAGGACTATGAACTTCTACTAGAATTGACAGTAATAAACTGAAAATCCAACAAAAACAGGTACAACAGGTGATCACCCTAAAGTACCATCGTTATGCTTAACAATCAATCTTACCCAAGTGCGCGCGTCTGTTCTCCGATAATTTTATTTTCCCTTCAAAGAAGGTTGTTCTTCTCAGTCAAATACAAGATCCAGCACCAAATCAATTAGTTTGGGTCGCTTTTCAATAATATAAGTCTAGCCGAATCAAATGGCATAGACACTTTCACAATATTCAAG
Source organism: Panax stipuleanatus (assembly GCA_020205555.1). Classification (NCBI taxonomy): domain Eukaryota; kingdom Viridiplantae; phylum Streptophyta; class Magnoliopsida; order Apiales; family Araliaceae; genus Panax; species Panax stipuleanatus. The sequence goes on along the minus strand of CM035116.1, from coordinate 102,140,667 downwards.
AATAATACTAAGTTCAACATGAATAATAGCTTTAATGAAATAAGAGTTCAAGTATGCTAATTCAATTCAACGATTAAGTAAAGAAATTAGCTTGCAATATACAAGGATAGAATACTTGCACCGTAAAAGAGTGTAAGTTAGGAAACTTGCTTACGATATCCGTTGAATAAAGTAATGCAAGGGTTAGGATACTTGCCTTTAGCGTAGTTTATCCACGTTAAGTAATCAACACTTTTGAATCCTATTTATAGTGTATTATAAGTATAGGATGTCCATTAGTTAACACATCCGTTACACAAACTTGTTACTCAATATACATATATGTTAGTATCTTAGTCACATGTCATATTTATACTCATATGGTATGAAATCAGATTATATGTTATCAAGAATCAAGTACATATTCATAATGTAAATGATACTATAGAAACTTATCATGTTCAAGTGGTTATGATCCTTTGACCCACTATATAAGTTAAACATTATCTTCTTACTTATTCATCACATATATACACATATCAGTAGGGTACAGATTATTTCTAGCAGTTTTGAACAATAATTTACACAAACTGACATGACCAGAACAAGCAGATTTCAACAATTCAGATTCCAGACCGGCGCAGCTGCGCCCTTGTTAGGCCTAGGGATGGCGCAGCTGCGCAGTCCCCTGGCCAGACCAGGGTTAAGCCTTTCATTTTCTGATTCTGTCCAATACTTTAGCATACTTAACCAATTTACACTTAACATACAATCATGTTCGAGGACGTTTATAAGCATATGACCATCTCATGCTCATTTTTATATGTTATGGTCTTAGTCTAGGATTTACACAAAATTAAGGTCGAATAGGGTCATATAATCACCCCGCATATAATTAGATAATATGTTCACATCAAGAGATCACATACTTTGTACTATACATGTTTATAAGTGTCCACATCTTTCATTCATCATTAGCGTCGTTTATCACTTTAAAATATGCTTAAACTCATGCTTGGTTAACCTTTCATTGAACTTGACAAGCGAATACACAAGTATGATATACTAGTGATGGTATACGTACTATTAAACATGTTACAAATATCCGGATATGAATCTCAATATAACATGTTAAGGTTCTCCATCAAAGCTCATATTTTCATTAGTAAGTCTTACTAATAAGTCCAACATGTTCATACTTCTTTACGAATCATATAAACATAAGTTGATGGGTTATTCATGCATTTCTAAGTCATCTAAACATGCTCGTAAAAATCAGAATCTAGACTTTGATATAAAATGTCAAGATAAAATTATACTTTCACTAGTAAAGTTCATTTAACGCGATCAACATACTCATGTTACCTTATGAAACATGTATACATCTATGAACATGTTTTTCATGCCTTCCTAGATCATAATAGTATGCTTGCAAGGTTAGAATACCGTCGTAAGTCATATATGTTTAAAGTTTAATTATAAACCTTATGTTCACTTCGAAAGATTTAACCGTTTGTTAATCATGTATGTAATCATAGAAGTACATGCTCATATTAGGTCTACATACCCCTCTATACAAGTTATTCATGCTAATATGCCTTGCCTAAGTCATAACATCCAAGCATGCTTAACAGATTGACAGAACTCAAATAAAAGTGGAATAGGCTTCCTGCGCAGCTGCGCTGCGCCTGGGTATAAACCCGGCGCAGCTGCGCCTGAGTATAAACCAGGCGCAGCTGCGCCGTGTGCAATTCGTGCCAGTGTTCTTCCTGCTTCGGCAGTTAACATCCCAAATCATAGAATTAGTTCACGAAAACAGTTCTAAGCATGTCACATTACATACTAACATATATAACAATCCACATATCAACTAACAAACAATACTTGATCACAAAATCATGAATTTCAACTGGAATCAAGAATTCAAGAATAGAAATTTTGATAGAAACCAAGAATGAAGAATACAAAAATGGGATTATACCTCTGTTTAATGAAATTTGAATTCTCAACTACTCAGAATACTAACACTGATGATATACTAGCTCTTAACTCAATACTTAGCAATTTTCTCAGCAAATGAATTTGTGAAGGGAGGTCTCAATTTATAGAATTTCCTATACACAGACAATGTTAATGTTCTCCAAATTAAACCAACGGAAATTTGTATTGCAGGGAGGTTATTAGGGGGCTGGTAATGGTGGTTGAAATCCGTCATGATAGCCACACCCTTCTTCATCATTTGCTAGCCTATGTTGTTGAGTTTAAGAAAGAATAGGGGAGTAGGATAGCTTGTGTATTTCACGTGAAGGAGAAAGTGACTCTCCCAGCAAAACAACCTCAGCCTTCTAGCAACATGCATATATACATACTTAGGCTATATACATATATCATACACTTAGGTATATATGTATACTTAGGTAGTAAATTCATTTAGAGTAATAAGGAAATAATGTTATAATATAATTTGCGCATATATAATCCATGTACATTGGTTTCACATTGTTTCATAATCAGTGAAGATAATATAAGATAGTTATACATTATTAAATTATCTATCATATAATCATGATGTCCTACTTTAATGTATATTCACATTGTCACATAGGCATTTCATGCAACTCCCATAATTCAATAAACCTTACTATATAATAGTGTCATATTACACTTCATATAATACATAGCTAGCTACTATATGTTACACATTTAATTCGCATGCTTGCACATAACAATTAATATAATCTCATTATATTAATAACTTACTTATTTAGTTTATTATTCATAATGTCAAATAAATAAATTATTCATTTCATTGATTAATTAATAATAATATTAATTAATTCATTCCTCATTGATTATTAATTTCCATAATAATCGATTAACACTTATATGATTAAATATCACATTAAATGAATATAAATCTTATTATATTATAGACACGTTGCTCATTATTAATATTATATTTCGTGCAATAATAATAATCACATATTATTAATTAATCATCTATAACAATTATTCTACGATGACAATTAATTAATATTCTATAATTAACAATTAATATAGATTAATTGTTTGCTTAAATTAATATAATCATTATTATTTTCCATCACGGTGCCACACAAGGCATTTTATTGAGTTTATTATAAACTCCATCAATTTCTCAATTATTATAATTATTCAATTTAATATAATTGAATTAATCATTCTCATAACACAAAATTATTTATATTCTAATAAATTCTCATTCCCATTAATATATTTATTTAATAATATTAGGAAATTCTCGGGTATTACATCCTCCCCCCTTATAAAAATTTCGTCCCAGAATTGCTACAAGGTTACACGAATAGATGGGGATAGTCTTTCATCATCCTATCTTATAATTATCACGTTGCCTCCTCGACATCGTGGTTACGCCAAAGTACCTTTACAGATGAAATAATTTAATTTCTCAAGGTTTGCTCTTTCCTATCTAATATCTGGACAGGAATTTCTTCATACGCCAAGTTCTTCTCCACTTGAATGGGCTCGTAAGAAATCAAGTGCTTGTAGTTGGCTTTGTACGGTCGCAACACGAAAATGTGAAACACGTTGCGGATGTGCTCCAGTTCGGGTGGTAACGCAACTTCGTATGCCACTTCGCCCACTCGCTTCAGTATCTCGAACGGTCCTATGAATCTTGGACTCAATTTTCCTTTCTTGCCGAAACGGAGTTTTCCCTTCCATGGAGATACCTTCAAAAATACGAAACTACCGACTATATAGTCTCGGTCCTGTCGATGCAAATCTGCGTATTTCTTCTGTCGATCTTGAGCTGCTACTAGTCTGGCTCTTATTACTATCACCACGTCTGCTGTTTGTTGTACTAGCTCTGGTCCGAGTATTCGTCGCTCCCCGACTTCGTCCCAACATAATGGCGTTCTGCACTTTCTTCCTTAAAGAGCTTCGTACGGTGGCATGTCGATACTCGCATGGTAACTATTATTATACGCAAATTCGACTAAGGGTAGGTGGTCGTCCCAACTTCCCTTAAAATCCATCACGCAAGTCCTAAGCATGTCCTCCAGCGTTTGTATAGTTCGCTCACTCTGTCCGTCTGTCTGAGGATGATAGGCGGTACTCAACCTCAACTGGGTTCCCATTCTCTCTTACAAACTCTTCCAAAAATTTGAGGTGAAGCGCTGATCTCGATCAGAGATAATAGATACCGGCACTCTATGTCGTGAGGCAATCTCCTTTATGTATAGACCCGCTAACTGATTCAAACTGTAACGGATCTTGATCGGTAGAAAATGTGCGGTCTTGGTTAGTCGATCCACGATAACCCAAATAACATCATAACCTTTCTGTGTAACTGGAAGTCCTACCACGAAGTCCATGGTAATATGCTCCCATTTCCACTCTGGTATTTCTAACGGTTGTAGTAAACCACTTGGCCGTTGATGCTCTGCCGCGTTGGCAAGTCAAACATCTACTGAAGCACTCTACGACTTCCCTTTTTAAATTGGGCCACCAAAATTGTTGCCTTAGATCTCGGTACATCTTCGTGCCTCTAGGATGAACGGAATATGTCATATTGTGTGCCTCGTGCAAAATCTCTTCCCTCAACTCTGTTACCTCTGGTACCCACACTCTTCCTTTGAATCTTCAGATACAGTCTTTATCCATTCGAAATTTCTCTTCCTCATTTTCTATGATCCTCTTTCGAATTTTCTCACACTCTTCATCCTTTTCTTGGGCTTCCTTCACTCTATCCAACAATGTCGGATGAGCTTCCCCTACAATTAACTTCTCACCAGACTTTTCTGGTCCTTTCACTTCTATCTCTAATTTCTCCATCTCTCTTATCAACTCTTCCTGAGTCATCAAATTAAACAACTTCTCCCTTCTTTTTCTGCTCAGAGCGTCGGCAACCACGTTTGCCTTCCCCGGGTGATAAAGAATATCGCAGTCATAGTCTTTGATTAATTCTAACCAGCTTCTCTGACCCATGTTCAACTCCTTCTGTGTGAAGATATATTTCAGACTTTTGTGGTCCGTGTATATCTCACATTTTTCCCCATACAAATAATGCCTCCATATCTTTAACGCAAAAACTACTGCCGCTAACTCTAAGTCGTGAGTAGGGTATCATTTTTCATAATCCTTCAATTGTCGTGACGCATACGCAATGACCTTGCCTTGCTGCATAAGCACACAGCCAAGTCCCTGGTGCGATGCATCACTGTACACCACAAAATTTCCCGCATCATCTGGTAGTGATAACACAGGCGCTTCGCTTAATCTCTTCTTCAATTCTTGAAAACTCTCTTCACATTTGTCGGTCCATACAAATTTCACCATCTTTCTAGTCAAATTGGTCAACGGGATTGCTATCTTAGAAAAATCTTGGATGAATCTTCGACAGTACCCAGCTAACCCTAAAAAATTTCTTACCTCCGTCGGTGTTCTTGGTTGTTCCCAATTACTTACTGCTTCTACCTTCGTAGGGTCTACTGAGATTCCATCCTTATCCACCACGTGACCTAAGAATTGAACCTTCTCCATCCAAAATTCGCACTTTGAAAATTTTGCATACATTTTCTCCTTCCTTAGTGCCTCCAAAACAATCTTCAGATGTTCGGCGTGTTCTTCCTCTGTCTTCGAGTAGATCAAAATGTCGTCGATAAAAACCACTACAAATTTATCCAAGTATGGCTTGAAAACTCGGTTCATCAAGTCCATAAATGCTGCCGGAGCATTAGTCAATCCAAATGACATTACCAAAAACTCGTAGTGTCCATAACGGGTTCGAAACGCAGTCTTTGGTATGTCCTCATTCCTCACTTTCAGTTGATGATATCCTGTTCGTAAGTTAATTTTTGAGAAACAATTTGCTCCCTTCAGTTGATCAAACAGGTCGTCTATCCTCGGTAGCGGATATCGGTTCTTGATCGTTACTCTATTTAATTCTCGATAATCGATACAGAGCCTCATCGATCCGTCCTTCTTCTTAACGAATAGCACTGGTGCTCCCCAAGGAGAAACACTCGGTCGAATGTAACCCTTATCCAATAATTCTTGCAATTGTATCATCAATTCCTTCATTTCTACTGGCGCCATACGATATGGGGCTTTCGAAATCGATGTCGTTCCCGGTGCTAAGTCTATTATAAATTTAATTTCTCTGTCTGGTAGAATACCAGGCAGATCGTTCGGAAACACATCTTGAAATTAATTCACTACGGATATATCCTTAATTTCTACCCCCTTTTTCCGAGTATCAACGATGTAAGCTAAATAACCTACACATCCATTCCTTAACAATTTCTTGGCCTGTATCATCGTAACGCAACACAATTGCTTAAGCGATGAGCTACCATAAAACACTACCTTAGACTTACTCGGAGTCTGAAGGTTCACACTTTTGTTCTGACAGTCAATTATCGCAGCATGGTTATACAACCAATCCATTCCCAGTAATACGTCAAATTCTCCCAATCTAATAGGAATCAAGTCTACGCTCAGTTCATGTTCTCTAATGTTTGCGCGACAATCTCGATAAACGTATTCTACAGGGATCACTTCCTTATTAGCAACTTCTATGATCAAAGGATTTTCTAATCGTTCTCGGGATGTACTAAGTTTACTAGCAAATTCTTCAAATATAAAAGAACAGGTGGCACCCGAATCAAATAATACATAAGAATTTATATCATTGATTGGAATTATACCTGACACCACGTCCTTTGCAGCTACGGCGTCTTGGACGGTCATGTTAAAGGTTCTAGCAGTTGGGCGGTTGGATTGTGCCGGCCCGCTGATCATCAGCTTGTTGCCTCCTTGCTGATTGCTACCCCAGCCACTTCCTTTCTTTGGGCAATCCTTAATACGGTGCTCAGTTGAGCCGCAAGCAAAACACCCTTGGATTTTCTTTGGCTTCGAGCAGTTGGGCGAGATGTGCCCTTCCAGTTCGCAGTTGTAGCAAGTGCCACGTCCCTTCCAGCACTCGCCATGGTCTTCTTCCCACACTTTGGGCATCCTTCAGCCCTCTTCTTGAAACCTCCACGAAAATTCCCTAATTAATTATTGTTATTTTTGTTGTTGTTATTGTTATTCTCCCACTTTCTCTTTCCCAAATTACTTCCTCCACTACTGCTTCCTCTAGTACGATTCTATCCTCCAGCATTCTTTCCTTTCTTCTCTTTGTTATACAGACTTAAGGCCTCACTACCACCTTCTGCAATGATTGCCTTCTCCAGTAATGTTGCAAAGGAATCAATTTGAATAACTGATACCTTATTGAATAGCCACGGCTTCAACCCTTGTTTGAAGTGTCTAGCCTTTCCCTCTTCATCCCCAACTTGGTGCTCCGCAAATCGCGCTAGTTCGTTAAACCTATCCGTGTACTGCGCCACCTTCACCTTATTTTAACTCTAGGAATTTTACCTCCATCCTATTCTTCATACTATTCGGGAAGTAATTCTCGAAGAACAGCGTCTTAAACTTATCCCAAGCTATTATCCCTTCACCAGCTCTTTGTTGATTAGCCTCCCACCAGTAGTTCGCTTCTCCCCTCATCATGTACGTGGCAAACACCGTCTTCTGATCTTCGCCTACGCTAGTTTTAGTGAAAGCTTTTTCGATCTCTTTGATCCAGGTTTGTGCGACGATTGGGTAGGTAGTTCCCTCGAACTCCGGGGGTCCTACACTCTTAAAGTCTTTAAAGGTTGTTACTGGCACAGCCTGAGGGTTTGGGCGAACGGGTTCATTGTTCCTTCCCCTTAATGCCTCTCCTAACAGGTCTACTAGTTTCTGGATCGGGTCTACTTGTTCCCTCTCATTGTTCACTAACTCCTCAGGTGCAGTCAATCTACGTTTGGGCGGCATTATCTGCATCATAATTTTTCATTTTATTATTATTTAAGTATATTACTTAAGTATTTCTTTTAATACTAAAAGAATAAATTTATAACACATTTCAGAAATAAACTCCATTTATATTCATATGCCATTTCATTTCATTACATGATTATCCTAGCATACTGCTATAAATGTCATCACGTATATCCCCTAATATCACAAAAGACGGGGAATATACTAACCTACTACCATACTACCCCTCTAACAAAAGCTAACACGGGGTTTACATCATTATCCCATATCTTACACAAAGATTGGGATTACAACATAGTATGTACAACACATAAAGATAAATTCTACTAAACTACCACTAGACCATCTAAGGAAATTTCATCACATCATCCCGCGCTCCACTGCGCTCTTATACTCCAACTGTGCTATATATGCAACCAGCTCTTGGCTCAAAGTATGTAGAGTCTGTCCCTGTTCTGCCGAGTAGTGGTACACACCATCAATCACCCTCTCAAAAGTTGAACGAAACACATACCCCATCTTGTTCATCTTTCTCTTCTTGCACCTGACCTCGTCCTCTACGTCGTCAGCTCTCTCATTGGCCGCTTCCCACTTTTCCTCGAAGTGTGTCCTATCCATCACCTCCAACTCTAGCTGAGTACGGAGTGCCTCTTTCTCAGTCTTCTCACTCAATTCCCTCTGTTCTACTTCTTCCAGCTTTCCTGCCAGATCCACATTTTGAGCCACTGACATGTGAAACAGAGTCCCCATCTGGATCCCTGCCTCCCTACGGTAGGCAATCTCCACCTCTAACTCCTGTATGGCCAGCTTCCTCTGATGATCTTCGTCCCTCAGCTTCTGGAACTGAGACTCTTTCTCATGGGCCTCGGCCTCCAACTCTTGCACCCTGCAGTCTAACTCTAGGATCCGCTCCTCATACTCGCCTAACATCTGCTCCTCAAGATTAGGCTCGTAGGAGTCCTCTATGGGCTCCTCCTCTGAAGGCTCGTCCTCTATAGGCTCCTCCTCGGGGTCGAACTCTACCTCGATCTCATCCTCGTCGTCAGACTCGGATGGTGCAACTGCCTGCACTGGCACAGCCTCTAAAGGTGCCTCGTATACTACATGTATATCTTTAGGCTCCTCCTCGGCCATTCTACTCGGTACTCCTGTGTCTGCCATCCTACAATCACAAACACAATACAAATAAACAGCAACTCCATTAGAATGCTAAATAAAATATAAGTTCATTGTATAAAATGAAGTTACATTTCATAACATACCAAGTCTCTTAAGGAAAACTCTACATGAGTTGTATCTCCTTCCTAATTTCTAAGTTCTCCTAAGTTATAGTCAAAGGACACTCGTACCTAAGGTTTATAACTACAACTTTGATACCAACCTGTGACGCCCCCAAATCCGTGACCGCCACTTGGTCTCTCGAATTCGGTTCATCACGTGCTCATGGTAATACATCACAATAATAATAACTAAATATCACACAATCACAGCGGAAAATCTATTCTAGAATAATTTACAATGATTTATTATAATTATTCCCCCAAGTCTCATAACCTACAGTACTTAATAGATTGCATAATAATATCAATTAACGACTTATTACATAATCTAACTTAAGCTTAAACTTAATCAAATCAAGTCTTACTACATCATCTTAATACAATATTAAAATATTTAAAACAAAAAAGAGACAAGCTAGTTGGTAGCCTTGCCCTTGCCCTTATCAACGCCCGAAGGTTCGCCATGCTCTGCCTTAACTGAAATGTTTTAGGAAAAGCAAGAATGAGCACAAATTGCCCAGCAAGTAATATACAATAAGGGTAATTGATATAATTCTCAATTCTCGAAAGGGTATAACAAGGTTTGATAGTTCAAAGATAACAATAATATCAACAACTTTCAATAACAGTCGCTAAGGACAGAATAATATCAATGTGATTCAATAATAAATCAATTCAAGATTTCAAGATAACTGAATACTGAGCAGTCACTAAGGACTATGAACTTCTACTAGAATTGACAGTAATAAACTGAAAATCCAACAAAAATAGGTACAACAGGTGATCAGTCTAAAGTACCATCGTTATGCATAACAATCAATCTTACCCAAGTGCGCGCGTCGGTTCTCCGATAATTTTATTTTCCCTTCAAAGAAGGTTGTTCTTCTCAGTCAAATACAAGATCTCGCACCAAATCAATTAGTTTGGGTTGCTTTTCAATAATATAAGTCTAGCCGAATCAAATGGCATAGACACTTTCACAATATTCAAGAATAATACTAAGTTCAACATGAATAATAGCTTTAATGAAATAAGAGTTCAAGTATGCTAATTCAATTCAACGATTAAGTAAAGAAATTAGCTTGCAATATACAAGGATAGAATACTTGCACCGTAAAAGAGTGTAAGTTAGGAAACTTGCTTACGATATCCGTTGAATAAAGTAATGCAAGGGTTAGGATACTTGCCTTTAGCGTAGTTTATCCACGTTAAGTAATCAACACTTTTGAATCCTATTTATAGTGTATTATAAGTATAGGATGTCCATTAGTTAACACATCCGTTACACAAACTTGTTACTCAATATACATATATGTTAGTATCTTAGTCACATGTCATACTTATACTCATATGGTATGAAATCAGATTATATGTTATCGCGAATCAAGTACATAGTCATAATGTAAATGATACTATAGAAACTTATCATGTTCAAGTGGTTATGATCCTTTGACCCACTATATAAGTTAAACATTATCTTCTTACTTATTCATCACATATATACACATATCAGTAGGGTACAGATTATTTCTAGTAGTTTTGAACAATAATTTACACTAACTGACATGAACAGAACAAGCAGATTTCAACAATTCAGATTCCAGACCGGCGCAGCTGCGCCCTGGTTAGGCCTAGAGACGGCGCAGCTGCGCAGTCCCTTGGCCAGACCAGGGTTAAGCCTTGCATTTTCTGATTCTGTCCATAGTTTAGCATACTTAACCAATTTACACTTAACATATAATCATGTTAGAGGACGTTTATAAGCATATGACCATCTCATGTTCATTTTTATATGTTATGGTCTTAGTCTAGGATTTACACAAAATTAAGGTCGAATAGGGTTATGTAATCACCCCGCATATAATTAGATCATATGTTCACATCAAGAGATCACATACTTTGTACTATACATGTTTATAAGTGTCCACATCTTTCATTCATCATTAGCGTCATTTATCACTTTAAAATATGCTTAAACTCATACTTGGTTAACCTTTCATTGAATTTGACAAGCGAATACACATGTATGACATACTAGTGATGGTGTACGTACTATTAAACATGTTACAAATATCCGGATATGAATCTCAATAGAACATGTTAAGGTTCTCCATCAAAGCTCATATTTTCATTAATAAGTCTTACTAATAAGTCCAACATGTTCATACTTCTATACGAATAGTATAAACATAAGTTGATGGGTTATTCATGCATTTCTAAGTCATCTAAACATGCTCGTAAAAATCAGAATCTAGACTTCGATATAAAATGTCAAGATAAAATTATACTTTCACTAGTAAAGTTCATTTAACGCGATCTACATACTCATGTTACCTTATGAAACATGTACACATCTATGAACATGTTTTTCATGCCTTCCTAGATTATAATAGTATGCTTGCAAGGTCAGAATACCGTCGTAAGTCATATATGTTTAAAGTTTAATTATAAACCTTATGTTCACTTCGAAAGCTTTAACTGTTCGTTAATCATGCATGTAATCATATAAGGACATGCTCATATTAGGTCTACATACCCCTCTATCCAAGTTATTCATGCTAATATGCCTTGCCTAAGTCATAACATCCAAGCATGCTTAACAGATTGACAGAACTCAAATAAAACTGGAATAGGCTTCCTGCGCAGCTGCGCTGCGCCTGGGAATAAACCTAGCGCAGCTGCGCCGTGTGCAGTTCGTGCCAGTGTCCTTCCTGCTTCGGCAGTTAACATCCCAAATCATAGAATTAGTTCACGAAAACAGTTTTAAGCATGTCACATTACATACTAACATATATAACAACCCACATATCAACTAACAAACAATACTTGATCACAAAATCATGAATTTCAACTTGAATCAAGAATTCAAGAATAGAAATTTTGACAGAAACCAAGAATGAAGAATACAGAAATGGGATTATACCTCTATTTAATGAAGTTTGAATTCTCAACTACTCAGAATACTAACACTGATGATATACTAGCTCTCAACTCAATACTTAGCAATTTTCTCAGCAAATGAATTTGTGAAGGGATGTCTCAATTTATAGAATTTCCTATACACAGACAATGTTAATATTCTCCAAATTAAACCAACGAAAATTTGTATTGCAGGGAGGTTATTAGGGGGTTGGTAATGGTGGTTGAAATCCATAATGATAGCCACACCGTTCTTCATCATTTTGCTAGCCTATGTTGTTGAGTTTAAGGAAGAATAGGGGAGTAAGATAGCTTGTGTATTTCATGTGAAGGAGAAAGTGACTCTCCTAGTAAAACAACCTCAGCCTTCTAGCAACATGCATATATACATACTTAGGCTATATACATATATCATACACTTAGGTATATATGTATACTTAGGTAGTAAATTCATTTAGAGTAATAAGGAAATAATGTTATAATGTAATTTGCGCATATATAATCCATGTGCATTGGTTTCACATTGTTTCATAATCAATGAAGATAATATAAGATAGTTAAACATTATTAAATTATCTATAATATAATCATGATGTCCTACTTTAATGTATATTCACATTGTCACATAGGCATTTCATGCAACTCCCATAATTCAATAAACCTTACTATATAATAGTGTCATATTACACTTCATATAATACATAGTTAGCTACTATATGTTACACATTTAATTCGCATGCTTGCACATAACAATTAATATAATCTCATTATATTAATAACTTACTTATTTATTTTATTATTCATAATGTCAAATTAATAAATTATTCATTTCATTGATTAATTAATAATAATATTAATTAATTCAGTTCTCATTGATTATTAATTTCCATAATAATCGATTAACACTTATATGATTAAATATCACATTAAATGAATATAAATCTTATTATATTATAGACTTGTTGCTTAGTATTAATATTATATTTCATGCAACAATAATAATCAAATATTATTAATTAATCATCTATAACAATTATTCTACGATGACAATTAATTAATATTCTACGATTAACAATTAATATAGATTAATTGTTTGCTTAAATTAATATAATCATTATTATTTTCCATCACGGTGCCACATAAGGCATTTTATCGAGTTTATTATAAACTCCATCAATTTCTCAATTATTATAATTATTAAATTTAATATAATTGAATTAATCAATCTCATAACACAAAATCATTTATATTCTAATAAATTCTCATTCCCATTAATATATTTATTTAATAATATTAGGAAATTCTCGGGTATTACACCGAGTGGTTTGCTACAACCTTTAGAGATCCCAAAATAGAAATGGGAACATATTATGATGGATTTCGTGGTTGGCCTTTCGACAACTCAGAAAGGCTATGACGCAGCATGGGTTATCGTTAGCCGACTGACGAAATTAGTTCACTTCCTTCCGATCAGAATTAGATTCAACTTAGACCAGTTGGCAAAGCTATATCTAAAAGAGATTATTTCGAGACACGGAGTTCCGGTGTAAATTATTTTCGATAGGGATCCGCGCTTTACATTGAACTTCTGGAAGCGACTACAGGAATGCATGGGGACACAGTTGAGAATGAGTACGGCCTATCACCATCAGACCGACGGGCAGAGTGAAAGAACGATCCAGATATTGGAAGATATGCTAAGAGCATGCATTATGGATTTCAAAGGCAATTGGGATGACCACCTACCGCTAGTGGAGTTCGGTTACAACAACAGTTACCACGCAAGTATTGGCATGCCGCCTTACGAAGCGTTATACGGTAGAAAGTGCAGAACTCCACTATATTGGGATGAAATTGGTGAGAGACAGTTACTCAGACCAGAACTGGTACAACAAATAGCAGAGATAGTCAAAGTGATTCGGACAAGACTGGTAGCAGCTCAGGATAGGCAGAAGAAATACGCCGATCCACACCGTAAAAATGTTGACTTTGAATTGGGTAGCTATGTGTTTTTGAAACTATCTCCCTAGAAGGGAAAGATCAGATTCAGAAAGAAGGAAAAATTGAGCCCGAGGTTCATTGGACCCTTTGAGGTACTGCGAAGGATTGGAGAAGTTGCGTATGAGGTAGCCTTACCTCCGACGCTCGAGAATGTACGCAACGTCTTCCATGTTTTAGTTTTACGACCCTACAAATCTGATTATAAGCATGTGATTGAATATGAACCCCTATATTTTGAGAAAGACTTATCCTATGAAGAAATTCCTATTCAGATTGTTGACAGGAAAGAGCAAGTTCTTAGAAATAAAGTTGTCCCTTCTCTTAAGGTAATTTGGAGGAACCACAATGCTGAAGAAGCTACGTTGGAACTCGAAGAGCATATGATGAAGAATTATTCACATTTATTTACTTAATTTATGTATAAGCGATTCTAGGGACAGAATCTTTGTAAGGGGTGGGGGAGAATGTAACGGGACAAATTTCATTGAACCGTGATTCTGGGGACAGAATCCTTTTAAGGGGAGAAAGATGTGACGAACGAGATTTTTGTAATTTATTAAAATAAATAAAGGTTTTTTGATGATTTAATTATTGAGTTGAATAATTAATTGATAGAATTGTGGTAGATTAATTTAATAAATGTGTTACATTAGTTAAATTAATGTGGAGAATTTTTATATTCAAAGTATGTATTTAATTGAGCCTATTTGATTAAACGAATTATTTAATAAGCATGATGTTAATCTAATTAATTTTATAATTAATTAGAGATTTAATGATGTGACATAATTAATAAATAAGAATTTTAATTATGTGACTATGTGATTTAATGTGGAATTATTCCATTTTATTTAATTAATTTAAATAAGATTATATGATTAATAGGTGTAACATTATTAAACTATATAATATAAGTTTATTAAATTAAGTGGAAAGGAGGAATGAAGGAGCTAGTCAAACAAAGCCTTAGTGGGGGTACCCACTATGGAATTAACTGACGACCCATAACCCACGACTATTAACTATACGTAATATTATATATGTGACACCCCCAACCTTTTTAGCATGATTTTAACGAGTTAAAACATACAATTATTTGAATCAAATCATATAATTTCACTGTTTTCATACTTAATCATGTTTTGAAGGAAAATCAAGAAATTCAACGTTACGGATTCGTTATAACACCGAATCCGTTCGTTTAACATTCGTTTTGTTCGTATAAACGTGTACAATCATATGCAAGTGTTAATTCAAAGTTAAACCATCGATTCATGGTATAAAATTTGTACGTAAGGGCCGTATGGCCATATATATGACTCTGTAATTTTTAAAACCCAAATATAAATAAAATTCGATGGTTTGATCACTGAAGTTATGCATATATGGCATATAATATGTTATAAACATATATGAACACACATATAGCCATATAATGAACAAATATCAATTTTCCCATTCACAGAGAATTTTTAAAGCACGTAAATGGAAAAGAAGGTTCTGTAACTTTTCGTAAACCCAATTAAGGCCTAATTTCATGAATTTAACTATTTTAAACCATTCATACCAAATATAAAATATGTTATAATCATACAATAACACATATATGATTACATCTTAAGTATTTATCACCAAAATCATATATACAGAGAGTTTGGAGTTGGGTTTGAAAAATAAACTAACGTAATAAAATTTGAGATGAAGGATTATACCCTTGCTAACTCTGTTTGATTATGATATGAACTTTAATTCTTCAATATCTTCTCCAAATCAATTCTTCTCTCAATTTTCTCTCTTAATCTCTCTAAGTTCTCTGACGTTTGTAATATATAAAATATAAAACTGGAGTATAGGATATATGTATAGAGTAATACGTATAATATGTATAGTGGTCGAGTAATGGGTGAGTGGCGTCACTTAATCCGTAATGGGTTAACTGGTGCAACTCCCCTTAGGGCCTTGTTTGCTTGCCCCTTAATTCCTGCTTTCCTCTTATTTTAGTAAAACTCTTATTATATAGTTAATTAATGTCACACCTAATTTAATCAAATAACGTTATTTAAATTAATTAAATAAAATAGCATAAATCCACATTAAATCGCATAGTCACATAATTAAAATTCTTATTTAGTAATTATGTCAAATTATTAAATCTCTAATTAATTATTAATTTAATTAGAATAACATTATGCTTATTTAAATAATTCGTTTAATCAAATAAGCTCAATTAAATACATACTTTGAATATAAAAATTCACCACAAAAATTTAACTAATGTAACACATATAATTAAATTAATCTACCATAAATTCATCAATTAATTATTTAACTCAATAATTAAATCATCAAAAAATATTTATTTAATTCAATAAATATTTAAATTAAATTACAAAAATCTCGTTCGTCACATCTTTCCCCCCTTAAAAGGATCATGTCCTCAGAATCACAGTTCAATTACATATCTCGTCCCGTTACATTCTCCCCCCTAACAAAGATTCTGTCCCCAGAATCGCATACGCATAAATTAAGTAAATAAATATTGGTAATTCTTCATCATATGCTCTTCGAGTTCTCACGTAGCTTCTTCAGCATTGTGGTTCCTCCAAATTACCTTAACAGAAGGTATTACTTTGTTTCTGAGGACTTGTTCTTTCCTGTCAACGATCTGAACAGGAATTTCTTCATAGGATAAGTCTTTCTCAAAATATAGGGGTTTATATTCAATCACATGCTTGTAATCGGGTTTGTAGGGGCGTAAAACTGAAACATGGAAGACGTTGTGGATATTCTCGAGCGCCGGAGGTAAGGCTACCTCAGACGTAACTTCTCCAATCCTTCGCAGTACCTCAAAGGGTCCAATGAACCTCGTGCTCAATTTTTCCTTCTTTCCGAATCTGATCTTCCCCTTCTAGGGAGAGACTTTCAAAAATACAAAGCTACCCGATTCAAACTCAACATTTTTACGGTGTGGATCGACGTATTTCTTTTGCCTATCCTGAGCTGCTACCAGTATTGTTCTGATTACCCTGACTATCTTTACTGTCTGCTATACCAGCTCTGGACCTAGTAGTTGTCTCTCTCCAACTTCATCCCAGTATAGCGGGGTTCTGCATTTTTTTCGTACAACACTTCGTAAGACGGCATGCCAATACTAGCGTGGTAACTATTGTTGTAACCGAATTCCACAAGTGGTAGGTGATCATCCCAATTTCCTTTAAAATCCATGATGCATGCTCTCAGTATATATTCAAATGTCTGGATCGTTCTTTCACTCTTCCCGTCTATCTATGGGTGATAAGCCGTAATCATTCTCAACTGTGTCCCCATGCATTCCTGTAGTCGCTTCCAGAAGTTTGATGTGAAGCGCGGATCTCTGTCAGAAATAATTGACATCGAAACTCCGTGCCTCAATACAACCTCTTTCACATATAACCTTGCCAACTGGTCTAAGTTGAATCTAATTTTGATCGGAAGGAAGTGTACGGATTTCGTCAGTTGGTCAACGAGAACCCATACTGCGTCGTAGCCTTTCTAATTCGTCGTAAGGCCAACCACGAAATCCATCGTAATGTGTTCCTATTTCTATTCTGGGATTTCCAGGGGTAGTAGCAAACCACTCGGCCTCTGATGTTCTACTTTTACTTTTTGACAGGTTAGACACTTTGCAACACACTCAGCAACATCTAGTTTCAAATTTGGCCACCAGAAGTGCTGTCGAAGATTCTGGTACATTTTAGTACTACCGGGGTGAATCGAATACCGTGAGCTATGAGCCTCACTCAAAATGTCATCCTTAATCTCTGGCACTGATGGTACCCACACTCTGTTCTCCAATCTCAGTAGTCCGTCACTGTCTATCTTGAATCTCAGTTCAGTTCCTTCAGATATCTTTTTCTTAACCTTCTCACATTTTTTGTCCTGAAGTTGAGCTTCCTTAACTTTATCCAATAGGGTTGTACCAGTTTGCATCTGAAACAACTTATCGTCAATCTCCATCGGATACTTCACTTCCAATTCTAGCTTTTCTATTGCTGAAATTAGCTCCTCCTGAGCAGTCAACATCATCAATTTCTCCCGACCTTTTCTGCTTAAGGCGTCGGCAACCACATTAGCCTTACCCGGATGGTATAAGATTTCACAATCAAAGTCCTTAATTAACTCCAGCCACCTTCTCTGGCGCATATTCAAGTCCTTCTGTGTAAAAATATATTTCAGACTCTTGTGGTCTGTATATATTTCACACTTCTCCCCATAGAGATAGTGTCTCCAAATTTTCAAAGCAAATACCATTGCAGCTAACTCCAAGTCATGGGTCGGATACCCCTTCTCATAGTCTTTCAATTGTCGTGATGCATATGCAATGACCCTGCCGTTTTGCATAAGCACACAGCCAAGTCCTTTATGCGACGCATCACTATAAACCACAAAATTTCCTGTGTCGTCTGGAAGAGATAACATAGGTGCTGAACTCAACCTCTTCTTAAGCTCTTAGAAGCTTTCCTCACGCTTCTCCGTCCAAACGAATTTCACGGATTTCCTAGTCAAATTCATCAGCGGAGTTGCGATCTTGGAAAAGTCCTGAATGAATCTTCTATAATAGCCTGCTAATCCAAGAAAACTCCTCACTTCTGACGGTGTTTTTGGCTGATCCCAGTTCATCACAGCTTCTACTTTAGAGGGATCTACCGAAATTCCATCCTTGTCGATCACATGTCCAAGAAATTATACTATTTCAATCTAGGATTCATATTTCAAAAATTTGGCATACAAATTCTCTCTTCTCAACGCCTCTAATTTTAACTTCAGATGTTCTACATGTTCTTCCTTGGTCTTCGAGTATACCAAAATATCGTCGATAAAGACCACCACGAATTTGTCCAAAAACGGTATGAACACTCCGTTCATTAAGCCCATGAATGCTGCAGGAGCATTAGTCAGACCAAATAACATCACCAGAAATTCGTAGTAACCATATCGATTCCTAAATGCTGTCTTCGGGACATCCTCTGGCCTCACCTTCAGTTGATGATAACCACTCCTCAAGTCTATCTTCGAAAAGTACCTTGCTCCCTTCAATTGGTCAAACAGATCGTCGATCCTCGGTAATGGATATCTATTCTTAATTGTGACCTTATTCAGTTCTCTGTAGTCGATGCAAAGCCGCATCGTCCTGTCCTTCTTCTTCTTCACAAACAACACCGGCGCTCCCCACGGCGATACACTCTGTTGGATGTACTTCTTGTCCAATAACTTTTACGGTTGTACCATCAACTCTTTTATCTCTACCGGAGCCATCCGTTACGGTGCCTTCGATATTAGGGCCGTCCCTAGCGCCAAATCGATCACAAACTCAACCTCTCTGTCTAGCAAAAGTCCTGGCAGATCATCCAAAAATACGTCTATGAAGTCCCTCACGACTGGTATATCTTCCACTTTCGGGTTTTCTTTACGACTATCGACTATGTAGGCTAAATTACCTACACAGCCTTGTCTTAACAACTTCCTGGCCTGCATCACCATCAGACAACTCGCTTGTCTAGGCGATTTGCTTCCATAAAACACAACCTTTGACGGGGTCATAAGGTTGATACACTTCCTCTGGCAATCAATTACAGCCCCATAATTGACTAGCCAATCCATTCCCAGAATAACATCGAATTCTCCAAGCCTAATCGGGATAAGATCTACGTTCATAATGTTACCCTTAATATCCACCCTACAGTTCTTGTGTACATGCTTAACAGGGATCATTTCTCTATTCGCAATATCTATGTTCATGGGGTATTCTAACTCGTCCATAGGAAGTTCTAAGTTCTTAGCAAAATCATCGGATATAAATGAACAAGTAGCACCCGAATCAAATAGTACATAAGCATTAACTTTATTGATCGGAATGATACCTGACACCACATCGCGAGACTGTAAAGCATCATGCACGGTCATGTTGAAGGTTCTGGCGGTTGGTCCCGTGATAGTTAGAGCACTTCCACCGCTGTTTCCCTTGTTCCCTCCTGATCCTGCCCCTCCAGATCCCTTCTTGGGACAGTCCCTTGCCAGATGGTCCTTTGAGCCGCAAGTGAAGCAAGCGCCCTTCTTTGGGTTAGGGCAGTTAGGTGCTATGTGGCCTTCCTGACCACAATTATAGCACACTCGTTTTCCCTTCATACAGACCCCCAGGTGAGCTTTCCCACAGGTCAGACATGCTTCGATCCTCTTCTTCTGACCTCCTTGCTTATTCCCAGTTGATGAGTTATCATTCCACCTCCTCTTCTGATTATTACTCCCTCCCGTGTTACTACCACTAGCCTTGTTAACTCCTTCACCTTCACTCTTCTTCTTCTTCTGATCTTGGTTATACTTTGTAACTGCGTCACTCCCGCCTTTAGCGAGAATGGCCTTCTCCAACACCCCACCAAAAGTGTTCAATTGGAACATTGACACCTTGCTATATAACCAAGGCTTCAGGCCCTGCTCAAACCTCCTTGCCTTCCTCTGATCGATGTGCACTTGATACGTAGCAAACCTAGTCAACTCATTGAATTTCGCCGCATATTCCGGTACGGACATAATCCCCTGTTTTAGCTCTAGAAACTGAATCTCCATTTGATTCTGCAAGCTGGTCGAAAAATACATCTCGAAGAACAACTCTTTGAACCTCTCCCAGGTAATCACAAAATCAAATGCTCCTATCACTGCCGATTAAGGCGACGATTAGCTTTGCCACGCTCTTCTTCCATAATTTGGGACATCGTCCTGCGATCTAGCATGTACGATGGTAGTTCTTCGAATTGAATTGGGTACCTCATAACCCGATCTTAGGCTTCATCAATTGCATACTGAAGTGTAGAGTACGTCTCCTCAAGCTTGGCCTTCTTCGCCAGACAGTTGTCTTCTGCGAGATCTGCTCATCGTGATTCCCTTACCCAGGCTTCCTCTGCTATAGCCAGCCTTGTTGATTTCTCTTTCAGTTCATTCTTCAACTCCTCTATTTCCTCTGACATCTGCTCGGTTTGGCCTTTCTCGTGAACCAAATCCCACTCTACATTTCCCAGATGTGTGTGAAGAGCCTCAACCTCTCCATCCCTCTGCTCGATGGTAGACTGTTGAGTAACCGATCTTTCCCTCAGCCCCTGAACAGTCTCCCTCAGCTCCTGAACAGAATCACATAACTCTATGTTACGGTCATATAGCTCGTCATACATCTCAGCACTGATAGAGCTCGGCGGGAACTCTTCAGGGTCTTCCTCCTCTTCTTCGGCTGCCTCAGCCTGAACCTCAATCTCCTCAGGGTCTTCCTCAGAGTCCTCCTCTGAATCAGACACCAGCATATACTCCTGACCAATGACTGTGATCAAGGGTGATGGCTCTCGTCGGACTAACTGCTCCCAGACTACGTGGATATCTCGAGGCTCCTCCTCTCTAGCCTCTAGGGGTACAAGGTCCCTGGACTGACTAGGTTCTCCAGCAACTGTCACCCTGACAAATAGAATTTTAAGTCTTAGTTATTACGTGATGCTAATCGATACTCGAGTATATAAGTATAAACACATAGCACATAAGGTAAGTTATTATCTTTCTTAGAACTCGATAAGAGTTATCATTACTATGTTCTCGATCTCTAAAAAGGATACTATCCTAAGGTTTTTTCCCACCTAAGGTTCATAACCTACAGCTCCGATACCAACCTGTGACACCCCCAAATTCGGGTACTTCAATTCCACGGGATTTGGTGTTCACTGTACAAATATCATCTATCTATCTACCCATAATAAATGCAAATCATGCAATAGATAGAAATAAATCCTCCCCTTATGGGGTTACAACATCTGAGTAATAAATACAATCCCAGGTCATACTAACCTTAAACATCTGTGTGGAAGATAAACAAATAAATAAGTCTTACACAACTTTAACATAAGTCTGAAACATAATCACATAAAATAAACAACAAGTCTTCATCACTTGTTGACCTTGCCCTTGCCTTTTGCTAGTAGAAGGCTAGTCGGACCTTTCGTTCTTAACTGCAATGTTATTATTATGCAAGAGTGAGCATAATTTCCCACAAGTATAATAATATAACAACAATATAATAACATGCGAGTGAATCAAAGACTTCTGGATAAGAAACTCGACTTTTGAATCAAGAGTGAATAATGAGAATCAAAAGAACATCTGAGGGTCATAAGACCTTGAACTATGTCCTAGGTTGTAAAGTGTTTATACTTCAAACCTTTAAAAGTCATAAGACTATGGACTCTACTTCTCGTACTTAGGGAGATCAGCCATTAGTACCATACTGTGCACAATATCTCAACGCTAAAGCGTAAATAATCCCCTTTACAGGGTTGTTCATCTTAGTTTTGACATCAGAGTCCGCACCAAAGGAAGTTTGGTTTGGATAAGCTCAATAAGTATTCTATAATTTAGAACGTACATCAACTATGGACTAGTCGAATCAATAAGGGTTCACTAGTCCTATAAGGTTCAACAATAAACCATGCTCAAATCGAATAATAAATTCTCAAGAGTAAACAATTGAATAAGTATTGTATAACTGAATCATGCTTTCAAAAGAGTTATAACATCTAATATGAAATTTTGAACTTGAACAATTAAGAACAAGAGCTTGCTTGATATAGAACATAAGTCTCAAACTTGATAAATGAATAACTTAGAATTTAAGAAACTTGCTTAATAACAATAAGTTAGAGATAGGATACTTGCTCAATGTAAAAGTAAGGTTTGGGTTTAGGAAACTTGCCTCTTGCACAAGCTACAACTTATAATTCACGTTCTTTATTAAGTTATACATACCAATACATTCACAATACACATTAATCAATAACGTAACTAGCATCACAAGTTCATTCTCTTTTGTTTAAACTCTGATTATGATTATACTACTCAAATCACAACATTTATCTTCACAAAATATTAGATTTCACGAACGACTAGCTAACTATGCATTCAACAGTTTAATTAAACATGTAAGTACCTCATTGACATGTTAAGAATCTATTTTAACATTCCATTATATGTCTAGCACATTTCTATGTTCATTAGATTAGGTTACTATTATATTCCCTTGACTAAAATAATTAAAATTCTCATTTTTGGACAAACTACATAGTGGCACTGCGGCGCCACCATATAAGCTATCCTTGGCGCTGCAGCGCGGCTGACGCTGTGGCGCGGACCTTAAGGTCTGGAGCTGGCACTGCGGCGCAACATGCCAGTTCCAGATTCTCAGGTTGGCGAGGAAAATAGAACTTGGCCAAAACATCCAATTAATTTATTCACACATGAATTTAAGCATACCCAGACACTATAATACACATATAATCATTACCAAACCTTTTTAGCATGATTTTAACGAGTTAAAACATACAATTATTTGAATCAAATCATATAATTTCACTGTTTTCATACTTTATCATGTTTTGAAGGAAAATCAAGAAATTCAACGTTACGGATTCGTTATAACACCGAATCCGTTCGTTTAACTTTTGTTTTGTTCGTATAAACGTGTACAATCATATGCAAGTGTTAATTCAAAGTTAAACCATCGATTCATGGTATAAATTTTGTACGTAAGGGCCGTATGGCCATATATACGACTCTGTAATTTTGAAAACCCAAATATAAACAAAATTCGATGGTTTGATCACTGAAGATATGTATATATGGTATATAATATGTTATAAACACATATGAACACACATATAGCCATATAATGAACAATTATCAATTTTCCCATTCATAGATAATTTTTAAAGCACGTAAATGGAAAAGAAGGTTTTGTAACTTTTCGTAAACCCAATTAAGGCCTAATTTCATGAATTCAACTATTTAAACCATTCATACCAAATATAAAACATGTTATAATCATACAATAACACATATATGATTACATCTTAAGTATTCATCACCAAAATCATATATACAGAGAGTTTGGAGTTGGGTTTGAAAAATAAACTAACGTAATAAAATTTGAGATGAAGGATTATACCCTTGCTAACTCTGTTTGATGATGATATGAACTTTAATTCTTCAATCTCTTCTCCAAATCAATTCTTCTCTCAATTTTCTCTCTTAATCTCTCTAAGTTCTCTGACGTTTGTAATATATAAAATATAAAACTGGTGTATAGGATATATGTATAGTGTAATACGTATAATATGTATAGTGGTCGAGTAATGAGTGAGTGGCGTCACTTAATCCGTAATGGGTTAACTGGTGCAACTCCCCTTAGGGCCTTGTTTGCTTGCCCCTTAATTCCTCATTTCCTCTTATTTTAGTAAAACTCTTATTATATAGTTAATTAATGTCACACCCAATTTAATCAAATAATGTTATTTAAATCAATTAAACAAAATAGCGTAAATCCACATTAAATCACATAGTCACATAATTAAAATTCTTATTTATTAATTATGTCAAATCATTAAATCTCTAATTAATTATTAATTTAATTAGAATAACATTATGCTTATTTAAATAATTCGTTTAATCAAATAAGCTCAATTAAATACATACTTTGAATATAAAAATTCATCACATTAATTTAACTAATGTAACACATATAATTAAATTAATCTACCACAAATTCATCAATTAATTATTTAACTCAATAATTAAATCATCGAAAAATATTTATTTTTCAATACATATTCAAATTAAATTACAAAAATCTCGTTTGTCACAATATACATACTATACATATATCTTATTCATCAGTCTTCTAGTTTCATATTACAAAATATCAGAGAACTTTAGAGAGAAAAGTTGTGACGCCCCCAAAATAGGTTCAATACTCAACCCATTCTGAGTTGCCAAATACATGGTACAGAATCCAAATACAATCTTTTATAACTTACGGTCGTGCAAAATACGACCACACAAACTGTGAGTTTCAATACAAATCGTATATAATACGAAATATAAACACTCAAATTCAGTCCTCTTTTATTACAATTACTATCACACTATTTTACAAAAATAGTGAGGACTACCACTACTCTACTATGACCATCACACTGATCCCCGACTAGTTCCCGCAACATTCTTATTCCCTGAAGAGGACAATAGATGAAAAGGGTGAGCTCAACTAGCCCAGTAAAGACTATTATGACTAAGATAATAAAGAATAATTTATCGTTAGTCTTCAACAAATCAGATAAAATATTATGGACAACAAATTTTTAGATCAACAACTGTAGCGAAAATAACAATTCATTAGAAGAGTTAAGTAGAGAATGATGTCTACTATCTTCTATAATTTAAAAGTCCATTATTAATCCTTTATCCTTGTAGCATCAATCAATATATATCTCGAATCAAATATTCATCTTTGCACTACGGACCAAAGATATTCATTTGTACCACCAGTGGTCATATTCATCTCAACACATGTCCATCTTTGCACTACGGGCCAAAGATATTAATTAGGTAATCATCTTTGCAATACAGGCCAAAGATATTCATCAAATAATCTTTCATCTTTGCACTACAGGCCAAAGATATTCATTTGTAACACCATTTAAGACTGAGGATGATGAAAAATAATATAAGGAACAAATCCAGTGAGATAAATGATAAAGATTAGGGATTCGTAATTTAGTTTATCCAAGTTCAATAATACTCCGTAATGATCAATTGTGGAGAAAAATTCAAGAATGAAGTTCAAAAGATGGATCCAATCAAAGATAGGAACCATAACATACAATTTGGACAAAGAAAAGAAAATTTATTTTTTCTAAGAATAGTGTCGTATTTGTGAATAGTGCCGTATACGTGAATAGTGTCGTATACGTGAATAGTGCCGTATACGTGAATAGTAACCTCAACATGAAAATGTAAAAATTTTATAATAAAATTCATACCAACATTCCAATGAAATGATACTAGATGAAACACAAAATTCGAATAATTTTTAATCAATTCAGAAATTATAGAAGCAATACTTACCGTAGTAAACTTTAATTTAGGTATATGAAATGAAATATTATCGCTTTCATAATATGGATTATGAAAGAAAATAATATTCTTTATGAATATTAAAAAGAAAGTAACATCATTTACGAGAAAAATAATTTCCCTTACCTTAGTAAAAAACTGGATTTGACTGGAATATCGGATATTATTCTGAGAAAATCTTGCACAAAAGATACACTCAAAGTATCCTTATACTCAAGAGAAATACTCACAATACTATAGAATAAGAATTTCTGATATTGAATGCCCCTCTATTTATAGTGCAACGGAGGGAGAAAAGTTAAGCAGAGTGCCTAACTTTTCCTTTCTTTCTCCTTCCGCCTAACTTCCTGCATGCCTAACTCTTCTCATTTTCCATATTTGGGGCCCACTAATTTGGCAACAAGGAAATTCATTGCAGGCATCAATCACCCACCACTCTTAGAAAAAAACAAAGCATTCAAATAATTTTGCCCACTTCCGTCCTTTTTAATCATGACATATATATATATATATATTATAATATTATTATTATTTAAACAATTATAATATATTATAATAATATATTTGAATGAATATTTTATTAGAGAAAATAATTGTCAAACTTTCAACAAATATCTCATTCTTAAAAATTCATTCATTTATATCAAAATTGAATAAATATTTACTTTTCATATTTATCAACAATCAATTATTATTCACAAATAATATTACAGAATCACAATATTAACAACCAGATCATTCCTAGGAAAGAGGGGGATTTTCAATAAGAATTTATTCTCATTGACGCGCAATTATATAACCTAACCCTTTCCTCGACAGAACTTTCTAGACATTGTCAATAATGTTATCTAATAATATCATTTAAATAATATGTGTGATAATTATTGATTTAATACT
Source organism: Panax stipuleanatus (assembly GCA_020205555.1). Lineage (NCBI taxonomy): Eukaryota > Viridiplantae > Streptophyta > Magnoliopsida > Apiales > Araliaceae > Panax > Panax stipuleanatus. The sequence goes on along the minus strand of CM035116.1, from coordinate 102,113,743 downwards.
ATAAACTACTGTGCAGTGGTTACTGTGACAATTATTGAATCAATAAGATAAAATATTGAACAGTAATTATTGTAACAATTATTGAGTAAGTGACTTCTTAGATAAGAACCAATAATTCGAAATACTATGCAATACCGTGTGCTACTGTGCACAACGCGTATTACTGTATTTTTATCACCTAGTATTTCAACAGTTTTAACGGTAAAAGTTTTGCCGTTAATTTTTAGAAAACTTACTCTTGTCGTTTTCTATATTCGACAGTTATTCGGTTGTGGGGTCCACCAATGATTGCGCCGTCGTACGAATATTCCCCGATAAAAAGAATATTCCCCGACCAAACGAATATTTCCCGACATAATGAATATTTTATGATCACTTGCTTACTTTGTAAAACTTGCACATATCACCCCATAACTTACCACATTCATCAAATCAACACCTTACTATTTAAAATAATATATAGAGGAAATTGAATCTTTATTCATAAAAGTTGGGGTCTTATAACCTCCCCTCCTTATGAAATTTTGTCATCAAAATTGACGTACGTACCTGGTATGTCGAAGAGGTGAGGATACCTTGATTTCATTTATGATTCTAACTCCCAAGTCATTTCCTCAATAGCTTGGTTTCTCCATAAAACTTTGACTTGTGGTATAACCTTTGAGCGTAGGACATGTTCATTCTTATCCAAGATCATGACAAGTACCTCCTCGTACGTTAAATCTTCGGCTATCTTGTCTGGTTCTAACTCAATAATGTGGATTGGGTCTTTCACATATTTACGTAACACGGATATGTGAAAAACGTTATGAACACGAGACATGCTTGGAGGTGAAGTAAGTCTATAGACCATATTTTCTACTCGATCAAGAATTTCAAATGGACCAATGAATCGTGGGTTGAGCTTTTCTCTCTTCCCGAATCTCGTAACTCCTTTCCATGGAGCAACACGTAACAATACGTGATCCCCAACATTAAATTCTACGTCCTTCCAATGAAGATCATCATAACTCTTTTGTCGATCTTGTGCAGTTTGTATATGTTGCCAGATCCTTTAAATCTTTTCCATATTCATACGTACTAACTCTGGTCCCAACAATGTTGCTTCACCCACCTCATTCCAGCATACTGGAGAACGACATTTTCGTCCATACAATGCTTCGAATGGAGCCACGCCTATACTTGCCTGATAACTGTTGTTGGAGGAGAATTCCACCAATGATAAGTACTTATCCCAACTCCCTTTGAAGTCTAGAACACAGAGTCTCAATAGATCTTCAAGAGTTTGGATAGTCCTTTCTGATTGCCCGTCCGTTTGAGGATGATATGTAGAACTGAATCGTAAATTCGTGCCCACAGCCTTCTGCAAACTGACCCAAAATTGTGAAGTAAATCTGGGGTCACGATCCGAAACTATGAATACCAGCATGCCATGCAATCTCACAATCTCATTTACGTACATACGAGCAAGATGTTCAAGTGAATAAGTTACTCGTATAGGCAAGAAATGAGCAGACTTGGTTAATCTATCGACAATAACCCAAATCGCATCTATGCCTTGAGAAACTTTGGGAAGACCCGTGACGAAATCCATGGTAATGTGTTCCCACTTCCATTTCAGAATCTCAAGTGGTTGCAATGGAACCTTTGGCACTTGATGCTCCGCCTTTACACGTTGACAAGCTAAACACATCGAGATAAACTCCGCTATCTCTCTCTTCATATTTCTCCACCAAAATGTATGTCGAAGATCACGATACATTTTGGTACTCCCATAATGGATTGTAAATAGTGTGTTGTGTGCCTCCATCATAATTCTATACTTCAAATCAGAATCGTTAGGAACACAAAGTCTGGAGTTAACTCAAAGTATTCCTTCTTCATCGATTCTTGCTTCTGGAATAGCACCTTCTTGCACTTTCTTCTTCATCTTCATTAGCTCCGGGTCTGTAGCTTGAGCAACTTTAACTTTATCAATTAAAGCTAGTTCTACACGTATACTTGACATTATCACATGGGTCCCCGGAGTCTTGAACACTATCTCTATTTTTTGTAAGTCACACAAAATTGGCTTTTGTGTTGACAGCATCACACTCATTCTCCCATATGATCTTCTACTTAACGCGTCTGCTACCACGTTCGCTTTTCCAAGATGGTATTGGATGGTATGGTCGTAATCTTTCAACAGCTCAAGCCAACGTCGTTGCCGCATGTTGAGTTCCTTCTGGGTGAAGAAATATTTAAGGCTCTTATGATCAGTATAGATCTCCACTTTCTCCCCAACACAGGTAGTGTCTCCAGATCTTCAACTCAAAAACGACAGCTGCCAACTCTAGATCATGAGTGGGATAATTCCTCTCATATTCCTTGAGTTGTCGAGAGGCATAGGCTATGACTTTCTCATATTGCATGAGAACACATCTTAACCCTTTGCCCGAAACATCACTGTAAATGACAAATCCATCCGAACCAGATGGTATTGTCAGAACAGGTGCCGAAATGAGTCTCCTCTTGAGCTCTTAAAAGATCGCTCCATATGAATTTTGTATCTTTCCGAGTCAGCTAAGTTAATGGAGTAGCGATTTCAAGAAAATTCTTCCACGAATCTCCGATAATAACCAGCTAAGCCCAGAAAGCTACGTACTTCGATCACTGACTTAAGTTGCTCCCAACTTTGTATTGCTTTAATCTTCGTCGGGTCAACAGATACTCCATATTTGGATACCACGTGCCCAAGGAATGCTACTTCCTCAAGCCAGAACTCGCATTTCTTCAACTTGGCATAAAGCTTGTTATCACGAAGCCTTTGAAGTACCAGCTTCAAGTGGTGCTCATGATCTTCACAGCTTTTGGAATAGATGAGGATGTCATCAATAAATACAAACACGAACTGATCCAAATACTCCTTAAATACATGGTTCATCATATCCATGAAAGCAGCAAGAGCATTAGTCAATCCAAAAGACATAACTAAGAATTCATAATGCCCGTACCGATTTATGAAGGCAGTCTTCGGAATATCCTCAGTTTTAATCTTTAACTGATGATATCAAGAAAGAAGATCGATCTTTGAAAAGAATTGTGCACCTTGCAACTGGTCGAACAGGTCATCAATACGAGGTAGCTGATACCTATTCTTTACGAATAAACACAGGAGCACCCCAAGGAGATGTACTAGGATGAATGAAAACAATGTCTAACAACTCCTGTAGTTGGACCTTTAACTCTTGAAGTTCAATAGGAGCCATTCGATATGGGGTTTTAGAAATGGGTTTTGTACCGTGTTCAAGGTCAATAAAGAATTCAACTTCACGTTCTGGGGGTAGACCGGGAAGTTCTTCGGGAAATACATCAGAAAACTCATTAACAACAGAAATATCATTCAAACCTGACTTATTCTAGTTTAGATCAGTGACATGGGCTAAGAAAGTTTGACATCCGTTTTTTAATAAACGAATAGCTTTATGACTTGAAATGGCATTGATTGATTTTAGGGGTTTGGTTGTTTAAATTCGCACAACAGGTTGGTTAGGAAAATAAAAACTAACAACCCTACAAAAATAATTAATTTTGGCATGATAAGTGGTTAACCAGTCAATTTCTAAAATCACATCAAATGAAAGTATTTTCAAAGATATAAGATCAACAGGTAGGGTGAGGGTACCAATTTGAATCAAGCAAGATTTGTAAACTATGGATGTAATGAAGGTTTCTCCTAACAGAGTTTCAGCAGATAAGTCAAAGTCTAATTTCTCAGAAGTCAAGTTCAAACGTTGAGCACAAGCAGGTGAAATAAAAGAATGGGTAGCACCGGTATCTAATAAGGTATAGACCTCGTAAGAGTTTATGATTAGCTTACTCGTAATAACCTCATTCGGGTTCCTCGCTTGTTGGGCAGTCACGACAAAAACTCTTCCAGGAATTATTGACTTTGACTTGTTCGGGACAGCCTTTGGAGTCACCATCCCTGCTAGACTTGGTTTCGCTATAGGACACACTCGAGCAATGTGACCTTCCTTTCCACAGTTATAGCACACCTTGGATTGCTGTGTGCAGTTAAGGCTGATGTGTCCCTCTTTCCCGCATTTATAGCATACAACTGGTGGTCGTTCTCCTCCTCTAGAAACAGTTGACACTGGTGCTGCTGTCAACGTCTTCACATTCTCATTGTTGTACCTTCTTTTCTTAAAATCTCCTCCCGACTCACTTCTTCTGCCACGATTACCACCAGAGTGGTTACCGCTTCTGTCATGATACTTTTCTCCCCGCTGGTTGTCATTGTTCCGATGACTGCTGCCACCGGTACAACCTTGGTTGTTGTCCCTTGATTGAACATAATCATTATCTCGTTCTAATAATTGGGCCTTATTCACCACATCTGAATACAAACAAAGTTTGTGAGAAATGAAGTACTGACAAATTTTGGGTTTCAAACCTCTCAGAAACATCCGCGTCATACGTTCCTCATTATCCACCAAATGAGATGTGAAACGGGATAACTCCGCGAACATAGCCTCGTACTGGGACACAGTCATGTTGTTCTGTTCCAGTTTGATAAACTCTACCTCCTTCATATAACGAATACTTTTTGGAAAGAACTTGTCATTGAACAGTTTCTGGAACTCTTCCCAAGACATCTTAAGTGCGGCAGGCTGAGTACGCTTCACAGATTTTGACCAGTAATCTGCCTCTCCACGGAACATAAAGGCGATAAATGGAACCTTCTGTTCCTCCGTGCATCCCAAGACATCAAATATCTTGGTAATTTTCTTAACCCACATTTTCGCCTTGATTGGATCTGGCTTTCCCTGAAATTCTGGTGATCCCAACTCTTTGAACTGCTTGGTAGTGACAAGCCACGAGTTGTTATTATTTCCACCGGTATTATGAACATGAGTCTCCCTTGTCTGGTTTTGCATGAACTACAAAAAGCTTCTAAACATCCCATCGTTCATTGTCTGATCGGTGGCGTTGTTTACAGGAGAATTATTGCCTTCTTGTTGCACGTTCTCCTGATTGGTGATTAGAGGTGTCTCAACGGTCTCATTCACTCCATTGCTTAGATTTTCAGCTGCCATTCTCAAATACTGCCATAAAACAAGGGTTAAATAAATAAATTAACATATCACATATTAACCTATGTTCCAACCGACCAATAACAATTAATCTTAGGTAGGACACACTTATAATACCCGTGAATTTTTATATATTATTAAATAAATATATTAATGGAAACGAGAATTTATTTGAATATAAATGATTTTGTGTTATGAGATGAATTAATTCAATTATATAAAATTGAATAATTATAATAATTGAGAAATTGGTGGAGTTTGCGATAAACTCGTTGATTGCCTTGTGTGGCACATTGACGTAATATAAGAATGATTATATTAATTTAAGCGAACAATTAAACTATATTAATTGTTAATCGTAGAATATTAATTAATTGTCATCGTAGAATAATTGTTATAAAATATTAATGGTGATTGATTAATAATATGTGATTATTATTGCAAGAAACATAATAATAATGAGCAACGTGTTTATAAATATAATAAGATTTATATTAAAGTGATAATTAATCATATAAGGGTTAATTAAATTGTTATGGAGATTAACAATTATATTGATCGAAATATATAAGCTACATGTTTATGCCTATGTGACAATATGTATGTAAGTATACATTAAAATAGTACATCATGAATATATGATAAACAATTGTTGATTAGTAGAACTTAATAATAAAGGATACAGTGTGATGTGATTATATCCGAGAAAATTATACCAGTATGATAAAAATATACCTGGATTATATGTGTACAAGTCACACTTACTACATTATGTGAATTATAGTGTGACATTTCAATTAAAGATATATGTATAAAATATATATATATATATATATATATATATATGTGTGTGTAGATAGCCTAAGTATTTAATACATATGTGTATAATGAATCAAGTGTGGTGTGTTGCTAGAAGGCTGAGTTTGTTTTGCTGGGAGAGCCACTATCTCTTTCACGTGATATACTCAAGCTATCCTACTCCCCTATAACCTTAAAACTCAGCAAGCCTTCATAGCAATCATACAATGGGGTGTGGGCATGATGATGGCTTTCAACAACTATCTACCAACTTCTTCTTATCTAGCATGCAAATCAAACATACGTTAGTTTATTTTGAGAGACAGAAGTATGGACTGTGTTTTGATTTTTACTATAAATGAAGCATCTCTCCTTCACATTTCATCTTGCTGAGAGTTTGCTTGAGTTTGATAAATTGAGAGCATATATAATATCAGTCTAGATTTGTAAGAATTGAATAGCTGCAAGCTCAATCATTTACAGAGGTATAATCCCTCTTCCTTTGTTCTTCATTTTCGTTTTCTGTTTCTGAAGTTTTCTTCAAATTCTTGATTATGCCAAATTGGTTCATAATTGGTTTATAGGACCCTTATATTGTTGTTATATGAACATACATACCTGATGGAACCACTATATAGCTTTCTTGACTTTCATTTCCATTGTTGCTCTATAATTTTTGTAAAGCATCAAATTCGTGTGAAATTAGTTAGGGTTCATGAATTTGAGAATTGATAAATGCGATTGACTGTTATATAAGCATATATATGTGTTAGTAAGTTAAAAAGGTTAGTGTAATGGCATATGGGTATGTTGAAATCGATGAAATGGGAGGTTTTGGGTCGGTTTCGGCTGCAGTGTGAACTGCAGAAACTGTCCCCACGCCGCAGCGCCATTGTCCGCGCCGCAGCGCCTCCCACATCGCAGTGCCAATCCCAAGGCATTATGCCCACGCCGCAGCACCACCCGCGCCGCAGCGCCAGATTGTGGCTGCTTATGCCCGCGCCGCAGCGCCGGCCTCTGTGTGCAGTTTTCTGCATTCTGCAACAAAACTGTTATGTACTAATTATTTGATTTTTGTTTAAACAAGCATGGAAGCATGATTAATACATATATATATAAACCTAATAAGGCAATGTAAGCATGTTTTAGTATATTAGCATGCATGGTTAACCAAACGACATATAGTTTGGAAACGAACTTAAAGTTTAATAAACGAACGTTAACATATATGAAGCATGTTAATATTCTAATTTTCCAAGGCATGTCGGTATGAGGTAGAGATGCATTAAAGACATATTAACTTATGTATATATGGTTCATAGTATGACAAGAGCATGTTAGACCTCACTATTGAACATATCTAACAAAAATACAAGTTTTGAAGGTTGATATTGACATGTAAAGACCATGTATACATTCTGACTTTTCGAGCATGTTTATAGGGCCTTGAAATGCATGAAAAGCATGTTAACTTATATATATAGGTTTCATAAGGAAGCATGGACATGATAGACCTTATTAATTAACTAAACTAACAAAGTATAAGCTTTGAACGTAAACTTTGGTATGTTATGACGAGAGTTAGAATCTGATAATTTGGACACATGTGATAGTACTCTTAGACTCATTCATGTGTCATGCATGTATATATACCATGATTAGTTGCCGCGATTAAAGTTTAGCATAAACGAAGCATGTTTTCAAGATAATAACAATGCTAGCTACATATATGCGATACGAGTACTCATGAGCATGCCTAATACAAGTTATATGAATATCTTATGTGTTTAAAAAGCGAGCATGTTAGACCATATGAGTTCGTGTCCTTTAATGGCTTTAAGTATTAACTTAAGAACCTATACCATGTACGATTGGATTTGGAAAAGTTATACAAGCATGAAAGTATCCTTTAAATATGAATACATGCTACGTGATATTATAGGATGTTACTTGAACCTGATTTTGACGGTTAACTTAAGGGGATGTCGTAACTTGCTAAAATGAAATATATTTAGTATTGATTGCGATCTTATAAGATATGAGAATGTGTTTAAACTCTAAAGGAGGAACGTTAAGGATAGAAATTATATTCTATATAACTGTGTAACTAGGTAAAACCTAGCTTATGTGTTGATCGTATATTCGAAGATAAAATGTGAAGTTTAATTATATGACTAATGAATATCATATATATACGTAACTGTATTACGATAGGAATTCAAAAGTTTTGATTTGCTTTTCGTGGATAAACTACGCTAAAGGCAAGTTCTCTTACTTACACTTTTTTAAAGTGCAAGTATCCTAACCGACGCATTTACTTTATGCAAGATAATCTATGATTGTGCAAGTTTCCTAACTTACACTCTTTTACTGTACAAGTATTCTATCCTTGTATATTGCAAACTAGTTTCCTACTTAATAGGTTGAATTGAATTAGCATACTTGAACTCTTATTTCATTAAAGCTATTATTCATGTTGAACTTAGTATTGTTCTGGAATATTGTGAAAGTGTCTATGCCATTTGATTCGGCTAGACTTATATTATTGGAAAGAAACCCAAACTAATTGATTGGTGCGGGATCTTGTATTTGACTGAGAAGAACAACCTTCTTTGAAGGGAATATATAATTGTCGGAGGACCGACGTGCACACTTGAGTATTATTGATTGTTATGCATAACGATGGTGCTTTAGGCTGATCACCTGTTGTACCTATTTTTGTTAGATTTTCAGTTTATTACTGTTAATTCTAGTAGAAGTTCATAGTCCTTAGAGACTGCTCAGTATTCAGTTATCTTCAAATCTTGAATTGATTTGTTATTGAATCACATTGATATTATTCTGTCCTTAGCGACTGTTATTGAAAACTGTTGATATTCTTGTTATCCTTGAATTATCAAACCTTGCTATACCCTTTTTAAGAATTGAGAATTATATTACAAACCCTTATTGTATATTACTTGCTGGGCAATTTGTGCTCATTCTTGCTTTTCCTAAAATATTTCAATTAAGGCAGAGCATGGTGAACCTTTGGGCGTTGATAAGGGCAAGGGCAAGGCTACCAACTAGCTTGTCTCTTTTATGTTTTTAAATATTTTAATGTTGTATTAAGATGATGTAGTAAGACTGGATTTAATTATGTTTAAGCTTAAGTTAGATTATGTAATAAGTCGTTAATTGATATTATTATGTAATCTATTAAGTGTTGTAGGTTGCGAGACTTGGGAGAATAATTATGATAAATCATTGTAAATTATTCTAGAATAGATTTTTCGCTGTGATTGTGTGATATTTAGTTATTATTATTGTGATGTATTACCATGAGCACGTGATGAACCGAATTCGAGAGACCCCGTGACGGTCCTGGAATTTGGGGGCGTCACAGGTTGGTATTAAAGCTGTAGTTATAAACCTTAGGAACGAGTGTCCTTAGACTATAACTTAGGCAAACTTAGAAGTTAGGAAGGAGATAAAACTCATGTAGAGTTTTCCTTGAGAGGCTTAGTCTGTTATGAAATGTAACTTCATTTTATACAATGAACTTATATTTTATTTAACATTCTAATGGAGTTGCTATTTGTTTATCTTGTGTTTGTGATTGTAGGATGACAGACACAGGTGCACCTAGTAGAGTGGCAGAGGAGGAGCCCAGGGATATACATGTAGTATACGAGGCACCTATAGAGGCTGTGCCAGTACAGGCAGTTGCACCGTTCGAGTCTGACGACGAGGACGAGACTGAGAGAGAGTCTGATCCAGAGGAGGAGCCGATGGAGGAGGATCCGATATAGGATGAGCCAGTAGAGGACTCTGATGAGGCTACTATAGAGGAGCAGATGCTAGGAGAGTATGAGGAGCGGATCCTAGAGTTAGACTGCAGAGTTCAGGAGCTGGAGGCAGAGGCCCAAGAGAGAGAGTCTGAGTTCCAGAAATTGCGAGACGAGGACCACCTGAGGAAGCTGGCTATGCAGTAGTTAGAGGTGGAAATCGCCTACCGTAAGGAGGCAGGGATCCAGATGGGGACTCTGTTTCACAGGTCAGTGGCTCGGAACGTGGATCTGGCAGGAAAGCTGGAAGAAGTAGAATAAAGAGAATTGAGTTAGATGACTGAGAAAGAGGCACTCCGTACTCAGCTAGAGTTGGAAGTGGTGGATAGGTTACACTTCGAGGAGAAGTGGGAAGAATCCAATGAGAGAGCTGACGACCTAGAGGACGAGGTCAGGTGTAAGAAGAGAAAGATGAACAAGATGGGGTATGTGTTCCGTTCAACTTTTGCGAGGGTGATTGATGGTGTGTACCACTACCCGGCAGAACAGGGACAGACTCTACATACCTTGAGCCGAGAGCTGGTTGCGTATATAGCACAGTTGGAGTACAAGAGCGCAGTGGAGCGCAGGATGATGGGATGAGATTCCCTTAGACAGTCTAGTAGTAGTTAGTAGCATTTATCTCTATATGTTGTACATTCTATGTTGTAATCCCGATCTTTTGTGTAAGATGAGGGATAATGATGTGAACCCCGTGTTAGCTTTTGTTAGAGGGGTAGTATGGTAGTAGGTTGGTATATTCCCCGTCTTTTGTGATATTAGGGGATATATGTGATAACATTTATAGCAGTATGCTAGGGAAATCATGTAATGAAACGATTTGGCATATGAATATAAATGAAGTTTATTTTAGAAATGTGTTACAAATTTTGTTTTCTTTTAGTATTAAAAGAAATACTTAAGTAATATACTTGAATAATAGTAAAATGAAAAATTGTGATGCAGATAATGCCGCCCAGGCGTAGATTGACTGCACCTGAGGAGTCAGTAAATAATGGGAGGGAACAAGTAGACCCGATCCAGAAACTGGTAGACTTGTTAGGAGAAGCCTTAAGAGGAAGGAAAAATGAACCCGTTCGCCCGAACCCTCAGACTGTGCCAGTAACAACCTTTAAAGACTTTAAGAGTGTAGGACCCCCGAAGTTCGAGGGAATTACCGACCCAATCGTCGCACAAACGTGGATCAAGGAGATTAAAAAAGTTTTCACTATAGCCAGCGTAGGCAAAGATCAGAAGACGGTGTTTGCCAAGTACATGATGAGGGGAGAAGCAAACTACTGGTGGGAGGCTAATCAACAAAGAGCTGGAGAAGGGATAATAGCTTGGGATAAGTTTAAGACGCTATTCTTCTAGAATTACTTCCCAAAGAGTATGAAGAATCGGATGGAGGTGAAATTCTTAGAGTTAAAACAAGGTGACATGACGGTGGCACAATACGCGGCTAGGTTTAACGAACTAGCACGATTTGCAGAGCACCAAGTTGGTGATGAAGAGAGGAAGGCTAGACGCTTCGAACAAGGGTTGAAGCCATGGCTGTTCAATAAGGTATCAGTTCTTCAAATTGATTCCTTTGCAACATTACTGGAGAAGGCAATCAATGCGGAAGGTGGCAGTGAGGCCTTAAGTCTGTATAACAAAGAAAAGAAAGGAAAGAATACTGGAGGAGAGAATCGTACTGGAGGAAGCAGTAGTGGAGGAAGCAACTTGGGAAAGAGAAAGTGGGAGAACAACAACAACAACAAAAACAACAATAACCAATCAGGGAATTTTCGTGGAGGTTTCAAGAAGAGGGCTGAAGGATGCCCGAAGTGTGCGAAGAATCACCAGGGCGAGTGCTGGAAGGGACGTGGCACTTGCTACAACTGCGGACAGGAAGGGCACATCTCTCCCAACTGTCCGAAACCAAAGAAGATACAAGGATGCTTTGCGTGTGGCTCGACGGAGCACCGAATTAAGGACTGCCCAAAGAAGGGAAGTGGCAGGGGTAGTAATCAGCAAGGAGGCAACAAGCTGATGATCGATGGACCGGCACAATCCAACCGCCATAACCTTTAACATGACAGTCCAGGACGCAGTGGCTGCAAAGGACGTGGTACCAGGTATAATCCCAATCAATGATATAAATGCTTATGTATTATTTGATTCAGGTGCCACCTGTTCTTTTATATCTGAAGAATTTGCTAGTAAACTTAGTACACCCCGAGAACGATTAGAAAATCCTTTAGTCATAGAAGTTGCTAATAAGGAAGTAATCTCTGTAGAATACGTTTATCGAGATTGTCGCGCAAACGTTAGAGAATATGAACTGAGCGTAGACTTGATTCCTATTAGACTGGGAGAATTTGACGTAATACTGGGAATGGATTGGTTGTATAACCATGCTGCGATAATTGACTATCAGAACAAATGTGTGAACCTTCAGACTCCGAGTAAGTCTAAGGTAGTGTTTTATGGTAGCTCATCGCTTAAGCAATCGTGTTACGTTACGATGATGCAGGCCAAGAAATTATTAAGGAAAGGATGTGTAGGATATTTAGCTTACATCGTTGATACTCGAAAAAAGGGAGTAGAAATTAAGGATATATCCGTAGTTAATAAATTCCAAGATGTATTTTCAGATGATCTGCCTGGTCTTCCGCCAGATAGAGAAATCGAATTCGTAATAGACTTAGCACCGGGAACGGCACCGATTTCGAAAGCTCCATATCGTATAGCGCCAGTAGAAATAAAGGAATTGATGATACAATTGCAAGAGTTGTTGGATAAGTGTTACATTCGACCAAGTGTTTCTCCTTGGGGAGCACCAGTGCTATTCGTTAAGAAGAAGGACGGATTGATGAGGCTCTGTATCGATTATCGAGAATTAAACAGAGTAACGATCAAGAACCGATATCCGCTACCGAGGATAGACGACTTATTTGATCAACTTAAGGGAGCAATGTGTTTCTCAAAGATCGACCTACGAACAGGATATCATCAACTGAAAGTGAGGGATGAGGACATACCAAAGACTGCGTTTCGAACCCGTTATGGACACTATGAGTTTTTGGTAATGTCATTCGGATTGACTAATGCTCCGGTAGCATTTATGGACTTGATGAACCGAGTTTTCAAGCCATACTTGGATAAATTTGTAGTGGTTTTTATCGACGACATTTTGATGTACTCGAAGACAGAGGAAGAACACGTCGAACATCTAAAGATTATTTTGGAGGCACTAAGGAAGGAGGAGATGTATGCAAAATTTTCTAAGTGCGAATTTTGGATGGAGAAGGTTCAATACTTAGGCCACGTGGTGGATAAGAATGGAATCTCAGTAGACCCTGCAAAGGTCGAAGCAGTAAGTAATTGGGAACAACCGAGAACACCGATGGAGGTGAGAAGCTTTTTAGGGTTAGCTGGGTATTATCGAAGATTCATCCAAGATTTTTCTAAGATAGCAACCCCGTTGACCAATTTGACTAGAAAGACGGTGAAATTTGTATGGACCGACAAATGCGAAGAAAGTTTACAAGAACTGAAAAGGAGATTGAGCGAAGCACTTGTGTTATCATTACCAGATGATGCGGGAAATTTTGTGGTGTATAGTGATGCATCGCACAAGGGGCTTGGTTGTGTGCTCATGCAACATGGCAAGGTCATTGCGTATGCGTCACGACAATTGAAGGATTACAAAAAATGATACCCTACTCACGACTTAGAGTTAGCGGCAGTAGTTTTTGCGTTAAAGATATGGAGGCATTATTTGTACGGAGAAAAATGTGAGATATACACGGACCACAAAAGTCTGAAGTATATCTTCACACAGAAGGAGTTGAACATGCGGCAGAGGAGGTGGTTAGAATTAATCAAAGACTATGATTGCGATATTCTTTATCACCCGGGGAAGGCGAATGTGGTTGCCGACGCTCTGAGCAGGAAAGGAAGGGAGAAGTTTAATTTGACGATTCAGGAAGAGTTGATAAGAGAGATGGAGAAATTGGAGATAGAAGTGAAAGGACCAGAAAAGTCTGGTGAGAAGTTAATTGTAATGGAAGCTTGTCCGACATTGTTGGATAGAGTAAAGGAAGCCCAGGAAAAGGATGAAGAGTGTGAGAAAATCTGAAAGAGGATCACAGAAAATGAGGAAGAGAAATTTCGAATGGATAAAGACAGTATCTTAAGATTTGAAGGAAGAGTGTGGGTACCAGCCGTAACCGAGTTAAGGGAAGAGATTTTGCACGAGGCACATAATACGACATATTCCGTTCATCCGGGAGGCACAAAGATGTACCGAGATCTAAGGCAACATTTTTGGTGGCCCAATTTGAAACGGGAAGTCGCAGAGTGCGTCAGTAGATGTTTGACTTGCCAACGCGTGAAAGCAGAGCATCAACGGCCGAGTGGTTTACTACAACCGTTAGAAATACCAGAGTGTAAATGGGAGCATATTACCATGGACTTCGTGGTAGGACTTCCAGTTACACAGAAAGGTTATGATGCTATTTGGGTTATCGTGGATCGACTAACAAAGACCGCGCATTTTCTACCAATCAAGATCAGCTACAGTTTGAACCAATTAGAAAGCCTATATGTAAAAGAAACTGTTTCACGACATGGAGTGCCGGTGTCAATTGTCTCTGATCGAGATCCGCGCTTCACGTCCAATTTTTGGAAGAGTTTGCAAGAAAGAATGGGAACACAGTTGAGGTTGAGTACGGCTTACCATCCTCAGACAGACGGACAGAGTGAGCGAACAATACAAACGCTGGAGGACATGCTTAGGACTTGCGTGATGGATTTTAAGGGAAATTGGGATGACCACCTACCCTTAGTAGAATTCGCATATAATAATAGTCACCATGCGAGTATCGGCATGCTACCGTACGAAGCTCTTTACGGAAGAAAGTGCAGAACGCCATTATGTTGGGACGAAGTCGGAGAACGACGAATACTCGGACCAGAGTTAGTACAACAAACCGCAGACTTGGTGACAGTGATAAGAGCTAGATTAGTAGCAACTCAAGACCGCCAGAAAAAGTATGCAGATTTGCATCGGCAGGACCGAGACTTCAAATTCGGCAGTTTCGTATTCTTGAAGGTATCTCCATGGAAGGGAAAAATCTGTTTCGGCAAGAAAGGAAAATTGAGTCCAAGATTCATAGGACCGTTCGAGATACTGAAGCGAGTGGGCGAAGTGGCGTACAAAGTTGCGTTGCCACCCGAACTGGAGCACATCCACAACGTGTTTCACATTTCCGTGTTACGACCGTACAAGGCCGACTACAAGCACGTGATTTCTTACGAGCCCATTCAAGTGGAGAAGAACTTGGCGTATGAAGAAATTCCTGTCCAGATATTAGATAGGAAAGAACAAACTTTGAGAAATAAAATTATTTCATCTGTAAAAGTACTTTGGCGTAACCACGATGTCGAGGAGGCAACGTGGGAGTTAGAAGATAGGATGATGAAGGGACTATCCCCATCTATTTGTGTAACCTTGTAGCAATTCCGGGACGGAATTTTTATAAGGGGGGAGGACGTAATACCCGTGAATTTTCATATATTATTAAATAAATATATTAATGGAAACGAGAATTTATTTTAATATAAATGATTTTGTGTTATGAGATGAATTAATTCAATTATATAAAATTGAATAATTATAATAATTGAGAAATTGGTGGAGTTTGCGATAAACTCGTTGATTGCCTTGTGTGGCACATTGACGTAATATAAGAATGATTTTATTAATTTAAGCGAACAATTAATCTATATTAATTGTTAATCGTAGAATATTAAATAATTGTCATCGTAGAATAATTGTTATAAAATATTAATGGTGATTGATTAATAATATGTGATTATTATTATTGCAGGAAACATAATAATAATGAGCAACGTGTTTATAAATATAATAAGATTTATATTAAAGTGATAATTAATCATATAAGGGTTAATTAAATTGTTATGGAGATTAACAATTATACTGATTGAAATATATAAGCTACATGTTTATGCCTATGTGACAATATGTATGTACGTATACATTAAAATAGTACATCATGAATATATGATAAACAATTGTTGATTAGTAGAACTTAATAATAAAGGATACGGTGTGATGTGATTATATCCGAGAAAATTATACCAGTATGATAAAAATATACCTGGATTATATGTGTACAAGTCACACTTACTACATTATGTGAATTATAGTGTGACATTTCAATTAAAGATATATGTATAAAATATATATATATATATATATATATATATATATGTAGATAGCCTAAGTATTTAATACATATGTGTATAATGAATCAAGTGTGGTATGTTGCTAGAAGGCTGAGTTTGTTTTGCTGGGAGAGCCATTATCTCTTTCACGTGATATACTCAAGCTATCCTACTCCCCTATAACCTTAAAACTCAGCAAGTCTTCATAGCAATCATACAATGGGGTGTGGGCATGATGATGGCTTTCAACAACTATCTACTAACTTCTTCTTATCTAGCATGCAAATCAAACATACGTTAGTTTATTTTGAGAGACAGAAGTATGGACTGTGTTTTGATTTTTACTATAAATGAAGCATCTCTCCTTCACATTTCATCTTGCTGAGAGTTTGCTTGAGTTTGATAAATTGAGATCATATATAATATCAGTCTAGATTTGTAAGAATTGAATAGCTGCAAGCTCAATCAATTACAGAGGTATAATCCCTCTTCCTTTGTTCTTCATTTTCGTTTTTTATTTCTGAAGTTTTATTCAAATTCTTGATTATGCCAAATTGGTTCATAATTGGTTTGTAGGACCCTTATATTGTTGTTATATGAACATACATACCTGATGGAACCACTATATAGCTTTCTTGACTTTCATTTCCATTGTTGCTCTATAATTTTTGTAAAGCATCAAATTCGTGTGAAATTAGTTAGGGTTCATGAATTTGAGAATTGATAAATGCGATTGACTGTTATATAAGCATATATATGTGTTAGTAAGTTAAAAAGCTTAGTGTAATGGCATATGGGTATGTTGAAATCGATGAAATGGGAGGTTTTGGATCGATTTCGGCTGCAGTGTGAACTGCAGAAACTGTTCCCCACGCCGCAGCGCCATTGTCCGCGCCGCAGCGCCTCCCACATCGCAGTGCCAATCCCAAGGCATTATGCCCGCGCCGCAGCGCCACCCGCGCCGCAGCGCCAGATTGTGGCTGCTTATGCCCGCGCCGCAGCGCCGACCTCTGTGTGCAGTTTTCTGCATTCTACAACAAAACTGTTATGTACTAATTGTTTGATTTTTGTTTAAACAAGCATGGAAGCATGATTAATACATATATATATAAACCTAATGAGGCAATGTAAGCATGTTTTAGTATATTAGCATGCATGTTTAATCAAATGACATATAGTTTGGAAACGAACTTAAAGTTTAATAAACGAACGTTAACATATATGAAGCATGTTAATATTTTGATTTTTCAAGGCATGTCGGTATGAGGTAGAGATGCATAAAAGACATATTAACTTATGTATATATGGTTCATAGTATGACAAGAGCATGTTAGACTTCACTATTGAACATATCTAACAAAAATACAAGTTTTGAAGGTTGATATTGATATGTAAAGACCATGTATACATTCTGACTTTTCGAGCATGTTTATAGGGCCTTGAAATGCATGAAAAGCATGTCAACTTATATATATAGGTTTCATAAGGAAGCATGGACATGATAGACCTTATTAATGAACTAAACTAACAAAGTATAAGCTTTGAACGTAAACTTTGGTATGTTATAACGAGAGTTAGAATCTGATAATTTGGACACATGTGATAGTACTCTTAGACTCATTCATGTGTCATGCATGTATATATACCATGATTAGTTGCCATGATTCAAGTTTAGCATAAACGAACAATGTTTTCAAGATAATAACAATGCTAGCTACATATATGCGATGCGAGTACTCATGAGCATGCCTAATACAAGTTATATGAATATCTTATGTGTTTAAAAAGCGAGCATGTTAGACCATATGAGTTCGTGTCCTTTAATAGCTTTAAGTATTAACTTAAGAACCTATACCATGTACGATTGGATTTGGAAAAGTTATACAAGCATGAAAGTATCCTTTAAATATGAATACATGCTACGTGATATTATAGCATGTTATTTGAACCCGATTTTGACGGTTAACTTAATGGGATGCCGTAACTTGCTAAAATGAAATATATTTAGTATTGATTGCGATCTTATAAGATATGAGAATGTGTTTAAACTCTAAAGGAGGAACATTAAGGATAGAAATTATATTCTATATAACTGTGTAGCTAGGTAAAACCTAGCTTATGTGTTGATCGTATATTCGAAGATAAAATGTGAAGTTTAATTATATGACTAATGAATATCATATATATACGTAACTGTATTACGATAGGAATTCGAAAGTTTTGATTTGCTTTTCGTGGATAAACTACGCTAAAGGCAAGTTCTCTTACTTACACTCTTTTAAAGTGCAAGTATCCTAACCGACGCATTTACTTTATGCAAGGAAATCTATGATTGTGCAAGTTTCCTAACTTACACTCTTTTACTGTGCAAGTATTCTATCCTTGTATATTGCGAACTAGTTTCCTACTTAATAGGTTGAATTGAATTAGCATACTTGAACTCTTATTTCATTAAAGCTATTATTCAGGTTGAACTTAGTATTGTTCTTGAATATTGTGAAAGTGACTATGCCATTTGATTCGGCTAGACTTATATTATTGGAAAGCAACCCAAACTAATTGATTGGTGCAGGATCTTGTATTTGACTGACAAGAACAACCTTCTTTGAAGGGAATATATAATTGTCGGAGGACCGACTTGCACACTTGAGTATTATTGATTGTTATGCATAACGATGGTGCTTTAGGCTGATCACCTGTTGTACCTATTTTTGTTGGATTTTCAGTTTATTACTGTTAATTCTAGTGGAAGTTCATAGTCCTTAGCGACTGCTCAGTATTCAGTTATCTTCAAATCTTGAATTGATTTGTTATTGAATCACATTGATATTATTCTGTCCTTAGCGACTGTTATTGAAAACTGTTGATATTCTTGTTATCCTTGAATTATCAAACCTTGCTATACCCTTTTTAAGAATTGAGAATTATATTACAAACCCTTATTGTATATTACTTGCTGGGCAATTTGTGCTCATTCTTGCTTTCCCTAAAATATTTCAGTTAAGGCAGAGCATGGTGAACCTTTGGGCGTTGATAAGGGCAAGGGCAAGGCAACCAACTAGCTTGTATCTTTTATGTTTTTAAATATTTTAATGTTGTATTAAGATGATTTAGTAAGACTGGATTTAATTATGTTTAAGCTTAAGTTAGATTATGTAATAAGTCGTTAATTGATATTATTATGTAATCTATTAAGTACTGTAGGTTGCGAGACTTGGGGGAATAATTATGATAAATCATTGTAAATTATTCTAGAATAGATTTTCAGCTGTGATTGTGTGATATTTAGTTATTATTATTGTGATGTATTACCATGAGCACGTGATGAACCAAATTCGAGAGACCCCGTGACGGTCCTGGAATTTGGGGGCGTCACAACACTAGCAAAGGTTTTACTTGTCTCTCCCCTCCTAGTTCTATTCCTAGATCTCCGCCAGAGATCATATCCCTAAGCTTTGACACCAATTGTGACGCCCCCAAAATAAGTTCAATACTCAACCCATTCTGAGCGCCAAATACATGATACAGAATCCAAATACAATCTTTTATAATATACGGTCGTGCAAAATACGACCATACAAACTATGAGTTTCAATACAAATCGTATATAATACAAAATATAAACACTCAAATTCAGTCCTCTTTTATTACAATTACTATCACACTATTTTACAAAAATAGTGAGGACTACTACTACTCTGCTCTGACCATCACACTGATCCCCGACTAGTTCCCGTAACATTCTCATTCCCTGAAGAGGACAATAGATGAAAAGGGTGAGCTCAACTAGCCCAGTAAAGAATATTATGACTAAGATAATAAAGAACAATTTATCGTTAGCCTTCAACAAATCAGATAAAATATTATGGACAACAAATTTTTAGATCAACAACTGCAGCAGAAATAACAATTCATTAAAAGAGTTAAGTAGAGAATGATGTCTACTATCTTCTATAATTTAAAAGTCCATTATTAATATTTTATCCCTGTAACATCAATCAATATATATCTCGAATCAAATATTCATCTTTGCACTACGGGCCAAAGATATTCATTTGTATCACCAGTGGTCATGTTCATCTCAACACATGTCCATCTTTGCACTACGGGCCAAAGATATTCATTAGGTAATCATCTTTGCACTACAGGCCAAAGATATTCATCAAATAATCATTCATCTTTGCACTACATGCCAAAGATATTCATTTGTATCATAATTTAAGACCAAGGATGGTAAAAAATAATATAAGGAACGAATCCAGTGAGATAAATGACAAAGATTAGGGATTCGTAATTTAGTTTATCCAAGTTCAATAATACTCCGTAATGATCAATTGTGGAGCAAAATTCAAGAATGAAGTTCAAAACCTAGATCCAATCAAAGATAGGAACCATAACAGACAATTTGGACAAAGAAAAGAAAATTAATTTTTTTGTGAATAGTGTCGTATTTGTGAATAGTGTCGTATACATGAATAGTATCATATACGTGAATAGTGCCGTATACGTAAATAGTAACCTTAACATGAAAAGGTTAAAATTTCATAATAAAATTCATACCAACATTCCAATGAAACGATACTAGATGAAACGCAAATTCTAATAATTTCTGATCATTTCAAGAATTATAGAAGCAATACTTACCGTAGTAAGTTTTAATTTTGGCATATGAAATGAAATATTATCGCTTTCACAATATGGAATATGAAAGAAAATAATATTCTTTATGAATATTGAAAGAAAGTAACATCATTTACGAGAAAAATAATATCCCTTACCTTATTCAAAAATTAGATTTGACTGGAATATCGGATATTATTCTGAGAAAATCTTGCACAAAAACTACACTCAAAGTATCCTTATACTCAAGAGAAATACTCACAATACTATAGAATAAAATTTTCTGATATTGAAGGTGTGTTTAGGAAGGAGGGTTACCCCTCTATTTATAGCGCAACGGAGGGAGAAAAGTTAAGCAGAGTGCCTAACTTTTCCTTTCTTTCTCCTTCCGCCTAACTTCCTGCATGCCTAACTCTTCTCATTTTCCATATTTGGGGCCCACTAATTTGGCAACAAGGAAATTCATTGCAGGCATCAATCACCCACCACTCTTAGAGAAAAACAAAGCATTCAAATAATTTTGCCCACTTCCGTCCTTTTTAATCACATGCATATATATATATATATATATATATATATATATATATATATATATATATATATATATATATATATATATATTATAATAATATTATTATTTAAACAATTATAATATATTTAAATGAATATTTTATTGGAGAAAATAATTGCCAAACTTTTAACAAATATCTCATTCTTAAAAATTCCTTCATTTATATCAAAATTGAATAAATATTTACTTTTCATATTTATCAACAATCAATTATTATTCACAAATAATATTACCGAATCACAATATTAACAACTAGATCATTCCTAGGAAAAAAAGGGGCTTTCCAATAAGAATTTTTTCTCATAGACGCGCAATTATATAACCTAACCCCTTTCCTCGACAGAACTTTCTAAACATTGTCAATAATGTTATCTAATAATATGATTTAAATAATATGCGTGACAATTATTGATTTAATACTGTAAACTACTGTGTAGTGGTTACTGTGACAATTATTGAATCAATAATATAAAATATTGAACAGTAATTACTGTAACAATTATTGAGTAAGTGACTTCTTACGTAAGAACCAATAATTTGAAATACTGTGCAATACCTTGTGCTACTGTGCACAACGCGTATTACTGTATTTTTATCACCGGGTATTTCAACAGTTTTAACGGTAAAAGTTTTGCCATTAATTTTTAGAAAACTTACTCTTGTCATTTTCTATATTTGACAGTTATTCGGTTATGGGGTCCACCAATGATTGTGCCGTCGTACGAAATATTCACCTACAAAAAGAATATTTCCCGACCAAACGAATATTCCCCGACACAGTGAATATTTTATGACCACTTGCTTACTTTGTAAAACTTGCACATATCACCCCATAACTTATCACATTTATCAAATCAACACCTTACTATTTAAAATAATATATAGAGGAAATTCAATATTTATTCATAAAAGTTGAGGTCTTACAAAAGTGAGAAGAAATTTGAGAGTAAATTGAGAGTTGAAGAAGAAGTGTTATATATTCTAAAGCCCATATCATCATCAAATAGAGTTAGCAAGGGTATAATTATTCATCCCAAGTTTTAATTACGTTAGTTTATTTTTTTCAACAAACCCAATTTCAAACTCTCTTGCATATGATTTTGGTGATGAATACTTAAGATGTAATTATATATGTGTTATTATATGATTATAACATGTTTTATATATGGTATGAATGATTTAAAGTAATTGAATTCGTGCAATTAGGCCTTAATTGGAGTTTTGAAAAGTTATAGAGTTTTTTCATTTACATGTTTTAAAGGTTCTCTGTGAAAGGGGAAATTTGACAATTGTTGATTATATGTCTATATATGTATTACAAATTGTTAATAACATGTTATATATCATGTATACATGAATTTACAATGATCATACCATGGAATTTTAATTAAATTGGGTTTTCAAAGGTTACAGAGTATAAAAATTGTATATATGTCCCATATGGCCCTTACGTACAAATTAAATGCTTTAAAGGTTCTCTGTGAATGGGAATTCGGCAATTGTTGATTATATGTCTATGTATGTGTTACAAATTATTCATAACATATTTTAAACCATATATACATGATTTACAGTGATTAAATTCATGCAAGTATGCCTTAATTGGGTTTTCAAAAGTTACTGAGTATAAAAGTTGTATATATGGCTCATATGGCCCTTACGTACAAATTAAATACTTTAATCAATTGTTTAACTTTAAATTGATGATTGAATATAATTATACATGTTTAAAGGAACAAAACGGAATTTAAACGGACAGATTCGGTATATTAACGAATCTGTAACGTCGAAATTCATGCTTCTCTTCAAAGTTTTACAAAATATTGAAAACAGCAAAATTAAATATTTTGATTTAAGTAATTATGTGATTTAAAGTGTTAGAAGCGTGATAGAATCGATTTATGATGTTCCTGTGAAGTTTATACTTCATGGGTATCATTACAAATCGTTATATTTGTATAAATTAGAATTAATTAGGTTGTTTTGTGTGTTCTTCACGAACTGCAGAATCTGAGTTTGCGTGCAGCGTGCCCGCGCCGCTCCAAAGAACAAATGGAGTGCGGCCGCCCCTTGCCTGCAGAATTTCAAAAATATTTTCTAAGTGTTCAAGTCTCAAAGATGTGTTTTAAAACTTAATGTAATGAACATGAAGACATGTTGAGCGTATAATAAGATGTTAATAACTTATATTATGTTATTAATTAATAAGTTAATTTCATAACTTAAAATCGTTATTATAAAGTCCAATAACATATTCAAAGACCAATGTTGTGATTCGATAGGTATATCGAACTGTTGATTAATGGGTATTGTGAATGTATTGATATGTAGGATTTAATAAGGAACGTTAATTAATTGTAGCTTGTGCAAGAGGAAAGTTTCCTAAACTCAAACCTTTAAATTGAGCAAGTTTCTAAACTTTACTTTTATTGAGCAAGTTCCTTAAGTTCTAAATTGTTCATTGATCAAGTCTTAGACTTGTATACTATATCGAGTAAGTTCTTGTTCTTAATTGTTCAAGTTCAAGATTTCATTTTAGATGCTATAATTTGTTTAAAGTATGATTTCAGTTATACAGTACTTATTCGATTGTATACATTTTGAGAATTATTATTCGAATTGATTATCAGTTTATTTTGGAACCTTGTAAGACTAGCGAACACTTATTGATTCGACTAGTCCATAGTTGATGAGCGTTCTAAATTCTAGAACTTTTATTGAGCTTATCCAAACCAAACTTTCTTTGGTGCGGACTCTAATGTAAAACTGAGCTGAACAACCCTTTAATAGGGGATTATTTACTCTTTAGCGTTGAGATATTGTGCACAGTATGGTACTAAGGGTTGATCCCCCTAAGTATGAGAAGTAGAGTCCATAGTCTTATGACTGTTAAAGGTTTAAAATATAAACACTTTACAACCTAGGACATAGTTCGAGGTCTTATGACCTTAGATGTTCTTTTGATTCTTGTTATTTATTCTTGATTCAAAAATTGAGTTTTCTTATTCAGAAGTCTTTTGATTCACTCTCATGTTATTATATTGTTGTTATATTGTTATACTTGTGGGAAATCGTCCTCACTCTTACGTAATAATAACATTGCAGTTAAGAATGAAAGGTCTGACGAGCCTTCCACTAGCAGAGGCAAGGAAAAAGTTAACAAGTGTTGACGACTTGTTACTTAATTTTAAGAATGTTTATTGTCAAGACTTGATGTTGTTTAAGACTTATTTATTTGTTTATGTTTCCGCACAGATGTTTAAGGTTAGTATGACCTGGGATTGTATTTATTTTCAGATGTTGTAACCCCATAAGTGGAGAATTTATTTCTATCTATTGCATGGTTTACATTTATTATGGGTAGATAGATAGATAATATTTGTACAGTGAACACCAAATCCCGTGGAACTGAAGTACTCGGATTTGGGGGTGTCACGTCCATAACTCTTATGAAGTTTTGGGGACGGATTTTTGTGGTTAACTTATTTTGTAGATCATATGCAGCCATTTCTAGTGTATTACCCTAGAAGAATACTGGAATGTCGGTAAAATCATTATGGACCGCACCATGTCCAATAATGTACTATTTTCCTTATAGATACACCAATCAATTTTATGTATCAGGAAACATCCATTGTGAGAAAATCATTTAAGATGATCTTAAAACTTATTGCACAAGTATTTATTTCTCGATCCAATCGAAGAATCATAATATCTTTCCAATTAGTTTTTCTTCTAAATCCTTTGAACCTTTCAAATGATTCAGACTTGTATTACACCAAATACAACTATTCAACTCATTGAATGACCATCTCCTTTTTCTTTTACTAGTTTTTTCAATTTAAAATTATTTTCATGTAAGTCAAGTATGTAAAGTCCATTCAGTAAATTGTTAATTATTTAAACTAATCGACTTGCCCGTAGGCGGCGCTAAATAATAAGTTCCTGCATTTAATGGACCAACCTTTGCTCCATTCCTATACGCAGGAAGACTTCCCCTTGTTTAGCTTTCTACTTCTGCTTGGTCCCTTCATAAATCTGTTTTTATGAGAACCATAGTCGATATCCAATACCCAAGTAGAAATTTTACTTACTGAAAGATTTATTTCAATTATGAACAAAACTGTATTTGTAACCGAAGCTTTACTAAGCTTCTTCTGGTTAGCCTCTGCAAGATACTTCTTGCAGTTTCTATTCCAGTGCCTAGGCTTATTGTAGTGGTAGCAAACTCCTTTGTTATCCGTATTAGTTTTGTTCTTATTATCCTTTGTATTTGCCTTTCTATTTACCTTCTTTGAATCGTTCTTCTTTTCAGAAGATCCTTTGGCCCCTATCAGTAAGACTTAGTCTTTCTTGGTCGAAAAGTAACTCTCAACAATTATTAACATGTTTAAGCAAATCAGCGAGGCTGACATCTAGCTTGTACATCTGAAAATTCACAATAATTATGAGAAGGAGTTCGGGATTGAGTGCAAGATCAAATCTTGGCTCAACTCTCCATCCATGACAAAATCCTGTTGTCCTAATTGTTCAATCCAATTGATCATCTTTAGGACATTTCTCTATACTATAGTGCCACGGTCATTCTAGATTGGAATAGCTCCTTAGATATCTGATATCTAGAAGTCCTACTTTCCTCACCATTCAACTACTTGAAATGCAAGAACATATTAGGAGCATCCATAGTTTCATGCTGACGCTGAAGCTCGTTACTCATGGATGCGAGCATGATGCATTGAGGCAACTATACATCAGCTTGCTACTTTCTAAAAGTAGCAACTCTTTCTCATAGGCATTGTCTGCAACCATTGCAGGGATACGCGTATTAAGGGCATAACATAGCTTTTCAGCCTTGAGAACTATTCTCAAATTCCTTAACCAATCCGTTTAATTCGGTTCGGATAATTAGCATCTAATATACTACGCAGTGATAGTAATTTAGACATTGTAAAATTCTATAAATAAATTTGTAATTAACAACATTATAGCATACATTCTTTAATTAATTACCAAAATAAATTAGGTTTTGTTTTAAATTGGTATCTCCCGCTATTTTCTTCAAATTATATTTCCATCACAATATATAATTCGATAAATTTAATTAAAGATTTGCTTGTGAGAATAAGGATCCCATTTCAAATGTATATAGCCTTGTGTGTGCACAACAAACTATATATAAATAAATAGGTAGACAACTCTTTGTCAATTACATCAACATGTAACTCTTTGTATTTTGCCTCTTAGATCATAATGGTCAAGTATGTGCAAATCCGAATTAAAATAATCTAAGTTAAGTCCAACCTAGCACTCCATATTCTAGAAAAGAAAAATATTGTCCTTGTGTGTTCATAACAAAACAACAATGTTCAGTTCTTTTAATAAGCATCAAATGTGATAAAACAACATCTTAAAAAATGAAAATAAGCCTTGTGTGTGCACAACAAACTTATATTGATTAATTGATACTCCGTTTTTATCATGCTAGAAGGTTACGTTCGATATTCCAAATATCTTTGAACGTTTAAGACTTAATATAAAATCTTTGAGGGGTTTGTTATTATTTGTCTCATCTTGTTTAGCGCGCATACACACACACACACACACACACACACACACACACACACACACACACATATATATATATATATATATAAAATACGCATCATCTTAATTAACATGCAAAGCATGTTTTAGAATATATAATACATATAATACACATGCACATATAGAATACTATATTCTACCCGGATTGATTATAGACTTTTATTCTAGTTTGGTTCACTAGAGCCACCAAGTGAACCAAAAGGAAAAACCTAGGGGTACAAGAATTAAAATTAAATATAACTATTACATTTAAATTCCAGGCTCCATTACAAACGGGTCTTCACGCGCTCCTTGGTCTCCAATTCTTTAAAATTTAATTCTAACTATTCCTATTACAAAAACTATTTACTATAAATAGAAACATTGATCAGCAGTCAAGGGGGAAGTGTAGACACTCAAAAAAAAATTCAGTCCTGTTGTAGAAACTCAAAATTTTTGCATTCCTGTTACTAACCCTGCAGGAGGGCAAAACCTTCTATTTCAGCTCAACCCCAGTTTCAATACCGGGTTGTCAACTCAGACCCGATCTCAACTTGAGAAGTACAGGTCAGCCCCAGTCTCTACCCGGGAGGTATAGGTCAGCCTCGGTCTCAACCCGGGAGTTACAGGTCAGCCTCGGTCTAAACCCGAAAAGTACAGGTCAGCCCCGGTCTCAACCCAGGAAGTACAAGTCAGCCCAGGTCTCAACTTGGGAGATACAGGTCAGCCCCGGTCTCAACCCGGGAGGTACAGGTCAGCCCCAATCTCAACCCTGGAGGTACAGGTCAGTCCTGATCTCAACCCGGGAAGTACAGATCAGCCCAAGTCTCAACTCGAGAGGTACAGGCCAGCCCCGGTCTCAACCCGGGAGGTACAGGTCAACCTCGATCTCAACCCGGGAGGTACAGGTCAGCCCCAGTCTCAACCCGGGAAGTACAGGTCAGCCCCGGTCTCAACCCGGGAGGTACAGGTCATCCCCTGTCTCAACCCAGGAGGTACAGGTCATCCCCGGTCTCAATCTGAGAAGTATAGGTCAGCCCCAGTCTCAACCCAGGAGGTACAGGTCAACCCCGATCTCATCCCGGGAGGTACAGTTCATCCCCGATTTTAACAAAGGAGGTCAGGTCAAGCTCCGATCACAACCTGGAAAGCCAACTCAACTTCAGAGACAACCCCGAAACCTCTCATCATCTCTAGAGACAAACCTGGAAGAATCAAGTCAGCCACGGAGATAACCTTGAGGACAAACAGAATCGGCTGGAATTCAAACCTCGGGATATCAATCGAAGGCCATACCAGCACTGATGGCAACCCCGGGAGGGGCAAAATGGTCATTTTACCAACTTAAAGCTGATTCGATCAAACTTGAGCCTAATTGATGCCACTAAGGTCAAAAAGAACCCTAACAATGATCCCGAGTGGAAACAGCGCGAGACAGCTCAACGGACAAACTACGAGGAACCAAAGACCTGGTTATGAACCCGTCTTGTTGGACTCGAAAAAGTTTTACTCTCATGTCATTGCGACACTCTCGGCGAGGGCTTTCAGAAAGGTACAGCACGCCTCAAACGGACGCTACGATCAAAAGTTAGAAGGTTTTGAATCTGACCTAACGTACTTAGATATAACGGGACCCGCCACGTGGAGCCGTACCTCTACCTGCGGCTGCCGCAGGTAGAGCCGCTTCCCTTGGGTCTATATATATGAGTGCACCCCCAGCTCATTTTATATAGAAAAACACTCTTAACCTCTGTCCGTTTGGTTTCTCAGCCCCTCTCTTGTACTCCAAACCCAAATTTTATTACTCCAACACGTAGATATACTCATATACTACCACATATCAAAAATTAACCAATAGAAACGGAAGTTTAAAGCCTACTATTTGCCAAAAAGCCCGTGTAGCAATCCATTGTGAGTATTTTTACGATCAAAAAGTTTATATTACTTAATTGCACTTTTATACACTTGCACGTTAAGTTTCACTTTCTGATTAAGCCCGGAACTCAGTTCCGTGGCCATTTTTGCTTACTTTTTGTACATTTTCGTACATAAACTCATTTTCTGGCATTTCTACAACATGGATCGTCGATCCTTCGCTTCTAAAAACTTTTATATATATATATATATATATATATCTTTGTTTCTAGCAACTTCTCCTGGCTGGGTTATCTTCTCAGTTCGGGTTTGGCTTTTTAATGTGTATGTTTAACTATATATATACTAACATTTCGATTCTGTCAAGCCCGGATATCAAATTTATTGTAGTTTACTGCTTTTATATATAACTATATATATACACATTTTTCTAACTTATTTGGGCCTGGATTTATACTTCGTGGCCTTTTTATTGCTTTAATATATATATATATATATATATATATATATATATTAACATTTACATTCCAGTTCGGCCTGGATCATTCTGTGGCCTTTATACTGCTTTTATAAATATATATATATATATATATATATATATATATATATATATATATATATATATATACACTTACATTTCTGTCCGGGCAAAGGATAAAATGTTCGTCGCCCTTTACAGTTTTTCTATAAATATATTTACATTCTGTCCAGCCTGGATTACTTCGTGTCTTTTTACAGCTTATATATATATATATATATATATTTCCATTCCAGTTCGGGCCTCGGAGTGAAAACTCACCGCCCTTTACTACTTTTATATATATATTTTCATTATGTCAAGCCTGGATTACTCCGTGCCTTTTTACAGCTTTTATAAATATATATATATATATATATATATATATATATATATATTTACATTTTAGTCCGAGCATCGGAGTGAAAACTCATCGCGCTTTTCAGCTTATATATATATATATATAACTATATATATATATATATTCTCTATTCCTTGTGATTATACTGCTGCTATAAACATTCATTTGATATGAATCGGCACTGACATCTCTTTGGGAGAACTAGATTTCTTTAAATCTCGCCAACTCTAGCTTTCAAACGGTTCAAAATAGGTCCAGACAAAATTGGGAAGCTAGAATGGCTGAGATTTACTTAAATCTAGCAATTTTTCTAGTTTCAGTTATGAAAGTAACCTCGTGGCCCTTAGATCGCTATCTAGGGTGAACGAGACGCTTC
The DNA here is from genome assembly GCA_020205555.1 of Panax stipuleanatus. Classification (NCBI taxonomy): domain Eukaryota; kingdom Viridiplantae; phylum Streptophyta; class Magnoliopsida; order Apiales; family Araliaceae; genus Panax; species Panax stipuleanatus. The sequence goes on along the minus strand of CM035116.1, from coordinate 102,083,924 downwards.
GGTTACTCGCGTGCCAGGATTTATGTGACACCCCCAAATCCGGATACTTCGTTTCCACATGATTTGGTATTCACTTTCTATTTAAAACATATATCTACCCAATAATAAAGAATTGCAAAACCAATTACAACCTTCATAAAACTTAAATAAAATCTTCCTTGACAAAGATTACAACTTGTCCAAAGAAAATCTCAGGGTTAACTAAACCTTAACATCAAACAAAGTAAATGCGAAAATAAAACATCGTCAACTAAATCTTATTACAATAAAATTTGAAACAACAAGCCTTCACTTGCTCATCTTTCCTTTTCCTTTACTTATTGACAGAATGTCAACATTCTTGGTTTCAACTGCAAGGGGTTATAAAACATGCAAGAGTGAGCAAACAAAAGCTCACTTGAAATACAACAGTGATATGACATAGGTGAATAGTTTCAAAAGAGTTTGAATAACCTTACTTTCATCAAAATAAAGAATTAAATAATAATTCTTCCATCATCTTTAAAGTTTGAGTATAGACTTTACCTGAGGGTCATACAACCTTGAACTATGTCCTAGGTTATAAATATTTCTATTCAAACCTTTAATAGTCATTAAGACTATGGACCTTCAACTCGTACTCAGGAGGATTAGCCCTTCGTACCATGTATTGTGCACAAACATTTAACGCTTTCGCATAAATATCCCCTAATAAATAGGGTTGTTCATTCTCAGTAATTGAATACAAGTCCGCACCAAAGAAAGTTTGGTTTGGATAGGTAAAGGAACTTTGGAGTTTCAACTATCATCAACTAGGAGTAGTTGAATCGACTCACATTGCTTTAACAGTTCAATAATATAAGAATCATGAACCAATTGTAAGATATAGAAACAATCTACATAATAAGTAAACATGCGTTAGAAATAACTTAAAACAACTGAAAGAATAAGTAGATCTTGCTTGAACAATTAAGTCCAGATCACAACACCATGACAATGATTGCATTATGAACCTTGGAATACAATATAACTTGTACAATACATAACAAGTTAAGAATCGGAAATAAACTTGCATGACATATTAAGCAACTGTTAGAGAACTTGCACAATAAAAAGATGCTTTGATAAAGCTTGCATAGCGTACAAGAATAGTTTAGAAAGCTTGTACAAAGTAAATAACTAGTTTAGAAATAGAAACTTGCTTAACGTGTAAGAATAATGATTAGAGAACTTGCCTCAAGCGCAAGCTACACTTTAATAACTACAATCACTTCCACAATTATCCTACACATATACATTACGTTCAAAACATCTATTAGTACCCAACTACAACGTTTAAACCGTTGAACTTCTTACTCAAGTCCAACTCACACCGTTGTTTACAACATAGGTTGCTAACTAGCCACATACGTGAGTATAAACTCACGACATACATTCATAAGCTTATAACGCTTTAAATCGTATGGTGTACCTTATGAAAGTAACACACTCATACACATGTAACACATTCATATAAAACTTCAATCGATCTTAAACACATCAAAAGCATGTTATCTTATTACCTATTGCACTTATCAAGTCATAGAAATAAGTTAGCTAAACAAACGGGGCATGAAAACTCAACAAGCAAAAAACCAACTTTCCAGACAGTATGCTAACCCGCTGGGGCGGGTGGTACAAGGCACAAAGCTCTGCTGGGGCGAGCCCCTCCTTGGGAGAAACTTCTAGCTCGCAAATTGGCAGAGAAATAAGCCAATTTGGCTTATTTCTTCACACCGAATTCGATTTTTTCCAATATAATTAACATGAAACTTACTAACAACAATATTTTGAACTCGTAAACATGATTATATCATATATAATTCATACAACACATAATCAAAACCAAGGTTTCATGATTTCCTTGAAGAAAACACCATATTAAGCTTCCTTGACAAAATTTGATATTACGAATTCGTTTTTCAATTAATTTAAGTAATTCCAATTGTAATAACTCTTACTTTTAACATACCAACATAATCCATGACCAATTTAAATGATAACCCACAATCAAACACCAATTTGATAGTTTCAAAGGCCATTTTTTTAAAAATTGGTTTACAATAATTCATATGAACACAATTCTTCTTGTTTATCAAAATTACATGGATTTAATTGTTGAAACAACTATATAACTCATATATAATCATCCATATATATATATATATATACACATCACATAAATACATCGTGATCAAATAATTTACACAAAAAACTTTTATAGAGAAGTTTTAAACTATGAAAATTTTGAAGAACATAACTTAAAACTTGTTTTTAAGACAATTGAATTCTGAAAATTCTTTCATAGCATACAATTACATATGAATACAACATATACATATAACATTCAACATTATACAATTTTCATGAAAACCTAATTTGACAGAGAATGAATCACAACACATATGAATTGATTTTACAATTACAATGGTTAAGATGACACCCTTTTCTAGGAGAGTGGAAGAAGATGATGATAAGTAGAAATCTTTTTTCTTCTTTCTCTATTTCTCGAACTTTTCTCTGAGTTCTTCTCTGTTCTTTCTCTGCTTTCCCTCTTTCTTTGTCTCTAACTGACTAACTCTAAACTAACGTAACTTGTAGTATATACATATAATACATAATACATATAATATATAAAATATGTAACTCCTAATAATAATTACATATAATAACTATTATTAATTTGGTAGGTTACAAAACTTTTGAATTTGAAAAGCCCTAAGGCTTGTTTGGCCAAAACATAATTATTTTAAAAAGTAACTTTTTGAGCTTAAGGCCTTGTTTGATAAAATCACTTAAAAATTCTTCTCCATTCTTTTAATAAGTCTTTAATCCATATGTTAAATGATACACTTATTTAATTAAATTACAATATTCTAATTTAATTAAATAAAAGCTAACATTCACATAATACTCAATTGTCACACTTGAAATTAAATTCATGTAACACTTAGTAATTTACAACAAATACTTAGCACATAATTTTAAATCTAATTTAATTATTCTCAACTAAATTACAATTATGTTACACCATTACTAACATATCAATTTAATTAAATATTACACTTAATTAAATCAGTCCACACAATCACATAATTTATTTATTTAACTCAATAAATAAATCACATAAAATATTTATTCACTCAATAAATATTACAATTTAATATATAAAATCTCAATCGTTACAATTTACTGATGAATCCTTGGTTCTAGCGACATCTGGATGTAAATATATATTTCTGTACATATTTGAGCTGTGCAGGTTTTATTGGCTTCCCTTTGTGAGCAAAGGAATCGTGAGATTCATAATCAAACTGATCAAAATTGAATTTTCACGATGGACAAACTCCACTTTATAAATGTACCCTGCCAATTTTTCTGTAAATTTGTACATTCAAAAGACCATAAAACTGTTATCCGGGTTTAAGGTCTCAACATAGTGAAAATATAGTTTGTCGTGCCAGAGTCACTTCGATGGCTGTCATGCCCATGAGAAGACTGCCACTTATATATATCCTGTGGTCGAGGATGCTTCGCAGCCCGACAATTACCATTTAAATTAAGCCAAAAGGCTGAAAAGATAAAAAATGGAAGTATTGATGAGTGAGTTTTATACCTACAAATCGATAGTCGTTATAGCTTGATTCTGAATGTTTTCGAGTAATTTGCCTATAATTTCTACTAGGTTTATACGTTTATGTGCAGGTAATGGATTGGATGCGAAAGGAGCTTTAAAAGATCAAATTCCTAATTGATGTGGGCTACACACGGATTAAGCAATTCAGCCTCAAACATGATTAAGAGTTACTTGCCAAGCATATGGGCCTGCTAAAATATTCCTACATCAATGCAAGCATGTGGCAACTAAAATCCTTCAAATCATCATCATGTTCACCAACTTGTGGGCCACGCACATGCATTTGAGGAGGTTTTATTGCATTAGCAACTCATGGATTTAATATCCTAGCGATCATCATACATGGATGGGCCCACGACTGCAGCAGCTGGAAAAGGGATGTTACATGGGCCTACTTCCTAGCAGCAGATATATATGGAAAAGCCCAAGTAGCTCACGGTCCAAAGGCAACTGAATATGGGCTGGATATTTAGTGAAGGAACAGCTACGAATTAGCAGCAAGATACATGCAAAAGTCGGCTGGACAGTGCTTGGTCCCGCTAGGGCGGGTCATTTGGCAAAAGAACCCCGCTGGGGCAGGGAGGCGGCAGCAGCAAGGCTGGTTTTCCTTGCTTGAGTAGGACACGGGTGCAAGGAGAGATGATGGAAGGAAGCATATAAAAAGGGACTTGGACCTAGTGACGTGGAGGGGGACTAAAAGAATGATATATTGAGGAGACTTAACTTGTTAAAAAGGGAGACACGGAGCAGCTTAGCTTATATATATATATTATATAATTGAGTTTAGTAATTTAGTTAGATATTAGCTTAGTTTTATTAGTAGATTAATTAGGGAGTTTTATTATTAGTTTTAGTTTTTAAAATAAATAAAATAATAAACCCTAGTTGTATGGGATTTTAGAGATTGACGCATATTGGAAGCCATTGAAGAGCAAGAGCAGGAGCAAGAAAGAGCATGAGATTTGTTGACTGACGACAGATTCAATTCTCTTCTTTAATTCTATTCTTATCTTTGAATATTTATTCAATTGTGGATTCTTAGTTTTAATTCAATATTACTGAACTAAATCTTTAGTTTGAAATTATAATGGATCTTAATGCGTAGTTTATTTTAATATGCTTCTCTATCAATTATTGTGATCTATCGTTGTGAATTGTCTATTGTGATTTGGACTTGACTGTTTAATTTCCTAATTATCAATTACCGTGATAATCTATATGAACTCGAGAGACGAATTATCGGTTTAGATCTGATCATAATAGCATGTGTTTGTGATTTCTAGGTAGATAGAATTCATGAATCGTGTTTAGGATAGAGATATACCTTTACGCCATATGTAATCTGATAGAGAACTTATGCGTGAAATCCTTTTTAATTATAATTTGCATAGAGATATAGTGAATTAGTTATCTAGGGTGTCTTGCTTAATTCTATCATCTTTGGATGCGAATGAGTTTGGGTATAATGTATTGAAAAGTGGTTATATCTGCTTAAGTGTTCTTGATTAATAATTTAGAATAGTGATTATAATTGATAGGAAGTGTATTAACTTAAGTGAAGCAATAAGTGAAGTTGTGATCTTAAATCTCAGTAATCTTATCTTAACTAGTGGTGCTTAGTAGTTGTTTAATTATGTATTTGAAATTATTCATTTGAATAAGATTGAGTTGGTTACGGGTTAGTACTTAGTGATTCTTATTAAATAATTCCTCGTGGGAACGATACTTTACTTTCACTTTATTACTTGTTGACCATGTATACTTGCGTGTTGTGCGTAACTAGATTTTACTCGACAAGTTTTTGGCGCTGTTGCCAGGGAATTAATTTAATAATTATTTGCCAATATTAATTTCAATCAAATTAGTCTTAATTTAAATATATTTTTTATTTTATATAATTCTCTTCTCAGGTACCATGGCTGGATACAATTATCAATGGCCATATTTGAACATGACTCAACCAAGGGGAACAAAGATTGATACACTTAAATGCATTTTCTGCATTATCAGCACAGATTGAAACCCTTTCAAAGACGTTGGATGTTATCGCAGCCCAACATAGTCGAAAGATAACCGTTACGTGTAATTATTGTGCTGGCAATCATTCGAGTCATCAATGCACTCGTTTAATGGAAATGAAAAGTGAGATGGAGCGTGAAACGCACTCACTACAAAGATAAAAGCAAAAAAATATTTTTGAAGTACTTGGAAAGGGTTCATGTGTGCTTAAATATTTAAATATCCGGTTGATCCTCAAGAAAAAAATTGTGTTTTGTCTTTATTAGAGGAGATTGATGTGATAAGAAGTTTTGAGAGTTGTTTTTGAAAATCTTTTATGAGTATTGGTTGATCTTATCTAAATCATGACTAATTTGAACATTTGGATGCACACACACACTTAAAGGATCATGAGTAGATGTGAAGCTAATGAAAGTTGTTTAAATTGTAGACATAGCATTGTTTTGAAATTTTCTGTGGATTATCATTTATTATAACCTTTGAGGCCATTGTTCAAATTCATATTGATTCATTGCTTGAATGGATTATTGCTAGAGAATGAATCTGTCTAATTTGTGTGTTTGCTCGAGAACAAGCAAAGTCTCAAGTTGGGGGTATTTGATGAGTGAGTTACATACCTACGAATCGGTATTCGTTATAGCTTGGTTCTTGTTATTTTCAAGTAATTTTCCCATCATTTTACTGGGTTTTATGTTATTTTGTGCTGGAGATGAAAATGGATGTAAAAGGATCTTAAAAGGATAATTTTCAATACAATTGAAGGGTTCCGTGGCTCTGGAAATAATTTAGAGACAAATTGAGCATTTATTGGAACAACAGAATTAAATAAGTTGTTCATGCTCGCCAAAGTGGGCCACGGTTTGGTTGCCATGCAAAATAATTATCAAGCGGGCCGTCTAATTACATGTTCATATCCATGCAAAGCCGTGCATGCATTCAAAAATGGAGGAAAGTCACTTCTAGCCCAAGCAGCTCACGAACTCAAAATGAGTTAGCATATGTTGGATTGATTTATTTTACTAGCAGCTCACTCCAAAGAAACATTGAGGCAATTGATTCATATGCATTGACGTGGGCCAGAGAATTGGAGCAACCCATTAGCAAGATTCCAAAGGCAACTAAATATATGTGGGCCAAAGAGTTATTAGCAGCATGGAAGCAAGCATGCAAAAATCAGTCGGCTGGGCAGTACCCACCCCTACTGAGCGGGGCATTAACATGGGAAACCCCCGCTGGGGCTGGGAGGCGGTAGTGGTTGTTACCTTTCTTTCCTACGTGGGCTATCAGTTGGATTCCTATGGTGACTTGAACTGGCAGCAAGAAGAGAAGTCAGCTGACATGATTCCTTTTCCTATTCGGATCGATGCTACAAGAGGAAATAAAGGCTGCACTTTATATATATATGGGGGCCACGAGTATTAAATAGAGAATGAACTTAATGCATGATATAAAGGGGAGGCGGCAATAATTATGTTGATTCCTTTTCCTTCTTTTATTCGGGTTTTGGCTAGCAAGTGGGATGACAAGTGGGCCACGATTATAAAAGTCTTAATAGGGACTTGGACAAAACCTTATACAAGCAAAAAGAAAGGAGGAGCTTAGTAATATATATATATATATATATATATATTATTAGTGGAGTTTTGTTATTAGCTTAGGATTATATATTATATAGTTTAGTAGGCAGCTTAGCATATATAATATATTATATAATATAGTTAGATATTATTAGTTTTTAGTTTAGTTTTCAATTAAAATAATAAACCCTAGTTGAAAGGGGATTTGGAGATTGAAGCACTTGGAGCCATTGAAGAGCAAGAGCAGGAGCAAGAAGGAGCATGAGAATTTGCTGACGATAGATTCAATTCTCTTCTCTAATTCTATTCTTATCTTTTAATGTGTATTCAATTGTAGATTCTTAGTTTTAATTCAATAATAATGAACTAATTCTTTGTTTAAGAGTGCAATGGATCTTATTGTGTAGTTTATTTTAATATGCTTCTATATCAATTATTTTGATCTATCATTGAGATTGTCTATTGTGATTTGCACTTAATTATTTAATTGATTGGCCATCAATTACCGTGATAATCCATATGAACTCGAGAGACGAATTATGGGTTTAGATCTGATCATAATAGCATATGTTTGTGATTTCTGCGTAGATGGAATTCATAATTCACGTATAGAATAGGAATATCTATGCGTCATATGTAATCTGATAGAGAACTTGTGCGTGAAATCCTTTTTAATTGTAATTCACATAGAGATATAGTGGATTAGTTAATTAGGGTGTCTTGCTTAATTCTATCATATGTGGATGCGAGTGAGTATGGGTATGATACATCGAAAGGTGGTTATATATGCTTTAGTGTTGTTGATTAACAATTCAGAATAGTGAGAATAATTGATAAGAAGTGTGTTAACTTAAATGAAGCAATGAGTGAACTTGTGATCTAAAATCTCCGTACTCTTAATTTAACTAGTGGTGATTAGTAGTAGTTTAATTATATATATTGTTAATTCATTCGTTTAAATAAGATTGAGTTGGTTACGGGTTAGTACTTGGTGATTTTTATTAAATAATTCCTCGTTGGAACGATACTTTACTTTTACTTTATTACTTGTTGACCACGTATACTTACGTGTTGTGCGTAACTAGATTTTACCCAACATTAGCTTATATATATATATATATATTATATAATTTAGTTAGATATTAGCTTAGTTTTATTAGTAGATTAATTAGGGAGTTTTATTATCTGTTTTAGTTTTTCTAATAAATAAAATAACAAACCCTAGTTGTATGGGATTTTGGAGATTGAAGCATATTGGAAGCCATTGAAGAGCAAGAGCAGCAGCAAGAAGGAGCATGAAATTTCATGACTGACGACAGATTCAATTCTCTTCTCTAATTCTATTCTTATCTTTTAATGTTTATTCAATTGTAGATTCTTAGTTTTAATTCAATATCAATGAACTAAATCATTAGTTTGAGATTACAATAGATCTTAATGCGTAGTTTATTTTAATATGCTTCTCTATCAGTTATTGTTATCTATCATTGTGAATTGTCTATTGTGATTTGGACTTGATTGTTTAATTGCCTAATTATCAATTACCGTGATAATCCATATGAACTCGAGAGACGAATTATGGGTTTAGATCTGATCATAATAGCACGTGTTTGTGATTTCTGCGTAGATAGAATTCATGATTCGTGTTTAGGATAGAGATATACCTTTACACCATATGTAATCTGATAGAGAACTTGTGCGTGAAATCCTTTTTAATTATAATTCGCATAGAGATATAGTGAATTAGTTATCTAGGGTGCCTTGCTTAATTCTATCATCTGTGGATGCGAGTGAGTTTGGGTATAATGCATCGGAAGGTGGTTATATCTGCTTAAGTGTTCTTGATTAACAATTCAGAATAGTGATTATAATTGATAGGAAGTGTATTAACTTAAGTGAAGCAATAAGTGAAGTTGTGATCTTAAATCTTCGTAATCTTATCTTAACTAGTGGTGCTTAGTAGTAGTTTAATTATATATTTGAAATTCATTCGTTTGAATAAGATTGAGTTGGTTACGGGTTAGTACTTGGTGATTCTTATTAAATAATTCCTCGTGGGAACGATACTTTACATTCACTTTATTATTTGTTGACCACGTATACTTGTGTGTTGTGCGTAACTAGATTTTACTCGACAAGTTTCAAAATGCTTCAATTTCTATGTTAGCGTAAGGGTTTGAAAACCTACTTTCTAAACATCATTTTAATAATCTTCTCTAAAAAAGAGACTTTTGCAAATCATATCAAACCCTTCGTATATAGGTTTAACGAAACATGTCCCTGCTTTCAATCAATCAAACACAGACCCAATTTCTTCAAGCATTCACACACACACATTGCAGACATAAAAGGAAAATATTGAAAAGATGTGGTACTGTGTTTACATGGGAGTTGTGGGGTGCCTAACACCTTCCCCACACCTAACCAAGCTTTCAAAGATCAAGTTTCGACAGTGTCCAGCAATTGGGCCTCTTTTTCAAGCAAAACTCCGTTGAGTTGGTACAACCATTTCAAAACTACCAACTGGCGACTCTATAAAACGTTCAAATAGTCGACATGATACATGTTGGCCTTTTCCTAAAAAAATCCTTCAAAACCCTTTTCACAATAAAACGAATAAGGGTAGACAAAACTTAGGAAGAGAAAAAGATACGGGTTCCAACCCGACCCGCATTTTTTCTTGACATCGACAGGTGGCGACTCTGCTGGGGATTGTAAAGGGCTTAGGCCGCACTCAAATCTTTTCAAAAATTCCCTTTCATATCTGCGTATGTGTGAATGCTAAGTTTCTATACATTGAATGAATGCGTGAATGATGCGTCTTTACATTGAATGAATATGAATGAATGTTTTCCTGCTTTATTAGTGCTTCGCACCAATGTCATCATATGCATACGGTGAGACGCGATGTATATGAATGTATGTTGTGTGATTCCTCCACCAGGAGGCAAATCCGTCGGTGACAAAGTAATGCCTTCGAGGACGGCTAAGTCTTCAGGGCTCAAGAAAAAGCACCACTCAGATCCGCTCTAGTTGAAAGATAGGATTAATTTCCCCTCTAGTAGATTGCGATGATCTGGGGACCTTCATGCCGAAAAACCGCGAGAGTAGCCTAAGATAGGTCAGCCTCTGATTAACCAAAACCGATGGGAGGCCTCTTCATGCCTTCCTCTTTCAATTTAATGTAAAGTTTTCAAATTCCAATGTAAATAGCACAATGTAAATATACATTCCATATTGTGTACATCTTGTCATATTATCCTATCATCAAAATAACTGACCTCTATTTTGTAGGATAAGATTAAAAAACCTTAAAAACATATCATCGCATGCATCATATCCATACATACCTCAGGAAATTAACACGCCTACATTTTGTTATAGGTGAAAAATTGGTCCTGTCACTAGATCTAAGTCTAAGAAAGCACTAAGTCCATCTCCGGACATGGCTTCCAGTGCTCAGCCAGAATCCACCCCTGTCTCTAGGGAAGAGATTTAAGGACTAATGGACCAGATAGCCGAATTGGCCATTTTCTTGAGAGAGCAGAATAAAGCTCTTAAAGGGAAACAAGCACAGGGTCACATAGAACCAGGAACACCCGGTGGCAGTCAAGAGACCGGAAAGACAGACACTCAGATTCCTAGACCACAGAACCAGGACACTACCATAAAAACCCTTCAAATCACCATCCTTAACAAAGAGCAGGGAGCTGGTGACGTTCTGCAGAAAGTCCAGCAGATGGAAGAAACCATCTGGTCTATCAAAGGAACTGGGGCATTTGGCAGTGTCAATTATTCAGACTTATGTATATTCCCTGGGGCTCGCTATCCTGAAAAATTTCAAGTCCCTGATTTTGAGAAATACGATGGATTGGGAGACCCTACACTCGCTTGAAAGTGTTCATTGGAGAGCTCGAATCCTATGCAGAGGACGAGAAACTCCGAATACAATTATTCCAGATAAGTCTGACCGGAGAGGCTAGAGCCTGGTATGCCCGTCTGGACAACTCTAAAATTCACAGCTGGGAAGAGCTAGCACATGCTTTCCTCAAACAATACAGTTTCCAGTCTAATATGGCTCCCAATAAATATCAAATAACCAAAATCAAGAAACAAAGTACTGAGTCATTCAGAGAACATGCTTAATGATGGAGGTGAATGGCGGCACAAGTCACTCCACCTATGACTGAGTCTAAGATAGTCATGACCTTCATTGACATTCAAGAAGCCCCATATTATGAAAGGGTCCTAGTAGGAATAGGAAAGTCATTTTCAGAAATGATCAAACACAGCGAAATGACAGAAATGGGGCTCAAATATAGGAAGATAAAGGATCTGGTCGCCTTAGAAGCTGTTGCCGAGCATATTCAATCCGGGAGTTATGGGAATAATCCCCGTAGGGAACACAAGAAGAAAGACGAAGAAGTTTCCTTGGTATTGCAAGGACAGAATCAGAAGGGTGATTCAAGTAGCATGCCCATTCAAAGTAGGAACTATTCCCCTTTTCAAGCTCCAGCCCAACTTTCAAACCCGTCGTTCTAGAAAAGTTTGGAGGCCAAGCGGCGAAGAACATTTACCCCCTTAGGGGATTTACTCAAAAACGTGCTAAAACTGTTGACAGCACAGAAAAAGATTGTGCAACTCCTTCCACCAACCAATGCAGGTGGACGAAATTTTGACCCTAGTAAAAAGTGTGCCTACCATTCTGAATCTCCGGGCCATGATAAACAAGATTGTTGGTCTCTCAAGCACATGATCCAGGACTTGATTGACAATGGAGAGATTGTGGTGACCAAACCGGAGCAGCCGCACGTACAAGATAATCCCCTCCCTCAGCACAAAGAGGAGGGTGTCAACATGATTAGCATGCAAAATGGAGAAATCCGATATGTAGGAGAATCAACTTAATTCAGCCCAGACAGTTGGGAGTTATCATAAAGGCTATTCCTGATTGAACAGGTGATTAAGTCTTTCAAGGAACAAATTGGACAGTTGGCAGAATTGGTTGTATATCAGCATTAGATAACCAGACAGCTAATAAACCAATCCAACCTGTCTGAAGCGAATTCTCCCACACCGGAGAACAATCCCATTGCTATGAGGGACTATTATCGATTTTATGAACACGAACCCTGGGCCGATAAGGTGGCCAAAGAGTAGAAGTTTCAAGAAGATAGGGAGTTTGCCTTCTAGAAAAATTTCACCAATCTGAGCCAGTCGATAAAAGAGATCCTCTAGATGTTAGTCAATGTGGGAATGGTGGCAGACTTATTACCCCCAGTAAATCCTCGATCCAGGAAATTCAAGCCTGGCCAAATTTTCAATATCACTCCAATGTACCCGGTCATGACACCGAAGATTGATGGGGACTTCGACACTTAATTCAGAACATGATTAAAAGCGGTGAACTGAAAAGAGAGAATCAGGATTATGGCATCCCAGATGAAGAAACTCTCTTTATTCCCACTGCGTGGAGTCAGGATACAGTGGTTGTTATTTCCTGTGATAAAGAACCAGCCCTTACACCCCTAATGATACCAGGGAAAGGGGTCCAAGAAACATAAAATCCTGTGAAGTTGGCGGCGCCTGAACCTTTGATATTATAATTCAGACCCCATTATCCAGTGATCAGTCTGAAGAAAGTCCTATAGAACTACGGGAATGATGAAGGTTCCACCTCAAACAATATTTCCATTGTACCAAAGGAGAATCCATTGTACATGCCTCAGCGGGTGATCAAATCAGTCATCAAGGCCAAAAAAAGGTGGCTGAAGAGAAAATTGAAGAGTTCCTCAGAAAAATGGGACATAATAAAATCAAAGTGGTGAAAAGTCTAAAAGATGCACCCAAGCAAATGTCCATCCTAGATCTGGTCTTATCATCGGTGGATCATCGCAACATTCTGCTAAAAGTACTAGAAGAAGCCCATCTACCAAAGACAGTGGATGCCAATAAATTCTGTCACGTGATAGAACATATCTTTAACAGCAATGTGATATCTTTCATTGACAATGATATACTCGCAGAAGGGACGGGCCATCGTAAGTCACTGCATATAACAGTAATGTCATCCGGGTATGTGATCGGAGGTGTGCTAATAGATGGAGGATTCTCCCTGAACATCTGTCCCGTTGAAACCTTAAAAAGAATGAAGATAAATCCAAACCAGATCAGAACCAGTCATGTGGTCATCCTGGCTTTTGATGGATCTCGTGGGGAGGCTATGGGAGAAATTGAGCTTCCTCTGGAGATTGGTCCACACACTTTCTATGTATCCTTCCAGGTGCTCAACATCACCACCGGATATAATTTATTGCTGGGCAGGCCATGGATCCACATAGCAGGAGCTGTGCCATCCACCCTCCATCAGCAACTTAAATACATTATCAATGGCAACCTAATCACGGTGAATGCCGAACCAGAATACCCTGCCTGCATACAGGGAGACATGCTGGTGATCAGCCTGGATGCATGGATTAAACCTTCTAGTTTTCAAGCCTTGGAGATAAGCGATACTCAGTACCTACCAGTTGGGGCACCAGCATTGAAGCCTAAAGTCTCCCCCGAAGTGATGATAGTCGGTCAGGAGATGGTATCTGTGGGTTTCCACCTTAGAGAAGGGTTAGGAAAGAATCAACAAGGAATCAAGAGCCTGGTGCAAATCCTAAGTCAGTCGGGGAAAGCCGGATTGGGTTACACATCTAGGTCAAACCACCTGAACCCATATAAGCATCCTAAGGCTCATGCTGCAACTATACTATTGCCAAATCTCACTGATGCTGGATTTGTGAAGCCAATGAGGAAGATTCCTATTGTTGTATTAGCCATATTGTTTCCTTCAATCAGACTAGTAAGTGAGAGAAAAACCCCAAAGCATGAAGGGAAGAGCAAAAAGGGAAAAGAAAAGCTCATGTACGAAGGACGAGACCGATTTGCTAACATGCGTGTTCTCATACACTATAAGGAAATAAATGATGATATCCTAGACAGTGATGAGGAGGATCATATCAAAATTCCTTGCATCAAGAAGGGGAAGGGAGGCAATTCAAAGAAAAACCACGGCCCTATTTTGAAGGATATCTTAGTCATCATCCGAGATGAGGCAGACGAGCACAATTCCTTGATCCTCCCTATTCATGATGATCTGACCCTGGATAACTGGAGCAGTGTCCCTTGCCTCATTCAAAAAGGGTAAAAGGGCAGAGAATCTATCTACCTTGTAATATGGTTTCGTTTACTACTTATTTTGGTTGCACAACTATAGCAGTAACTTCTGTCATGCTTTGTCAAATGCTTTGTATATTTAAACAGTTGACTATATTAAAGTGAGAGCATTTTGTTTTTAGGACTCCAAGATTGGATTTGTTTATCTCTGCTGATGAGATACTAACCTGTCACAGTGAATACAACTTTGATGTAGAACTGAACTTCTACTTGATGGAAGTTGATCAAGAGGAGGAAGATGACTATGAGGTGCCCGAGGAGATCAGAGAATGGGTTAAAGACAAACCTAAATCGAACCTCGACCAAACCACCACTATCAATATTGGAACCTCAGAAAACCTCAAAGAAATCCAGATAGGCATAGACCTCACCCAAGATCAAAAAGTCGACCTGATTGAACTCCTAATGCAGTTTCAGGATGTGTTTGCATGATCACATGAAGATATGATTGGCCTGTCTACGGATATTGTCATCCATCGAATGCCCATCAAAGATGGATTCAAGCCAATCAAGCAGAAGCTCAGGCGATTGAAACCTGAATGGAGTCTAAAAGTCAAAGAAGAAGTTGTTAAACAATTCAAAGCTTACATCATCATGGTATCAACATACCCGGAGTGGCTGTCAAACATAGGTTCCTGTGCCTAAGCCCGGAGGGAAGGTCCGAGTATGCGTGGATTACAGGGATTTGAACAAGGTCTGCCTCAAGGATAATTTCTCAGTACCTTTCATCCACATCCTGATAGACAACACGGAGCAGTACGACATGTATTCATTTATGGATTGCTTTGCTGGTTACCACCAAATTATGGTCGCTCTGGAAGACAGAGAGAAAACAGCTTTCATCACTCCCTGGGGAACTTTCTTCTACAGACGTTTATCCGTCGACCTCATCAATGCCGGTGCCACATATCAGCGAGCCATGATGGCCCTATTTTATGACATGATGCATAAGGAGATAGAGGTCTATGTGGATGACATCATCATCAAATCCCGAAAGGAGGACTATCACATTGACTATCTCAAGAAGCTGTTCAACAGGTTGCGTAAGTACAACCTCAAGCTGAATCCAGTCAAATGTGCTTTAGGCGTTAAATCGGGAAAGTTGTTGGGATTCCTAGTGAATAATAGAGGCATTGAGCTATATCCTGCCAAGATTAAAGCCATCATAGAGATGTCAGTACCTCAAACAAAGAAAGAGATATGCGGGTTCTTGGGAAGGATTAATTTCATAAGCAGGTTCATTTCCCAGCTCACAGCAACTTGTGAACCCATCTTCAAGCTATTAAGGAAGAATTCCTCCATAAAATAGAATGAGGATTGTCAAAAAGCCTTCCTTGCCATCAAGAAGCAGCTAATTGAAGCACCAGTCTTGGTACCCCCCAAGGGACGTAGTTTCCCCGTTTATGTACTTATCAGTTAATGTCAATGCAATGGGCTACATGCTAGGACAAAAAGATGATAGTAGCAAGGAGAGAGCTATCTACTACATCAGGAAAAGGTTCAGCAGCAGTGAACAAAAGAACACCCTGATCAAGAAAACCTGATGTGTGTTAGCGTGTGTCGCCATGAGGTTACAACATTATATGTATAGGCACACGACCTACCTCATATCCCGTATTGATCCACTAAAATATGTATTCAACAAGCTAATATTGAACTATCTACTGTCCAAATGGCAGTTGATCCACCAACAGTTCGACATTATCTACGTGACTCAAAAGTCCATCAAAGCCCAGAGCATTGCAGATCAACTAGCCGAAGCACCATCAGGAGGGTTCCAACCTCTAGAGACTTATTTTCTGGATGATGGGATCATGACAATTCAGCAATAGCTCCAAGAAAATGCAGTCCAACTATGGAAAATATATTTTGATGGAGCAGTAAACATGGAAGGTGCTGGAGCTGGGGCAGTTCTTATCTCTAGTGCAGGAGAACAATATCTTGTGGCCACCAAGCTGCAATTTGGCAACACCAACAACACGGTTGAGTATAAAGGCTGCATAATGGGGTTGAAATTAGCCCAATCCATGGGTGTCAAACATCTACTAGTCTTTGGAGATTCTGAATTGGTCATCAGACAAACCACTGGGGCATATCACACCAAAGAACTGCATTTACTGCCCTATCATCTGCAGGTCATCAACATATCCATGGAGTTGAAAGACATAACCTTAATCCATATTCCTCATGGTAAGAATGACTTCACTGACGCATTGGTGATATTGGCTTTTTTGATCTGCATATCTAATAGGAGTGGGATTCCCGACATCAAATTCACAAGACAAAAGACCCCGACATACGGGAATTACATTGGAGAAGTATCAGATGAAATACCTCCTATCAAACAGCCTTGGTATCAAAACATTAAGGAATATCTCCGAGATGGATCTACACCCGCTGAGGCAAGCCAATCCGAACGAAAGCGAATTCACAAGATGGCTATAAAGTTCTATCTGAGTCGAGATGCACTCTACAAGAGGGATATTGGAATAGGGCTCTTAAGATGCCTCGATAAAGAGCAATCCCAGAGATTGATAGATAAAGTCCATAGTGGAATCTATGGTCCACACATAATCGGTCATCTTCTGGCCTAAAAAAAATTAAGAACAGGGCATTATTGGATCTCTCTCAAAGCTGACTGCGATGATCATGCCAGGAGATGCTATCAATGTTTAGTATATGGAAATGCCATCCACGCTCCTCCAAATGAACTTCACATGATGAGTTCGCCATAGCCTTTCTCTATATCGGGAATGGATGTGATTGGGCCAATAGAACCCAAAGCCAGCAATGGACATCGCTTCATCTTCACCATGATCGATTACTTCACCAAGTGGGTTGAAGCGGCCTCTTTTCCCAAAGTCACCAAAGAGGTAATCATTGGTTTCATTAGAAATAATGTCGTCTGTCGATATGGACAACCGGAGGTGATCGTATTAGATAATGCCAAGAACTTAAACAATCAGATGATGAAAAAACTATAAAGCAAGTTCCACATCAAGCATCTCAATTCCGTCATCTATCGGTCTAAGATGAATGGTGCTGTCAAAGAGGCCAACAAGAACATCAAAAAGATCATGCAGAAAATGTCCACTAATCACAAAGAATGGCCTGACCTGTTGCCTTTAACCCTGCTAGCCTACAGGATGTTAATGCGCCCTTCTATTGGGGCTACCCCTACTCATTGGTCTATGGCATGGAAGCAGTACTTCCCGTAGAAGTAGAAATGGACTCCGTGAGAGTGTTGATAGACTCTTAGATGGAAGAAGACCAATGGTTATTAGATCGGTACCACCAACTATCCCTGATAGATGAAAAGAGGGCTACAGCCATTTTCTACAGGCAGTTATATCAGTAAAGGATTGCTCGATCCTACAACAAGAAAGTCTGAATCCGACAATTTAAAGAAAATGACTTGGTACTGAAGAAAGTTTTGGCCAATCAGGACGACGCCAAAGGAAAGTTAACCCCAAATTGGGAAGGCCCTTTCATTGTCATGGAAGTGTTAACAGGAGGAGCTATCAGATTACAAGAAATGGACGGGAGTGAATTTCCCCAACTCATTAACTCAGACACCATAAAAAGGTACTATGTCTGAAACACATGCATACTAGCTTCCTGGTCCTGCTAATCAAATCGGTTCGGTTTTCACTAGAAAACAGAACTGCGAATAACCTGATCTCCCTCAACCCGGGAGTACATAGGCAGCCATTCCTGGTGCGATAAAACCAAATAAAAACTCAAAAACTCATCAAACCAAACTCTAAAGAGACACTTCTCAAACCTCTCTCACACAAACGAAACTACGAATGACCTGATTTCCCACCGCCCAGGAATGCGTAGGCATCCATTAACGGTATGGTATGACCTTTAAAGAAAAACAAAAAAACCAATAAAACCAGTTCTAAGACACTGAAATCATATAAAACCTAAATCCTATCAAGCCTTCATAGTCAACAAGCCCGTCCGAGATATTCTCTGACATCTCACTATCAATCCATCAAGGAGAAGTTCGTGATACATCAACAACCACAAGTCATGAAAGAAGTGGTAATCACACATCAATGACAATACATATCCAAAAAGAGAAGTGGATCAAAATATATTTCTCATATATATAATACAGTTTGATATATACAATTTGTCCTGTACATGACAAAAATAGCTGATCTAGTATGTTCAGGAAAAACAAAGCTAGTCTATGGACCCAAAGACAAATGGGATAGTAGTGCCAACATGGCATCTCTCTCTGAAGATGGAGAAGCCGCTGCAAGCGCAATACCCCTAGCCTCCATATGAGCTAGAACATCTACAGCCATCTGTATAGTGGCACTGTGATCATCAATGTAAACATTCATATCGGTAACCAGGCCATGAGTATATGATCGGAGAGCAGTACAATCGGCAATGTGAAAATCTCGGGAAGCTATGGCCTCATCCCTCTCTACAAAAATAGCATCCCGGGAAATCAAAGTCTCCTCAATCTCGATAAAAGCATCATTTCGAGAAGATCGAGCCTCATCTCTCTTAATCAATGCCGTATCCCGAGTGGCTCGAGCCTCATCTCTATCAGCGAAAGCTATATCTCTGCCAGATAAGGCAGTCAACATCAGCACCCTAGCCTGAACTCTCTCAAAGGTCATCCTAGCTAGTGAATCTGCCATAGCTGGATCTGTCCCAGCAGGGATGATCGGTGTGTCACTAACTAACACTGTTGTCCGACCCATAAATAACTCGTCCTCTGTAGGAGAATCAAGATCCTCCATAGTCTCCTCCTCATCTAAATCCATAATTGGAGCTGACTGGATGAATACAGCTGATGCTATATCGACCTCTAACCATACCAAGTACTCTGGAGAACGATTCAGATGGCTAGTAGAGAAATCAACCCTCTCCTTATGAGTCCAACACTCATAAATCCTGATCAGGTCGGCTGACGACATAGAAGAAGCTGACATCCGCTGATCAATGGCCCCTTCAAACTGGTGCAGGCTCTAGAACTGATCGAACTGACCCATAACTGCCAATGAATGGTAGGTGGTCACCTCTCTCAATCCCGCTAGAGGTAAGTAGTCCATGCCAGATGCTTGGGTGATGAAGCTATAAGGGGAGACTAGCCCTGAGCATTTCAGAATCAAAAAAATATGCTCAATATCTCACAGAAAAGCTAACCATATCTCTACATCTGAACACTTTGCTGGCTAAAATGAGTATGATGTATCTATCTCGTGGGTGAAGTAGTACCCCTGATGTCTGAAGAAGCCAATAGGGCGCATATGGGTTATGAGCCATACATACAACAAGACAGAGCTACCTCTAAAAAACCCCTCTGAATGGGTGCTGTAATAGGTAGCTGACCTCAATATCTCGGCCAGTATCATCGGCAGGATGGTGTTACCCTGTCTAAGAGAACGAGCCACAACCATTAAGCCCATGTCTAAATAGTCCAAATACAGTGGCATGTATATATAGGCCACGATGCACATCAGCAAAACATCTATCCTGGCTGAATGCAACGCCTCTGCCGAGATGATAAAATCCCTAGCATGACAATCGTAGTTGTCCAGTCTACCAAAATAATCGATCAAGAAGTCAATTGAGATCACCCATCCGGAAGCGATCTCATATATGACTACAATTTGACGTAAACCCGACATCCACAAGAAAGGTCTCCTCATATCACTAATAGCAGTACGGGCGCAAGGAAAATCTAAAGTCAAACCAGTAAGCCGCGCGTACTCCTCCAAAGTCAGAGTCAGCTCATGCTGCCCGATGCCAAAAAAATTGCTGCTCAGGTATCCATTAGCATAAATTAGCATCTAGGAATCCATATGGGACCTAGAAGTCCACAAGGGCTAATAAATGCCCTAACTTCCGATCCACTGTATCTCTGGCTGGGAAGGGCATGCTATCATACCACGACCTCAAGGATGATGCTACCACAGATGGTGGTAGATGCTCGATGCGACTGACTGCCAAGGACGACATCTGTATCATCTTATTACAAGACCATCCAGGGGTCAAATCTGAACTCATCTGTCTAAATGCATATCCATGACATAATACATGTATATTGACAATGATAAACATAATACAATAGATAGGAAATATCATGTATATCTATAATAAACTATCTACTGCAAGTATCATCTCTGTCTGCTAATAAAAAAACAAAATAAAAAGTATAGGGATATGGGGCACAACCCCCCAACTACTAACAGTGGCCTATTAAAATGGGGCACAGCCGCCCAAAAGATATAGCTACAATATCTATCCAAAAAGATCCAAAATGTCTACACTCAGACTGTTAACCTGCTCCATGTCCTCCATGGACACAAAGTCTCGGCCATCAAGAATGTCAGGGCTGTACAAGGGAGGATAAACCCCTGTATAACTTCTAGAAACTAGACCTATGGAAGGGCCCGCTCCAGAGCCAGAAGTATCAAAAGAAGATGCCTCTGATGGATCTCTGCCAAGATACCTGATAAACAAATGAGCTCTCTCCATCTGCTGGGTCAGTCCTGTAATCTTGTCCAAGTGAGTAGGCTCCTTGAGGCACGCTATCTAGTCTATCATCATCAAAGACCCCGGCACCATGTCTGCCATAAACTGGGTAGCACGAGTCTGAGCCTCAATAGTACGAGGACTCAACCAGCTGTTGAATGTCTCCTGGCTATATAGACCCTCTGACAAGGTAAAGCCATCTACGCCCTCCATCGAAATGTCTGTGAGTGGGTGAAATAGTGGCCAATGATGCCAAGCAGGAGGAACAATGGGAATAC
Organism: Panax stipuleanatus; assembly: GCA_020205555.1. NCBI lineage: Eukaryota > Viridiplantae > Streptophyta > Magnoliopsida > Apiales > Araliaceae > Panax > Panax stipuleanatus. The sequence continues at coordinate 102,062,667 of CM035116.1, read as the reverse complement.
AGATGTGCCCCGTGATGCTCATGATAGCACGCTCTCCTAAATAGAGTTCTCAACCTCCCTCTGTCAAAAATGGGACTCTGCGGGTGGATAATGCATACTCCCAGCCAGTGGAGAAACAGCCCTCAAACCCGACTGTCAAAAAGTCTGAGGTATACGATACCCATGATATCGATCCTGCTATCAAAAGCTCAAGCTGAAGGTGGGAATGGGTGAATCACTCAGCTATAGGGACCTCCGTCAATGTGGAGAGGTACCAACGTCGTCCCCGAGGATAAGTCTTCAGGCCTAAAGTAGTAGCGGGACATAGGCAAGGAAGCCTCTTATATGCCCAGAACTGGCCATGTAAATATCAAAAGTCCTCAGTGACCAAGACTGACAAATGTAAATACAAAAATCAAAAAGGTACAAAAAAAGATGTACTCACCAACAGAAATGGGTAGAACCCTAACCAAACCTCCGTCACACCCTCTAAGCGCATGCGCATACCTCGGAGAAAATAGGCAAAGGTGTAGGTACCCCAAATCAAAGTCACTGAGGGGCTCCACATATCGAGTGGCACTAACCAGGGTAAAGGACACCGTCGCAGAGTTGTCCGCCAAAAAACAACCTGTGATGATCACTAAGAACAGTCACCGCAGGATACGATCTCTAACCCTCTGATCATCAGGCAAAGGCTCAAGCAAAGCCCCACTCTGGGTATCTACATTTAAGGGACCAGATAGGACTGTCCGACCCTTAATCGTGGTCGCAGGAACTCTAAAAAGGGACAGAACGGCAGTGAGTGTGATGTCAGCCACAACAGGCATTGGCTCACCCTCAAACTCTATCCCGGTGATGAACCTCCATTCCATCGGCGTCATCATCACGTCAAAATCCAGCAAATAGGGAGACTGAGTCTGGTGGAACCTGCGCTCGGACAAAGCCCTCATAAAACCCCAGGGGCAACGACGGGGAAGGATAGGAAAGAATGCCTGAAACCCCCATGTGTCAACAATGTCCCTATAATCCTGGTGCAGAGAGTGATAAAGAGAGTGCACATTAAACAAGTTCCCTCGAGGGTGCGTGAAGCTAGGAATCTGCATCAAAAGTAAACCCATGTCAAAATGTTGTGCCCCGAGAATGGCAAAAGAAAGAAATAAAATCTAGAAAGAAGGAAACATTTATCACCTTGTTGGCATGAAGAAACCTTGATGGATGGTGACTCAAATCACCCAGCAGATCCTGGACTGGCACAACAATGCCTTGGAGCTCCGCACGTGGAGTCTGAGCTGGGATAGGAGCAGCAAATGGAGCCTCCTTAACATCTATATCTACAGCGCGGCTCAGCCTGGATCGGACGGATCACTGACTCAGCCAATCTACGAGGCGGCTGGGCTAGCCGTGGCTGAGGAACCTCAGAGGCTTTCCTCCGTCTAACTCCTGAAAGGACCTTGCTGGCACTCCTGTGTCTATCTCGGTCCATCACCTTGACAAAGTCTCCAAATCACCTCAGAAAGGGTGAGGTAAGCCTAAAACCTGTGGCTTATTAATTTAAATCAGTATTTTATGCATTTTTAAACCCTAAAACATGTATAGGTCAGCCAAAATCCCCAGTAGAGTAAAAACTGCATGTTTATTAAATGCTTAGGCTTTTGAAATAAATTCCCCAGAGTCTCCTTTATAAAATCGACTGTCTGCATGCACACAGGCATATTTAGGTGGCCATTCAGTAGCACACCTTCCCAAAAATAGAAATAGTTCATATCTATAAAAAATCAAAAATAAACTTCACATTGTAGCCAAATTGGAATGGACATTTTTTTAGTGGAATATCTACGCTCACTAGGCCTCAAAAAAGATGAGTAAACTGATCAAAAAGAGCAAAAATTGACTGTCTCAGAATTCAAATTTTCTTACATCAAAACGTGCGTTACAGTAAAATATGTATACTTATGAAGTCAGAAAACTTTTATCAGGTCATATAGGCATACATTTTTGATACATTGCGTTCAAAAGCACCCTACGTGGTTTACACACTTCTAGCGGTCAAAGCTGGAAAAGAAAGGATGTAAACCTTTTGATGATCAAAAGTTAGATCTAAAGTATGAAATAGGAAATAAGTTTTTCAAAAGTGAGAAAACCTAAATTTTCTTAGCCTTGATTGTGTTTATCTTGTGTTTGGTGATTATTTCATGAAATAGATCATGGATCATGTTAGATCCATGAGTATATGAAGTATTAGTAGGTATTATGATGAGCTATGTTGGTTTTATGTGAGGGTATGAAAGTTTTCTTATAAATCACCAAGTATTGAAAATTAGATTTTTGTAAAAACAAAGTATGAAATGGAAAAGAACATATCTTCATTCTATTTTGAATTTTTGAGTGTGGTCAATTTTTTGAGTTAGATATACAAGTCTTCTAACTTTTTCAAGTGGAATCACTGAAAATTCCAAGTAGATTTCCGTGTGGACTGTTTTTAGCAAAGGACGCCAAATCTGAAAAAGGCTAAAATGCTTGCTGTCCAAAACTGCCAGGGGAAGTTTTGTCCACTTAAGTATTGAAAAAAATTCCAATCTTTTGGGGAGCACCAGTAAATATATGAGATAAAGTAGCTTGTGTCCAAAAATGAGCTCATTCCGACTTAAATTGACCAAGTTATGACCATTTTAATATTTGGGTTTTTCCGACAAAAACCGCTATAACCGGAGTTCTATAACTCCGATCGCCACAAAATTTAAACTGGAAGTTCACGTTAATACGTGTAAGATTCTGCCAAGAGTTGGGAATTTTTGGAGCTAAGCGTGATGTGGCAAATTTCTTAAGGTTTTAACTAGAAATTGATTTTTGAAAAATACTTAAGGGAGTTAAAAAAATTTAGAAAAATTCTTTTTGTGTATGGAATATATGTATATATATGTTTGGACAAAGGATAGAAAAATAATAAGCTAATTTTGTATTTTCGTGAAAAGGGTATTTCAGCTTCCTGAAATGAACAATTCAGGGTGCTGAAATGGAAACTGAAATGTCAGGAAGAGAAGTCAGTCTGGTTTCAGTTTGCTGAAATGATATATTAAGTCTCCTGAATTCATAAATAGTTTACCGAGTTATAACAAAAACTTATAAATAAACGAGTAAGTGTTAAGTCTAAGGTAGTGCAATCGTACCCTTTAATAGATGATGTATAGTAGTTGGGCTAAACAATTCCTTCAGGCAGCGGAGGTATATACGAATTAGTAACCGATCTAACTCACTGTGAAAATAGTGTAGATGAGACGAAAACTAATTTGTTGGTTGTTTGTGGGAAACCACTCAGTATACTATATTGAATACTATTAAAAACTCGATGTGTGCTAGGTTTAGACTTGTAAATAAGTATGGTGTTAAGGTTATCTAATATTTGACTATGTGGTTAAATGTTAGGTAGTCTACTTTTAAAGTAATAGTATTATGAGATAAGTATGTTATACTAATTGAAAGATCAATCTTATAACTGATAGGTCTTTTCAATAAAGCGATTAAATTAGATTGCGTACCAGTAATCGACGATACAGGCAAGTTTTCTCTAACTCAAACTTGAGTTATATTTTCAAAGCATGGTAGTGAATAATTATTGTTGATTATTCACATCTATACTGATTATTGATTCGCACTTAGTGCATGTTGTATATGTTCATCAGAAATGAAAGGCTGATCACCTTCACCTAAGGTTCAATTAAAGTTGTTCATGGTCCTTGTTGACCTTAAACATTATTGGTTCAGTCATTTATTTATTGAAACTCTGATTTATGCTCTTTCTGTAATACCCGAGAATTTCCATATATTATTAAATAAATATATTAATGGAAATGAGAATTTATTTGAATATAAATGATTTTGTGTTATGAGATGAATTAATTCAATTATATATAATTGAATAATTATAATAATTGAGAAATTGGTGGAGTTTGTGATAAACTCGTTGATTGCCTTGTGTGGCACAGTGACGTAATATAAGAATGATTATATTAATTTAAGCGAACAATTAATCTATATTAATTGTTAATCGAAGAATATTAATTAACTGTTATAAAATACTAATGAGGATTGATTAATAATATATGATTATTATTATTGCAAGAAATATAATAATAATGAGCAACGTGTTTATAAATATAATAAGATTTATATCAAAGTGATAATTAATCATATAAGGGTTAATTAAATTGTTATGGAGGTTAACAATTATATTGATTGATGTAGGATATGTGTATATTATTAATTAATATTCAATTTATAAGATGAGAAATTATATGTGCAAGCATGCGAATTAAATGTGTAGCATATATTAGCTGACTATGTATTATGTGAAGTGTAATATGACACTATTATATGGTAAGGCTTATTAAACCATGTGAGCTACTTGATTAATAACTTGTGTGACAATAAATATGTGGGTATACATTGTATAATATATCATGAACATATTGTAAACAATTAGTTTTAATAAAAGAGACAGTGTAATGTGTTAACATCTGATTAGATTATATCCGGTATTAACAAAATGTACATGGATTATACGTGTCAATTTACACTTACTACATTATATGAATTATTGTGACATTTCAATTAAAGACCTAAGTGTCTAAATATGTGTGTAATAATTGAAGTGTTGTGTACTAATAAAATGCTGAGTATATGGCCTTGTCCTATATTAATAAGACACAAACCTTGTACACGTAAAACACTCATGAAGCTAGCCTACTCCTACCTTCTCAAACTCAGCATTCTAGCCATCATGATCATGAAGGGAGTGGGTGGAATAGTGGAGATCACCAACTAATTACCAACTCCCTCTTATCTAGCAAACATTCCTATAATCTGTTAGTTTGATTTTGGATGTAATTGCATTGCCTGGTTATGAAATTCTTCTATAATTATAACCCATCCTCTTCCTAATTCATTTGCTGAGAATTTTGGCTAAGTAAGTTAAGAGTTATATATATATATTTATTAGTGTTCTTGAGTAGCAGCAAGTTCAGAATCTAACAGAAGGTATAATACAGTTTCCTTGTTAGTCATTTCCGTTTTCTGTCAAAAGTTCTAATTTTTGATTATGCCAAATTGGTTCATGATTGGTTTGTAGAACCCTTATATTGTTGTTATATGAACATACATACGTGATGGAACCACTATATAGCTTTCTTGACTTTCATTTCCATTGTTGCTCTGTAATTTTTGTAAAGCATCGAATTCGTGAAATTAGTTGGGGTTCATCAAATTGGGAATCGTTTGGGCGATTGACTGTTATATAAGCATATATATGTGTTAGTAAGTTAAAAAGGTTAGTCTAATAGCATATGGGTATGTCGAGATCGATAAAATGGGAGGTTTTGGGTCGGTTTCGCTGCAGTCTGAACGGCAGGAACTGTCCCCACGCCGCAGCGCCGCAGCCAGAGCCGCAGCGCCGAAGCCCGCGCCGCAGCCCCACCCACGCCGCAGCGCTAGAATAGGCTGTTGTTGCCGCGCCGCAGCGCCGGCCTCTATGTTCAGTTTTCTGCATTCTGCAACAAAACTGTTATGTACTAATTGGTTGATTTTTGTTTAAACAAGCATGGAAGCATGATTAATACACATATATAAACCTAATGAGGCAATGTAATCATGTTTTAGTATATTAGCATGCATGGTTAACCAAACGACATATAGTTTGAAAACAAACTTAAAGTTTCATAAACGAACGTTAACATTATAAAGCATGTTTACATACTGACCTTGCAAGCACGTTAGTACCACCTAGAGACACATGAAGTGCATGTTAGCTTATCTATATTGGTTCCGTAATAAAATATGAACATGTGAACCTAACTAGTGCTCATTCCTAACAAAATATAAGTTTAAAGGTGGATATGATCATGTAAATGCTATATAGTCATTTTGATGTTATGAGCATGTTTAGATAACTTTGAAATATATGAATGAAGCCTTAACTTGTGTTTATATGGTTCGTAAGGAAGCATGAACATGTTAGGCTCTATTAGTAAGATTCACTGATAGAAATACAAGCCTTGCACATGAGCATTAACACGATACGTGGAGATTTAAATTCTGATATTTATGGACACATGTGATAGTACTCTTAGACTCATTCATGTGTCATGAATATATATATACCATGATTGGTTGCCGTGATTAAAGTTTAGCATAAACAAAGCATGTTTTCAAGATAATAACAATGCTAGCTACATATATGCAATACGAGTACTCATGAGCATGACTAATACAAGTTATATGAATATCTTATGTGTTTAAAAGCGACCATGTTAGACCATATGAGTTCGTGTCCTTGAATGGCTTTAAGTATTAACTTAAGAACCTATACCATGTACGATTGGATTTGGAAAAGTTATACAAGCATGTAAAGTATCCTTTAAATATGAATACATGCTACGTGATATTATATGATGTTACTTGAACCCGATTTTGACGGTTAACTTAAGGAGATGCCGTAACTTGCTAAAATGAAATATATTTAGTATTGATTATGGTCTTATGTGATATTAATAATATGCAAGCATGTTTGCTAATTGTTGAGATCTTATATAATATGAGAATGCGTTTAAACTCTAAAGAAGGAACGTTAAGGATAGAAATTATATTCTATATAACTGTGTAGCTAGGAAAAACTTACCTTATGTGTTGATCGTATATTCAAAGAGAAAATGTGAAGTTAAATTATATGACTAATGAATATCATATATATACGAAACTGTATTACGATAGGAATTCGAAAGTGTTGATTGCTTTTCGTGGATAAACTACGCTAAAGGCAAGTTCTCTTACTTACACTCTCTTAAAGTGCAAGTATCCTAACCGACGCATTTACTTTATGCAAGGAAAGCTATGATTGTAAAAGTTTCCTAACTTATACTCTTTTACTATGCAAGTATCCTATCTTGTGTATTGCGAACTAGTTTCCTATTTAATCGGTTGATTTGAATTAGCATACTTGAACTCTTATTTCATTAAAGCTATTATTCATGTTGAACTTAGTATTGTTCTTGAATATTGTGAAAGTGTCTATGCCATTTGATTCGGCTAGACTTATATTATTGAAAAGCGACCCAAACTAATTGATTGGTGCGGGATCTTGTATTTGACTGAGAAGAACAACCTTCTTTGAAGGGAATATATAATTATCGGAGAACCGACGTGCACACTTGAGTATGATTGATTGTTATGCATAACGATGGTACTTTAGGCTGATCACCTGTTGTACCTGTTTTTGTTGGATTTTCAGTTTATTACTGTCAATTCTAGTAGAAGTTCATAGTCCTTAGTGACTACTCAGTATTCAATTATTTGAAATCTTGAATTGACTTATTATTGAATCATATTGATATTATCCTGTCCTTAGCGACTGTTATTGAGAACTGTTGATATTCTTGTTATTCTTGAACTATCAAATTTTGCTACACCCTTTCGAGAATTGAGAATCTTATTATTCACCCTTATTGTATATTACTTGCTGGGCAATTTGTGCTCATTCTTGCTGTCCCTAAAACATTTCAGTTAAGGCAGAGCATGGCGAACCTTCGGGCATTGATAAGGGCAAGGGCAAGGCTACCAACTAGCTTATGTCTGTTATGTTTCAAATATATTAATATTGTGTGAAGATGATGTAGTAAGACTGGATTTGTTTATGTTTAAGCTTAAGTTAGATTATATAACAAGTCGTTAATTGATATTGCTATGTAATCTATTAAGTACTGTAGGTTGCGAGACTTGGGGGAATAATTATAATAAATCATTGTAAATTATTCTAGAATAGATTTTCCGCTGTGGTTGTGTGATATTTAGTTATCATTATTGCGATGTATTACCATGAGCACGTAATGAATCGAATTCGAGAGACCAAGTGGCGGTCCTGGAATTTGGGGGCGTCACACTTTCACAATTATTATATTGTTGAAAATTCGAAAGCTTATTCTTTCTTTCAGTCATGATATATCCTTGTTGTATTTAAACTTGTTGAGCAAAGTCGTTGCTCACCCTTTCTATATCATGATAACAAATTTTAGATTAAAGCGAAGGCTGGAAGAAAGAGAGTGGCAAAGGCAAACTCCAAGAGTAGATTATATACATTTATAACTATTTAGTTATCATATGCAAGAAATGTTGTAAACCTTTTTAATTATTTAAGGTGTGTATTTAGTTAAGGTTAATAGACCTTGGGATATGTTATAGAATTCTGTGAAATAAACAATATATGTTTATATATTCCGCATTAGTTTATAGAATATGTATGAAGATGATGTAACGTGACGCACCATGTCCGAGGTTCTGGGGACCCGGATTTGGGGGCGCTATAGTTTGTCTCCCACAGGCAAGGGGATAGTTGATCAGATGTTGGGGCATTCTTTGGCCATTTTAGCTTTCTAGGTTCTACTGGGCTTTGTGGACAACATGTTATCCTATTAGATACCTGAGCGCCAGGTTTCATATTCGGCCTCCATGAGCTGACTCCTATGCTGGAGGAGTATGAGCGCCTCACGGGTTTAGCATTAGATCTGCCCTGTGCTAGGACAACACTTAGTGACATAAGATGAGCATTCATGACTATGATGGGTCTGAGGTGCAAAGTCATCACTGAGGAGATTACTGCGGGGCATGTGGTGTCCCTGGACTTCTTGATCGATTGTTTTGGATAACCGAACAGCTACAAGCGATATTCAGGAGACTTTATCATCCATGCAGATGAGTGGCAGTTTGCACGCATGGATGTTCTGTTGATGTGCATCACAGCTTATCTGTATATGCCACTTTATATAGATTACTTGGACATTGGCCTGATGGTAGTAGTTCGTGCTCTCAGACAGGGTTGCACTATCCTGCCAATGATATTAGCCAAGACCTTCAGATCAGCCACATTTTGCAATACCCATCTTGTGGGGTTTTTCAGGGGCAGTGCTGTTTTGCTGTACGTTTGGTTTATGACACACTTGAGACCCATCGGCACCTTCAGACATCATAGGTATTGCTTTACTCATGAGATAGCCATGTCCTACTCTTTTCGGCCGGCAGAGTGTATAGATGCGACATCATGGTTGGCCTTTGTGATGTCGGTCGAGCATCCCATTTTGATTCTGCCCTGCTCAGGGCTTAGCTCCCCTTACAGCTTCATTACTCCTGCAGTTGGCATGGATTATCTTCCCCTGGCGAGTCTGAGAGGGGTGACCATATATCATCCGCTGGACTGTCATGAGACAGTTTGATCAGTTTTAGAGCATCCACCACTTTGAGGGGGCAATTTATTAGCGGATATCAGCTTCATCTTTGTCAACAGCTGACCTCACCAGGACTTATGGATTTTTGGACTCATAGAGAGAGGGCTGATTTTTCTACTAGTCATCTGGATCTTTCTCCAGAGTATTCTGCATATTTGGAGGCAGATATTGCATTAGCTACAGTTATTCATTCAGCTCCGAGCATTAATTCTGATGATGAGGAGCCTATAGTGGATCTCGATTCTCCTACCGAGGATGATTTATTTACTGATTTGACAACATCTTTGGTCATTGACCCCCCGAGCATTCCTACTGGGGCAGATCCAACTCTTATCGATTCGTTAGCTCGGATGACCTATGAGAGGGATCAGGCTAGAGCGCTGATGTTGACAGCCCTTTCTGGCAGGGATGCTGCTTTTGTTGATAAAGACGATGCTCGAGCTACCCTGGATGCCGCTTTTGTTGAGATTGAGGAGGCTTTAGTCGCCCGGGATGCAGCTTTTATTGAGAGGGATGAGGCCATAGCTACCCGGGATGTTTATATTGCCGATAGCACTGCACTCAGGTTATATACACACAACATCATTGCAGACATGAGTGCCTTCATATATGGTCATAGCAACACTATGCATCTCTGTGGATCTTCTAGCTCGCATGGAGACCGTGGGACATAAGCTTACAAATGCTCCTCCATCTTCTGAGAGGGATGCCATGTTGGCCTTGATATCCAGTTTATCCATGGGTTTATAGACTAGCTTTTATTTTCCTGCACATACTAGATCAACCATTTTTGTCATGGATAGGATACATTGTATATATCCAACAATATTATATAATAGAGAAATATATTTTGATTTACTTCCCTGTTGGATATGTATTGTCAATTCTAAGTGATTACCATTTTTTCATAACTTGCTATTTTTGATGTGTTATGAGCTTCTCCTTGATGGATTAACATTGAGATGTCAGAGAGTACCTCAGCAGGGACCTGTTGACCAGGGAGGCTTGATAGTATTTGGGTTTTAAAAGGTTTTAGTGTCTTGGGACTGGTTTTTATATTGGTTTTTTATTTTTCTTTGAAGGTCAGACCTCACCAGGAATGGCTACCTACGTACTCCCGGGTTGAGGGAGATCAGGTCTTTCGTAGTTCAAGTTATGCCTTAATGGTTTGAGAAGTGTTTATTTAGGTTTGAGCTTAGTTTGAAGGGTTTTTGAACTTTTTGTTTGGTTTGACCGCACCGTAAATGGCTGCCTACATACTCCCGGGTTGAGGGAGATCAGGTCATTCGTAGTTCAGGCTTCTAGTGAAAACCTGAATTAATCTGATTTTTTCACAGGACCAGGATGATGGTTTTCAGGTGCTTCAGACATAGTACCTCTTCACAGTGTCTGAATTGATGACTTAGTGAAATTCTTTCCCATCAATTTCTTGCAATCTAATGGCTCCTCCTGTCAATACTTCTTTGACTATGAAAGGGTCTTCCCAATTCGGGGAAAACTTTCATTTGGCAAGGACTTTCTTCAGTATAAAGTCATTTTCTTTGAATTGTCGGAGTCAAACTTTCTTGTTGTACGACCAAGCAGTCCTTTGCTGATATATTACCCGTGAAAAATGGTTGTAGCCCTTTTTTCATCTATCAGGGACAACTGGTGGTATCTCTCTTGTAACCACTGATCTTCTTCCATCTGAGCATCTATTAGCACCCTCAATAACTCCATTTCTACTTCTATGGGGAGTACTTCTTCCATGCCATAGACTAATGAGTAGGGGGTAGTCTCAGTAGAAGTATGCATTGAAGTTCTGTAGGCCAGTAGAGCCAAAGGCAACAGGTCAGGCCATCCTTTGTTTGGCGGACATTTTTTGCATGATCTTCTTGATATTTTTGTTGGCTGCTTCGACAACACCATTCATCTTAGGCCGAAAGATGATGGAATTGAGATGCTTGATATGGAACTTGTTGCATAACTCTCTCATCATCTGGTTGTTTAGATTCTTGGCATTGTCTGATATGATCACCTCCGGTTGTCCATATCAACAGATGACATTGGTTTTGATGAAACCAATGATTACCTCTTTGGTGACTTTGGGAAAAGAGGCAGCTTCAACCCATTTGGTGAAGTAATCGATCGTGGTGAAGATAAATTGATGACCATTGCTGGCTTTGGGTTCTATTGGCCCAATCACGTCCATTCCCCACATGGAAAAAGGTCATAGCGAACTCATGTTGTGCAGTTCGTTTGGAGGAGCGCGAATGGTATTTCCATGGACTTGGCATTGGTAGCATCTCCTAACGTGATCATCACAGTCAGCTTTGAGAGAGATCCAATAATGCTCTGTTCTCAATATCTTCTTGGCAAGTAAATGACCACTCATGTGGGGACCGCAGACTCCACCGTGGCTTTCATCCATCAGTCTCTGGGGTTGATCTTTATCCAAGCATCTTAAAAGGCCTATTCCAACATCCCTTTTATAGAGTGCGTCTCCGCTCAGATAGAATTTCATAGCCATCTTATGAATTCGCTTTCGTTCAACTTGACTTGCCCCAACGGGTATAGATCCATCTCTCAGATATTCTTTTATATCTTGATGCCAAGGATATTTGATAGGAGGTATTTCATCTAATATTTTTCCAATGTAACTCCCATATGTCGGGGCTTTTTGGCTTGTAAATTTGATGTCGGGAATTCCCATCCTATCAGATATATGTATCAAGGAAGCCAACGTTGCCAATGCATCAACAAAGTCATTCCTACCTCGAGGGATGTGGATGAAGGTTATCTATTCAAAATCCATGGATATCTTGATAACTTGCCTATGATAGGGCATCAAATGCAATTCTTTCGTGTGATATGCCCCGGTGGTTTGCTTGATAACCAATTCAGAATCCCCGAAGACTAGTAAATGTTTGATACCCATGGACTGGGCTGGTTTCAACCCCATTATGTATCCTTCATACTCAGTCGTGTTGTTGGTGTTGACAAACTGTAACTTGATGGCTATAAGATACTGCTTTCCTGTAACAGAGACAAGGACTGCCCCAGCTCTGGCACCTTCCATGTTCACGGCTCCATCAAAATACATTTTCCGATATCGGACTGTATTTTCTTAAGGGATTTGTTGAATTGTCCTTATCCCATCATCCAGGAAATAAGTTTCCAAGGGTTCAAAATCCCCAGATGGTGCTTCGGCCAATTGATCTGCAATCCCCTGACCTTTGATAGACTTTTGAGTCACGTAGACAATGTCAAATTGTTGGAGGATCAACTATCATTTGGACAATCGACAATTCAATATAGGTTTGCTAAATACGTACTTCAATGGATCTATGTGGGATATGAGATAGGTCGTGTGCCTATGCAGATAATGTTGTAACCTCATGGCGGCTCATGCTAACGCACAGCAGGTCCTTTTAATCAAAGTGTACTTCTGCTCGCCGTGACTGAACCTTTTGCTGAGGTAATAGATAGCTCTCTCTTTGCTTCTATCATTCTTCTGCCCCAGCATACAGCCCATTGCATTGGCGTTGTTTGACAGGTATATAAATAGGGGAACCTCATCCCTTGGGGGTGCCAAGACAGGTGCTTCGATCAGCTACTTCTTGATGGAGAGGAAGGCTTTTTGACAATCTTCATTCCATTTCAGGGAGGAATTCTTCCTTAGCAGCTTAAAGATAGGTTCACAAGTTGCTGTGAGTTGAGAGATGAACCTGTTTATGAAATTAATTCTCCCCAGGAATCCCCATATTTCCTTTTTTGTTCCGGGCACGGGCATCTCAGTGATGGCTTTAATCTTAGCGGGATCCAGCTCAATGCCTTTGTTGCTCACTAGAAATCCTAACAACTTGCCTGATTTGACACCAAAAGCACATTTGGCCGGATTCAGCTATAGGTTGTACTTACGCAACCTGTTAAAAAGATTTTTGAGGTGGCCGGTGTGGTCATCCTGTTTTTGAGATTTGACGATGATGTCATCCACATATACCTCTATTTCTTTATGCATCATGTCGTGAAACAAATCCATTATGGCTCGCTGATATGTGGCCCCGACATTGATAAGGCCGAAAGGCAAACGTCTATAACAGAAGGTTCCCCATGGAGTGTTGAAGGCTGTTTTCTCCCTGTCCTCTTCAGCAACCATGATTTGATGGTATCCGGTAAAACAGTCAATAAAAGAATACATGCCATACTGTGCCGTGTTGTCAATCAGTATATGGATAAAAGGCACTTGGAAGTTGTCTGTGAGACAAGCTTTGTTCAAATCCCAGAAATCCACGCATACTCGTACTTTTCCTCCGGGCATAAGCACGGGAACTATGTTGGAAAGCCACTCTGGGTATGTTGATACCATGATGATACCGGCTTTGAATTTATTGATAATTTCTTCTTTGACTTTCAAACTCCATTCAGGTTTTAATCGCCTGAGCTTTTTCTTGACTGGCTTGAATCCATATTTAATGGGCATTCGATGGATGACAATGTCAATAGACAAGCCAATCATGTCTTCATGTGACCATGCAAACACATCCTAGAACTGAGTTAAGAGTTCAATCAGGTCTGCTCTTTGGTTTTGGGTAAGGTCCTATGCCTATCTTGATTTCCTTATGGTTTTCTTTGGTTCTGATATTAACAGTGGTCGTTTAATCGAGGTTTGGTTTGGGTTTGTCTTCGACCCATTCTTTGATCTCCTCGAACACCTCATAGTCATCTACCTCCTCTTGATCAATCTCCATCAAGTCGAAGTCTAGTTCTACATCAAAGTTGTAGTCACTGTGAAAATTTGGCATCTCATCAGCAGAGACAAACAAATCCAACTCTAGAGTCCTGAAAACAAAATGCTTTCACTTTAATATATGAAAATGTTTGATCATACAAAGCATTTAGCAAGAAGCATGACAAACGTAACTACTATCGCTATGCAACAAAAATAAGCAGTAAATAAAACCATGCTCTAGGGCAGATCGACTTTTTGCCCTTTTCCCCTTTTCGATGGAGGCATGGAGTGCTGCTCCAATTGTCTAGAGTCAAGTCCTCATGAATAGGGAGGATAAATAAGTTGTTGTTGTCTGTCTCCTCTTTGATAATGACTAAGACATCCTTTATATCAGGGCCAATTTTCTTCTTTGAACTGCTACCCTTATCCCTTTTGATGCGAGGGATTCAGATTTTATCTTCCGAATCATCATTGTCTGGGATATCACCATTCATTCCCTCATAGTGCACCAGAAAATACATATTTGCAAATGGGTCTCGTCCTTCATGCATGAACTTTTCTTTTCCCTTTTTGCTCTCCCCATCAAGCTTTGGGACACTTCTCTCATTAATTGGTTTGACCGAAGGAATTAGCATACCTAACACAACTACAAGAATCTTCCTTATTGGTTTCACAAACCCAGTATCAGTGAGGTTTGGCAACAACATAGTGGAGGCAAGAACCGTTTGATGCTTGTGCGGGGTGATGGTTTGATCCGGATGAATAGCCCAACCTGGCTTTCCGTGGCTAGCTAGGGATTTGTACTGGATTTTTGATTCCTTGCTGATTTTTTCCTAACCCTTCTCCAGGGCAGAATCCCAAGGATACCATTTCTTGATCGACCGTCAGCACTTCGGGGAAAACTTTCGGCTTTAAGGCTGGTGCCTTAATAAGTAAATATTGAGTGTTGCTCACCTCCAAAGCTTGAAAACTGACAGGCGCAATCCCTTCATTGAGGCTGATTACCGGTATATCGCTCTGTGTGCAGACAGGATATTCTGGCTCGGCATTTATAGTGATTAGGTTGCCATCAACAATGTACTTAAGTTACTGATGAAGGGTGGACGGAACTACTTCTGCCATGTGGATCCACGGTCTGCCCAACAACAAATTATATCTAGTGGTAATGTTTAACACCTGAAAGTATATGTAAAAAGTATGGGGCCCAATATCTAGTGGAAGCTCGATCTCTCGTACGGCCTCTCGGCGAGATCCATCGAAAGCCAGGATGACTACATGACTAG
Organism: Panax stipuleanatus; assembly: GCA_020205555.1. Classification (NCBI taxonomy): domain Eukaryota; kingdom Viridiplantae; phylum Streptophyta; class Magnoliopsida; order Apiales; family Araliaceae; genus Panax; species Panax stipuleanatus. The sequence goes on along the minus strand of CM035116.1, from coordinate 102,047,428 downwards.
TCTAGATTCGGTTTGGATTGATCTTCATTCTCTCTAAGGTGTCGTAGGGGCAGATGTTTACAGATGATCCTCCATCTATTAGCATACCTCCGATCATATATCTAAAGACATCACTGCTATGTGCAGTGACTTGCAATGGCCCATCCCTTCTGCGGGTATATCATCATCAGTACAAGATATCACATTACTGTTGAAAATGTGCTCTATCACGTGACGAAATTTCTCAGTATCTATCGTATCTATCGTCTTCGACAGATGTGCTTCTTCCAGTACTTTCACCAGATTGTTGTGATAATCCTCCAAAGATAGGACCAAATCCAGAATGGAAATTTGTTTGGGTGCCTCTTTCAAGCTTTGCTCCACTTTGATCTCATTATGCCTCATTTTGCTGAGGAATTCTTCAATTTTCTCGTCAGACATTCTTACCATAGCTTTACTGACGAAATTGATTACTCACTGCGACAGGTATAGCAGGTTTTCTTTTGATACAATAGCAACATGGTTTGATGTTGCTCCTTCATCTTTCCCATAATTCCATAGGACTTTCTTCAAGCTAATTACAGGATATTACGATCTGAATGGAAATATTAGGGGCTCGGGCGCATCCATTTTCACAGGATTATTTCCTTCTTGGGCCCCTCTTTTCTGCACTATCAGGGGTGTGATGGCTAGATCCTTCCACATGAAATAACAACCACTACTTCTTTCCGATTCCCTGCCATGAGAATAAAGGGCGATTCCTCATCAGGATAACCATAATCTTGATTTGCCTTTATCAGCTCACCACTTTTAATAAGATTTTGAATTAGATGGCGCAGTCCCCAACAATCCTCGGTGTCATGACCAGGAGTGTTGGAATGGTATTGACAGATCCTATTTGGTTTGAATTTCCTAGATCGAGGGTCCACCAGGGGTTAAAATCTATGACCATCCCCTCGTTGATCAGCATTTGGAGGATTTCTTTCATCGGCTGGTTCAAATTAGTGAAATTTCTCTTAAAGGTGAATTCACTATTAGATTGGAACTTTTCCTCCTTGGCAACCTTGTCGGCCTAGGATTCACGCTCATGAAACTAGTAATGATCCCTCATAGCGATGGGACTACTTTTTGGAGTAGGAAGATTGGCTTCTTGTTAGTTGGTCCGATTCATCAACTGTCTCGTGATCTGATGTTGATAAACCACCAGTTCTGCCAGTTGTCTTACTTGGTCCTTGATAGACTTGATTTCCTATTCTATCAGGAACTGCCTTTCTGAGAACTCCCAATTGTCTGGGCTATTGGTGCTTGCTTGGGTTGACTCTTCAACATATTGGAGGTATTTGAATCTTTCTCATTTTCTAGTGCTAATCATATTTACACTCTCCTCATTGTGTTGAGGGAGAGTATTATCCTGCACATGTGGCTGCTTTTGTTTTGTCACCACAATCTCCCCGTTTTCTATCAAGTCTTGTGTGCTTAAGAGACCAACAATCTTGTGTGTCGTGGCCTGGTGCTCCAAAAAGATAAGCACACTTTTTACTCGGGTCAAAATTTCGTCTGCTTGAACTGGCCGGCGGAAGGAGTTAAACAATCTTCTTTTGTGTTGTCAGTAGTTTTAGCACATTTTCTAGTGAATCCCTTAAGGGTGTGAACGTTCTTCGATGTCTGACCTCTCCAGCTTTTTGAAAAAGAGGGTTAGAAGGTTCTGCAGGAGCTTGGAAAGGGGAATAATTTCTCCTTTGAATGGGTAAACTGCTTGAATTACTTCTCTGATTCTATCCCTGAAGTATAAAGGACACATCCTCCTCCTTCTTCTTATGTACTCTCTAGGGATTACTCCCATAGCTTCTAGATTGAATATGCTCAGCCACGGCTTCCAAAGCGGTAAGGTCTTTTATCTTCCCAGACTTTTAACTCATTTTGGACATCTCTCCATGTTTGATCATCTCTGATAATGGTTTTTATATGACTGCTAGGACCCTCTCGTAATATTGAGCTTCTTGAATGTCTATAAAAGTCAGGACTATTTTAGTCTCTGTCATAGGCGGAGTGATTTGTGCCGCTATCCGTCTCCATCGTTGGGCATACTCTCTGAATGACTCAGTGTTTAGCTTCTTGACTTTGGTGATTTGATAGCTGTCTGGAGCCATCTGAGACTGGAAGCTGTATTGATTTAGGAAGGCATGTGCTAGCTCTTCCCAGCTGTAAATTTTTGAATTGTCCAGTCAGGCATACCAGGATCTAGCCTCTCCGGTCAGACTCTACTGAAATAATTACATCTTAAGCTTCTCATCCTCTTTATAGGATCTGAGCTCTCCAATGAACACTTTTAAATGGGTGTAGGGATCTCCCAATCCATCATATTTTTCAAAATCAGGGACTTGAAACTTGTCTGGATATCAATCCCCTGGGAATATAGCTAAATCTAAGTAATTTACGCTTCCAAATGCCCCGATCCCTTTGATGGACCAGATTATTTCTTCCATTTTTTGAACCTTTTTTATAATATCACCAGCTTCTTGCTCTTTGTTGAGGTTTATGATTTCAAGGGTTTTGTTGGTCAGGTCCTTGTTTTGGGATTCAGGAGTCTGAGTATCTTTCTTGCCGGTATCCTGAATGCTACCGGGTATAGATGATTATGTTTAATCGGGTATCTGTTTACCCTAAAGACTTTTGCTTTGCACTTTGAGAAAAATAGCCAATTCCGTTATCTAGTTCTTTAATCCTTCGAATTCTTCCCTAGAGACAGGGGTGGATTCAGGTTGAGCACTTGAAGCCATGATTGTAGATGGGCTTAATGCCTTCTTAGATTTTGATCTAGTGATGGGACCAATTTTCTCCTATAATAAAAGTAGGTATATTAATTTTGATGTATATATATCAACAGGGTACATGCTATGCAATGTGTTTATTGTCAAAGTTTTTAAATCTTTTCCTACACAACAAATGTCAGTTGTTTTGATAGTAGGATAGTATGACATGATTTACAAGGAAATGTATATTTACATTTATTTGAAATTTACATTGGAGAATTTACATAGAATTGATAGAGGAAGGCATGAAGAGACTTCCCTTCGGATTTGGTTAATCAGAGGCTGACCTATCTTAGGCTACTCTCGCGACTTTTCTGCATGAAGGTCCCTAGATCATCGCAATTTACTAGAGGAGAAATTAATTCATTCTTTCAATTGGAGTGGATCTGAGTGGTGTCTTTCCTGAGCCTCGCAGGATTAGTCTCCTTTGAGTCCAGTAATCAATCACCGATGGGTTCGCCTCCTGGTGGAGGAATCACACAACATACATTCACATACATCGTGTCTCACCGTATGAAATGATGACATTGTACGAAGCACTAATATAAAGTAGTAAGTATTTATTTACACCCATTCAATGTAAAACACAGCATCCACACACACACAGATAAAAAGGGAAATTTTGAAAAGATTTGAGTGCGGCTTAAGCCCTCTATTGTCCCCAGCAGAGTCGCCACCTGTCGACGTCGAAAAAAATCTTCAGACATATCTTAATTTCCCTAAATTTTGTTGTTTTCTACCCTTGCTTGTCTTATCTGTTTTATGAAGGGTGAATTTTTAGGAAAAGGCCAACATGTATCATGTCGACGATTTGAAAGGTTCACAGAGTCGCCAGTTGGTATATTTTGAAATGGTTGTACCAATTCAACCGAGTTTTGTTTAATTTTTGCAAGTAGGACCAATTACTGGACTCTGTCAAAACTTGGCCTTGGAAACTGAGATTCATAGAGTTCGGGGGCTTGGTTAAGCGGGGGGGGGGGGGGAGGTGTTAGGCACCCCCCCAACTTCCGTGAAACACGGTTACCGCATCTCTTCAATTTTTCCTTTTTATTTGCAATGTGTGTGTCTGTTTAAAGTAATTGAGCCCACGTGTTTGATTAGAAGTAGTGTCGTGCTTCATTGGACCTATATACGAAGGGTTTGATTTAATGAAAAGTCAATTTTAAACAAAGGTATGAAAATGACGTTTTGAAATATGGTTTTCAAACCCTTTTACTCGCATAGGAATTGAAGCCTTTTGATACTTCCACTTTATTTTATTCCTCATTCGGCTTTATTTGGATGTTTATTGTCGGGATGCGACGCATCCTCGACCACAGAATGTATATACAAGTGTCAGTCTTCTTATGGGCATGAAAGCCATCCAAGTGACCCTAGCACGACAAACCACAATGTACTATGTTGAGACCTTAAATCCGGATAACTGTTTTAAGGTCCATAAGATTTACATTTACAGAAAAATTGGCAGGATGTATTTATAATACGGAGTTGTCCATCTTGGGAATCAAATTTAGATCCGTGTGGTTGATCATTAATCCCATGATTCCCAGGCTCACAGAAAATGATTAAGAAACCTGCACAGCAAAGATATTGACATATAGTGAAAATTGTACTCTAGACGTCGCAAAACAAAGGATTCATCAGTTAAATCCTTGCATACGCGTAGTCGAAGCTTCCCGTTCCCACTAGATATGGATCTAGGGTGTACAAAACTAGAAAGAGAGCTAGATTTAAATAAATCTTAGCCATTCTAGCTCCCTGGTTCCGGTTTACCCGATTTTGAACTGTTTGAAAGTTAGAAAGGGCTAGACTTAGGTGAATCTAATCCACAAAATTTACATTAAGATTCATGTCAAATGAATATTTAGAACATATACTTAATCACATTGAATAAAGAAAATATATGTATATATATATAAAAGCTGTAAAGGGCCATAGATTTTTAATCCAGGCCCGACAAGGAAAATATATATATATATATACGGTCTGGATCTTAAGCTTACCCTTTATCCAACATACCTTGCTTACCCCCCTTTAGTGACAGACCGGGCGACGATTCGATCCATCGCTATATTTTGTCCGTCGCTAAAAGGTAAGACGACGGTTGTATATATAGCGACGGAACGAATCGTCGCCCGGTCGTTGGCTAAAGGGGGTAAGCAAGGTATGTTCGATAAAGGGTAAGCTTAAGATCCGGACCATATATATATATATATATATATATATGTATATATATATATATATATAAGCTGTAAAGAGCCACGAATTTACAATCTAGGCTCGACCGAGAAATTTAAATATATATATATATATAAGCTGTAAAGAGCCACAAATTTCTAATCCAGACTCGACTGAGAAAAATGTAAATATATATATATATATATATATATATATATATAAGCTGTAAAGAGCCACGAATTTCTAATCCAGGCTTAACTGAATAAAATGTTAATATATACAGTTATTATATATATATATATATATATATATATATATATATGTTAAAGCTGAAAAGGCCACGAATTAGCAATCCAGGCCAAACAAGTTAGAATAAATAAATATATATATATATATATTTATATTTATATAAAAGCGGTAAATGCCACGAATTTACAATCCAAGCTTGACGGAATTGAATGTTAGTATATATATAGTCAGTTATATATAATAAAGCTAAAAAGGCTACGAATTAACAATCCAGGCCAAACAAAATAGCGTAAATATATATATATATAGTTATATATAGGAAAACAGTAAAAATCCACAGATTAGCAATCCAGGCTGTGCAAACAAAGAAAAGCTTATATATATACTTATATGTACTAAAAACCAAGCTAGAAAGGCCACAGATTTGAGATCCGGGCGAAACCAAAAGCTAAAACTTCATATGTACATTCATATATTTGCGATAAAGTAGTAAATAGTTTCTAATCGTAAAAAAACTTACAATAGCCAGCTCTACGGGCTTTTTGCCACTCGGAGGGCTTCAAATCTCCATTTCCACTGATTAAAACTTGATATGTTGTAGAATATACGTATGCAAATGTATTGAAAGAACAAAATTAAAGTTTGGAGTACTAGAAGTAGGACTAAAGGTCGAAATGGGCGGAGTTTCTCTACTTTTTTCTTCTTTTTTTGCAAGGGTGGGGGGTCTTATTTATAGACCAAAATGGTAGCGGGTCTGGTCGCAGCAGCCGTAAGTAGAGGTGCCGCTCCCTGAGTGGGCCCCGCTCCCGTGGGTCTCGTCGTCTCAAAGTACGTGCACTCCTAGCAACGCAATGTCTACTTCGAACCTTCATAACTTTCAATCCGGGAGTCCGGTTGAGGCGTGCTATACCTTTTCGAAAAGCCCTTTTCGAGAGCTACACAATGACATGGGGTTTGAATTTTTTTTGAATATTGGAAGATGGGTCCATGACCAGATCTTCAAATTTTCGCAGTCCATCCGTTGAGCTATCTTGTGTTGTTTTCACTCGGGATTGATATTATAGTTCTTTCTGACCCTCACTGCATTGATTTGGCTTGATTTTGACCTGATTTGATGTCAAGTCAGTAAAATAACCATTTTTCCCTTCCAGGGGTTGTCTCCAGGATTTACATGGTTTTCAACTATTTTCTCGAGGTTGTCTCCGAGGTTTGATCCCATCTGACTCTGTTCTTCCTCGAGGTTGTCTCTAAGGTTGACTTAGTCTCCTAGGGTTTTCTCTGAGGATGATTTGATGATTTGGGGCTGTCTTTGAAGGTTGATCTGGTCTCCCAGGGTTGTCGCCGGAGTTAACTTGACATCCCAGTGTTATCGCCGGGGTGGTTATATCTCCAGGGGTTGTCGTCGGAGCTTAACTTGACATCCCGGTGTTGTAGCCGGGGTCTCTGTACTTCCCGGGGTTGTCGTCGGGGCTTGCCTTGACTTTCCAGTGTTGTTACCGTGGTTGAGTTTGATCTCCCGGTGTTGTCGCCAGGGTCTGACTTTGATTTAACTTTTCAGGGTTGTCTTTGGAATGTAAAAGACGGTTTGGCCCTCCTGCAGGTTTAGTAATAGGAATTGCAAAATTTTGAGTGTCTGCAAAGGTTTTAATCACTTTCATTAGTGATCCATTACATGAACATCACGTTCATCATCATCTCTTAATGTCTAAGTCATACGGTGTTCGTTGTATGCTAAGACCGATCGTCCATCACAATTACTTTGTGTTATAGCGTTTATACGCTTTACATCTTAACTTTCATTACGGCCTTGTAACCTTGAAATGTTATAAGTTACCATCTTCATTCAACGTCCAAGGAATTACAATCATTGCAAATCCTACACGTTCGTTTAACGCGAATACAGTCCCCGAATATCGATTATGTATTTTGCATTCGTCGTTTTATAACCTTTATTCAACGTTTAATCGTCAAACTCAAGGTTTTACTCATCTTTTAAGATGTTTCTTTTCATAAATATTACATTCATACTTGCCCCTTAATTACCATCCAAAAAGTTGGATAATAAAAACCCCGTGTCGAAAAAATTTTCCTTAAGGGCGTTGCAACGTCGGTTCAAGCACAAAATGAGGTGCTATGGCACCCCTTTGTAGTACTTGAGGCCCGGAGCCAGTACTGCGATACCTCTTCCCCTTTGTTGGGAAGCGCTGCTGGTGAAACTTGGAAAAAAATTTCTTAATTTTTCACACGAACGAATCGCCTACTTTGTAATCTCGTAAATGTGACACCCCCAAATTCGGGTACTTCAATTCCACAGGATTTGGTGTTCACTGTCCAATAATAACACATATATCTACCCATAATAAATGAAACTCATAAATAAATAGAAATCCTCCCCTTAAGGGGCTACAACCTCATAAATAAATCAATCTCAAGTCATCTAACTTAATACATCAAATGTGGAAATAATATAAACAATTAAGTCTTAAACATAATATCATAAGTCTTAAACAAAACATTTTCAAATAAATAACAAGTCTTCATCACTTATTCATCTTTCCCTTATCTTTACTAGTGGAAGGCTCTTTAGTTTTTTCAACCTTAGCTACAATGTTATTATGCAAGAGTGAGAAACGATTGCCCACAAGTATAACAATATAATAATAATAATAACATACGAGAAATCAATGAGTTCTGAATAATAGAAAGCTCGGTTTTTGAATCAGGATTAGAAACAAGAATCAAAAGTATATCTGAAGGTCAATAGACCATGAACTATATCTCAGGTTATCAAATATTTCTACTTTAAACCTTTAACAGTCATAAGACTATATTGACCTCGTACTTAGGGGGATCAGCCATTAGTACCATGTATGTGCACATCATCTCAATGCTAACGCGTAAATAATCCCTTATAAAGGGTTGTTCATCTCAGTTTGACATCAGAGTCCGCACCAAAGGAAGTTTGGTTTGGATTAGTCTCAATAATAGTTCTAGAATTTAGAACGCTCATCAACTATGGACTAGTCGAATCAAGAAGGGTTTGCTAGTCATTTAAGGTTCAATAATAAAAATGATAGTTAAATCAAATAATGAATCTCAAAGGTATATAATTAAATAAGCATTGTATAACCGAAGTATTGCTTTAAAAAGAATTAGAACATCTTATTCGAAATCATAACTTGAATAAATAACAATAGGAACTTGATCGATATAAGAATACGATTTAAGGCTTGCGTAATTGTAGTCAGGATAGGATAAGAAAACTTGCTCAATTAAAAGTAGAGTTAAGAAACTTACCTCGTGCGTAGTTTAGACAAATATTATTCACGTCCCTCAATTAATCCTACATACCATTACATTCACAATACCAATTAATTATAACATAACTAGCATCAAGAGTATGTTATGTTAACTCTAAATCCGATTAAATTAATTGGATCCGCAAATGTTAACTCATAATCATATTATTAGACTTCAAAAATAACAAGTTTAAAACACGTATTCGACTTATCAATTAATCACGTAAAACATCATTGACAAGTTAATAATCTATTTTAACATCTCAATATATGATTAAAACATTTTCATGTTCATTACATTAGGTTTTAAATTATAATTCTGAACTTGAACACTTAAATAAAATTCTCTGGGTCATTCTTCTAGCCAGCGCTGCAGCGCCCAGTTTAAACTGGGGACCGACGCTACGGCGCCGAGCCTACGTCAGCAGGCCATTGGCCTGGCGCTACAGCGCTTAGTTCCTTCACAGAACCGGCGCTGCGGCGCCGTGACAAGTCAGTCAGCACTGAGCCTGGCGCTGCAGCGCCCAGTTTCTTCATAGAACCGACGCTGCGCCGCGACGCAGTGACGACTGACAGAGTTCGAGAAAAACACATGAAAAAGTCATTTTATGCCAAAATTAAGCTCAAACGACAATTTTAATATTACCCATGAGTTATAAACTTAACAAGAACATTATATAACATTCTTAGCATGCTTTTAATAACTTAAATCACATAAACAACTGAATTGGAACACATAATTTTCATGTTCTTGCTATTTTTCCAAGTTTCATCAATCTTCATAAAATCATACATAACAGATTCGTTATAACACCGAATCAATCCGTTTATGTTTCGTTCTCTTTGTTTTTACATGCATAAACATAATCAATCATCAATTTATAATTTAATGTACAATTGAAGCATGAATTTTTTTACATATAAGCCATATTCAAACATATTTCTCTGTAAATTATAAAACTCAAATTTAAACATGATTTTATGGATTAATTACTCTAAAACACATGTAAATCATATACAATTGAATTATACATGCTAATAAACATCTAACAACAAGTTCTTAACAATTAAGTCATGAAATTCTATTTACAGAGAACTCAAGTATACGTTAATCGAGAAAACTTAGAACGTAAATTTAAAACTGGGTTAAAGGAATTACCCTTGCTAACTCTGATTAGATGATAGAAACTTTTAATTCTCCAACTCTCTTTCTTCAATTCACAAACTCTCTCTCAAATCTCTCTTTTCTCTCTGTGTTTCTAACTTAGCAGAGTAATAATGATACTGATGAAGAATGAATAGTAATATAAGTATACGTATAAATATAACTGGCAGATCATGGTTGTCAGTTAAGGCCATCATGCACTTAACTGCTCCCATGATCATAAGGCCATGTTTGGTTTGTAGTAAAAAGCTCCTTTTTCATTTAATTTAATTAACTTGTTTATTATATTATTTATTTGTCATACTTTAATTAATCAAATAATATTATTTAAATTACATTAAATAAAAAACAATATTACACATTAAATCAAATCATCACATGATTAAAATTCTTATTTATTAATTATGACAAATCATTAAATCTCTAACTAATTTTTAAATTAATTAGAATAAAATTATAATTATTAAACAACTCATTTAATTTAATAATCTTAATTTAATTCACACTTTGAATTATAAAATTATTCCACATTAATTTAATCAATGTAACACATTTCATTAAATTAATCTACCACAATTCCATCACATATTTATTTAACTCACTGAATAAATCCACAAAAATATTTATTTAATTAAATAAATATTTAAAATAAATTACAAAAAGCACGTTTGTCACTTTAACTTATTCGTTATAAATCAGAACGAAGTCGTTCCAAAGCTGTTTTCTTCCTTATCTTACGTACTACAACTCCCCCCAGACAGAATTTCGTTCTGAATCTGTTAACATGCCATTCAATTGGCTTACATTCTCACGTTCATTCGTCGAACGTTCTTGACATTCTTCGTTCGTTCGTCCGTAACTTACTCATCCGATCTCGAAATGAGTTCGTTCTTGAGTCCACGACTCACTTTTTATACATTTTCTTACATTCTTAGGAATCCCTAGCTATTCGGGTTCATTTACTTATTTTCTATATTTGTTCTTCTTTTACGAAATTTCATCATAACTTCGTTATAGGCTAATTTCAATCCGTTCTTCATGAACATTTCTTTTAATTCTACATTTCCTAACCAATCACATATCAACAACTATGTATATGATGGTTTTAAACTTGTCCATCAACGACAAGCTCTAATTAGGATGGTTTTCAATTTGTCCATCAACAACGTTCTTCGCGTACTTCGTTTTTAATCGATATTTTGATTATGATTTCACTTTTTCATACATATTAACGTTATAAGTTCGTTAATCCATCCTTATACCTTCAGATAGTTCATATAACTCATCCGAATCGTTCATTAACATCAAGAAATCCATAGTCCCTATGAAATTTCTTTAAAAGAAAAAGAGATGAAATAAATCTTCAAATTTCTTATTACTTACATATTCCTATGATTTAACCATAGGAATATCATTTCTTAACATCCTATACTTCCAATTTCGTTAAGATATATGATTTCATACAGAAACTTAAAGAAAAATGGATTAAACTTAGGTTTTTGGATTACCTTTCTTCTTTATTCTTCTTCCTCTTGATTAGTCTTACGATTTGCTAACTTTTCCTCCTCTAAGACTTGATAATCCGAGTCCCTCACATCCTCTCTTCATTTGTCCAAAGTTTTCTCTCTCGAATTTCCTCTCTCAATCTTTCACAATTTGTCCGACAGTTTAAAAAAAATTGCATTCTCAGAATCTAAATATTTTTAGATATTCCGTCTTTCCTATACCGGTTAACTTTTATGCATTCTTCGAAAACTCAAAAAAATTGAAAAATAGTTTTTGATGAATAGTATTTTTCGTCCCATTTTCCCAAAACGTAGTTAAACGAATAAAAAGTACATAATCATACTTTTTGGCATTTTTATTTTGTTCGATTTCTGCACGTTTTTTGAGAAAAACTTTTACTGATTAATATGACTTTTCATAACATATTACTGGTAAATCTTCAAACATAATGTCATCCCGACATCTCGATCTCTCAGAAAGGCTTAGGTTATTCAAACCCTAAACCTTTAGGTTTCGTTGGGTGAATAGTATCTATTTCGTCTTTTTCTCAGAAAAGTTTGTATTCTCAGGAAAAAAGTTATTTTCGTCTTAAAAATTCTTACTCGTTTATTCTAACACATTGCCAAAATACTAACATTTTATAATCGTCCTAGGTTATAGAATGACTAATAAACACATAACACATAATATAATTAATAAAAATCTATTTTATTAATTAATAATTCTTTAAACTTAACTTTTTGGACAATCCAATTTTTCGGGTTGTCACATTCTTCCCCCCTTATAAAAATTCCGTCCTCAGATTTTCTAAAATCACACCCATACCCAGATGCTTTATTCTTACAACCTTTATCAAAGGTTTTAATCTTACTTCTTCTCCTTCTTGTTGAATAACCTCAACATCTTTTTTATCAATAAGGTATTACCTAATCATCCCTTTCCTTAACTCATTCACTTCCTTTTTCTAAGTATTATCTTCTGACATAATTGTCATTAGTTAAACTTATTGCTTAACCATTCTTCCAATCATTCGGGATATCACATTCACCCCTTCTTCTATAAATTTCGTCCTCAAAATTTTAACATACCAATTTTCTCAATTAATTGAGTTTCTTCCTACTTCTCATATGAGAATCACATCCTACTACACTTCTCTTCATAGAAGTTCACATCTTCGAAACATTCCAGAATCTTCACAATTTATCAAGAATTATGAAGTAGAATGAATAACTAAGAATATAAAGATTCCTTTAAAACATTTCACATCCTGCTGAGGGGTCATAACGACCATAAACTCTTTAATATATTTAACGGTATTTCACCGCAAACTATTTTTGATCGGCCTATTTACAATCACAAAAAAGTAAACTACTCTTCTGGTACGTTAGGTGATCAACCTATTATACAACCCAAAATCCCGGGGTTTGTTCACCTCAAACTTATTTATCAGATTCCGCACTAAAATAATTTGGTGTGGCATAACTTCTCAAAAAAAGCTCGATTTACTTTAAACATGACATAACATTTGTCTAAGAAAATCAAATAGCTTAGACCATACCAATAAATTAGACTTCATTCAACAAATTTCTCTAGTCACTTAAAAAGGGCATCGACTAATCTTTAAATATTTCACAATACATCAAAACGTTTTATGACGTCATGATAACGTACTGCTTCATAGTACGTTGAGGACTTCATCATTTTATGACTTTGTCATTTTACATTATACTATAGCAGGTTGATGATCTAAAGATTACATCCAACACTAAGTTCAAATCCATTAATAACTCCATCTTTTTACCATCTCTGCATCAAATGCACTGATGATATAAATGTCTAGCCGAAATGATTAGCATAGACATATAAAGAACAATTCTTTTAAAATCCATTGGTTCAAAACTCTGATCCAATATTTTTCTTTCTAAAACGTACACATCAACACGATGTCAATAATTTCAAAATCTAGCATAGCTAGAAGACTTGGAATTTTCATTTTCTTCTTCTTCCTTTATTATCTTACTTGCAACAATTTAAACTTCCTCTAGCACCTTCAATGTTACTTATATTGAAAATAACTTGTTTTCAGTCTACAACATTCCTATACCTTAGTATAGTTCATCAAACTTACCACACCTCATGTGTTTAAGAACTTTCCACAATAATATGTGCTTATGAACTTGTCCTAGCAATATGTAATCCAAGAACTAATCAAGGACTATCCATATGCTTAAAGGTTTAAAAACATAGCATATAACTATGATTCACAAACGTTCATAAGCATGAGTTTCAAGAACCTGCACATATCTTAATACATTATACTATCCAATATATACATGAGAGAAGATTCACCTTCTCGCCATATACATATGATAATGCGAAATTACCATTCCAATGATTATCACTATAATAGACTGAGTAGTTTTTACACCAAGCACAAACTCCTGTTCATAGCAAAAGTTCGTACAACTCAGTTATCACATGAGAACTCAGTTATCACATGAGTCCTCAATTGAAATTTACAACATTCCTACGTTCTCTTTACCTAATACGAACTTTCTTTAATTAATATTTTATACTCTACAACTCTTTTGAGTTCTCCTTCTCGTAATACTTTATAGTACCATTCCATTATAGCATTTAGCTATAACTCATACATCGTTTAATAGAATATCTATTTTCACGATTTAATGTGATCACGTAGTGATCATCTTCCGTAATCATTTTACGTAACAATTTTCTTACTCTATGATCACCTCATTCCTACGATCTTTTTACTTCAATCAGATTATAGCCTAAGGTACTCATACCTAAGGTTTATAACCTATCAGCTCTGATACCAACCTGTGACGCTGTGATAACCCGAAAAAATTGGATTGTCCAGAAATTTAGTTTAAAGAATTATTAATTAATAAAATGAATTTTTATTAGTTATATTCTATGTTATGTGTTTAAAGGTCGTTTTATGACCTAGAAGATGCAAATGTGGTTAGGATTCTGGCTATGTGCTAAAATTAAATGATTTGAATTTCCATGACGACAAATAAAGGTTTTTCGAGAAATTTTTGAAAAATCATTATTCATCCGTTTCTACTCGGGAATTATTTTTGAATTTTCGAGAAACGCATAATGATAGGATTCTAAGATAAGATAAAATATTTAATAATATTTCAGTTATGGCTCACAAAGTTTTCGCCTGCGGACTTAAAACCCTAAGGGTTAGGGAAAGTGAAATCAAGGAAGAAATGATTAAGTGTAATAATAAGGATTATTATACATAACGAATACGAGTATAATACTAATTATACGAGTACAATACGAGGGTAATACGACGTATGATACAAATGTCATACAAAGTATATACGAAGAGAATACGAGAATTATACGATAAGAATACGATAAGTCTTAATGGAATTTAACTATTGGACTTGGACTTTGTTAAGCCCAATTGGTGAATGATTAAGGCCCAATGATTATTTAAATTAAGCCCAAGGTTAAGCCTAAGTTGAATTAATGTTAAGCCCAAATTAAGAACCGAACTCGTTGGTCGAATCGATGAGTTAACGGGTGGGTAAAACCCATAAGACAACCCATGTGGGGAGATATGGGGTCCACATGGAAGCACATGGAGGACATGTGGAGCACATGGTATCACATGTGTAGCACTTGGGATGACATGTGGGAGACATGGGGGGGGGGTGAGGAGGTTTGCCTAATGACCATTTTGCCCTTGGTCTTGTAAATTCTATAAAAGAGAAGCTTTATTAATTATTTGTGGTTTTTGCAAATTATCAACTAGCACATATGGAGAGAGATAAGAGCTTATGACAAGCAATCAAAGAAGCAAAGAAAGTTACTTATAACTTTTGTCAAGAACACAAAGTCAAGAACTCAAGAACACCAAGAGGTATAAGTGTTAAACCTTGAATTTTCATCTTCCTTCAATATTTAAATTGATAGAGAAGTGATTATTGGTAGAGCATGAATTGTACAAAGTGATAAGGAGGATATTAGTGACTTTAAAACACTAATAACTAAGAACAAGTAAAACCATAATAGAATGGTTAAGAATTTAATGAAGAAATAAGTTAAAACCTTGAAATGATTGTTAATGGATAAGTTAAACCATAATTGAATGGTTAAGGAACTTAATAAAGAAACCATTAAAAATATAGATGTTTATGATGGTTAGAATCGTAGATGAATAACCAATGGATTGATTCCATTTGGTTTGGAGTAAAAATTTTGAGTAACAAAGTTATGGCAAAGTTTACGAGATTAGACGTTAATCGTCGAAATCGTAAATTTTCCCGGAATGAAAGTCAAAAGTCGTCATTTAACTCAGAAACCTTGGTTTTCGATGGCATATCATAGAATTAGGAAAATAAGACTTGTGGGAGTAAAAACGGTCGAATTCAGACTTAATACAAAGAAATGAGCGACGAACGTTCACGAACGATTAAGGAACGCGTAAAAATGGACGAAACGGAGAATTTTTTGCCAAAGGATTCAGAAATTGAATCTGACTAGATAGAATCATAGAATATGTGATATGTGACCTAATGGCTTTGGAATGGGCCAATTTTGAGCTATAACGATCGCGTTACGAGCTCGAGAAGTTCAAAGTTAATTTTTTTTCTAAGGCACAGGGTCGGCGCCGCAGCGCCGCCCAAGCCTAAAAAGATGGCGTCGCAGTGCCTGTCCGGGAGAAATTCTCTGGATGGATGGCGCCGCAGCGCGGCTTTGAGTATAAAATGTGGCGTCGCAGCTCCAGTATGGGAGGTTGGCTACTACATGTGGGGCGCCACAGCACGGCCAAACCAAAGGGAACCAGCGCTGCAGCGACAGTACAGGGAAAAACCCAGAAATAAGTTTTTAACTGCACAATTCTTGGGGAACTTGTACGAAACGATAGTGAACATATAATTCATATAATATAACACTTAAGAAAGTGATTTAAACCTTTAGTAAAGGTTTAATGGAAAGATTTAATGGGAGTTTAAAAGTCGAGGAATGTAAACGCAAAGTACGTAACCGATAGTCGAGAACCGTATTCGCGGTGAAACAAAAGTGTGGGATTGTTAGGGTTGTAATTCCATAGACGTTGAGTGATGAGGGTGACTTATAACATTCCGATATTATGATGTCATAATGGAAGTTAAGTGTAAAGTGTATAAACATTGTAAACGCAAAATTATTACGATGAACAGTCGGTCTTAGCATACGACAGATCGTATGGCTTATACATTAAAGGTTGACGATGAACATAATGTTTCATGTAATGAATCACTATTAAAAATGATTAAAACCTTAAGTAAAGGTTGAGTGAAGGTTTAAAAGACGGATAACGGGAACGCTGAATACGTAAACAATTCTCGTGAATCATATTTGCGTTGAGTAAACATTCTAAGTATACATTGGTTTTATAACTTAAACGTTGACAAATGTAGTAAGTAAGATGTGTAATCATCAAGGAAGCTGTAACGAACAGTAATAAGAGAATAAAGAATAATGAATAATGTATAACATTGAACAAACCGAGTTAACAATAATAACTTGAATAACATTCCGAGTCAAATGGACCGGACGTTGTAAGATAAGAAATGAGGATTAACTTAACGAACATTATAGTTATAATATTTCGGATAAGTTAAATCTAAGTTGTAGTACAATCATAGTCTACAATGGTCAAGATATAGTATCTGGGCTAAACATTTTCGTTAGAGAGCGACGGTTAATGCGAACTAGTAACCGATCTAACTCACTGTGAAAGATAGTGTAGACGAGACGATAAACTAGTTTGTTCATTGTTTGTGGGAAACCACTCAGTGTACTATATTGAATACTGTTAGAGACTCGATGTGTGCTAAGTATAATGTTATTGAAAGAATAAAAGAAATGAATATGGGGGTTGGTCGCGTAAACTTAGATTATAAGAACGCGAACCATAAGAAGTAAAGTGAAGTTTAAACTAATGCACAAGTCAAGTATATGACTAATGGGTATGTGTTTTCCTTATGTGTTATATAGGGATTACGATGAACAGTATAGCGTAAGCGGTATGCAGCGCTAAGGCAAGTTTCCTAACTTCATTCATATTTGTTATGAATGTTAGTTTCTTAACTTTCTAAGATGTTGAACATGAGAAAGTATTTTGTATGTTTAAATGTCTAATTTTTGTACAAGGTGGTAGATTTTATGAGGCCTTGTGCCACAATATTAACACTTTGGTGTTTCTATGAGATGAACTATTCTATGATTTAACTGTTTCATGTTAAGAAGTTCGGTTTATTCATGAACCGTTGTTGTTAAGTCTGGGCTAATTAATGATTCTAGCCAGACACTATGTATTTGAAAGTGTAGAAAAATGAAAGTATGACACAGTAAATGTGATGAATGTTTTAAAATGATAGAAATCGGAACGTATTCCTATTATTCAAGCTGCTTCATAACCATTGTTCGGTTATTGAAGTCTTAAAAGAATTTTAATTCTTGAGTTGTTATTATTCAACTGCTATGACTTGCTGAGCAATTGAATGCTCACACTTGCTTGAAATAAAAATATTTTCAGCGAACGACGGTAGTTTGTGTTAAAGGACCCTGTGAAGATCAAGCTGATCGGTGTCCTGCTATGGTAAGGTGCTATGGTTGCGAGTAAAATTAGCGTCACAAGATGAAGTGTCATTCATCATATGAATGAGCGTGAAGATCAAGCCAATACTTGTAGAATAGTTAGTTAAACTATTATGTAGATGTGGTGACTAGTTAAGTCACACTTGTAAGATGTAAAGAATAATGTAATTATCATTATTTGTAATGAATGAGGTTTTAAGGTAATAGAACCTGGGAATAGCAGATGTATGTTGTTATATTTAGTTATATAATGATGTATGTTTGGAATGAGATGTACTCGTGATGTACGGAATCTGGGTGTGAAGATAGACCGGATTTCGGGGTGTCACAAGTTGGTATCAGAGCTGATAGGTTATAAACTTTAGGTATGGGTACCTAAGGCTATAATCGGGGAAGGAAGAATAAGAATATCGTTGAGTGAAATGATTAAGGAAGAAGATCACCACGTGATCATATTAAATCGTAATAACAGATTTTCTGTTAAATAATGGATGAATTATAACTAACGGCTCTAATGGAATGATACTAGGAAGTAGTACGAGCAGAAGAACTCAGAAAAGTTGTAAAGGATAGAATAAGAATTAAAGAAATTTCGTATTAGGTAAGAAGAAAGTTAGAAGTTGTAAGATCGCGCTATCAATATGTATATGGCGAGAAGGTGAATCTTTTCTCATGTGCATTTTGGATAGTTAGAGAATGATAACGTAGGTGCGGGTTCTTGAAACTCATACTTATGAAAAGGTTGTGACTCATAGTTATATGTTATGTTTCCAAGCCTCTAAGCATATGGAAAGTTCTTGATTTGTTCTTGGATTACATATTCCGAAGATAAGTTCTTAAACACATATGTTTGTGGAAAGTTCCTAAACACATAAAGTGTGGTAAGTTGATGAACTATACTAAGGTATAGGAATGTTTAGACTGAAAATAAGTTATTTTCAGTATAAGTAGCATTTAAGGTGCTAGAAGAAGTTAGGATTGCCCCAAGTACGACAATGAAGGAAAAAAAAAGTAGAAAATTCCAAGTCTTCTAGTTATGCTAGATTTCAAAATTGTTGACATCGTACTAATGTGAATGTTTTTGGAAAAAAAAATATTAGTTTCAACTTTTGGAAACCAATGGATTTTTAAAAAGAACTATTCTTTGTATGTCTATACTAATCATTTCGACTAGACAGAATTTGATTTGAAATATCAAAATGAATTTTATATCATCAGTGCATTTGATGCATATGGTAAAAGATGGAGTTATCAATGCATTAACCCTAGTATTGGATGTGATCGTAAGATAATCATCACACTATGGCAGTATGTAGTATGACAAAGTCATAAACTGACGAAGTCCTCACCGTACTGTAATCAGTATGGTATCATAACGTCATTAAACGTTTTGAAGTATTGTGAAAGAATTTAAAAGGAGTAGTCGATGCCAGTTGATTTGACTAGACAAATGTTTCAAGTTGTGGTCCAATTTATTGGTATGGTCTGAGCTATTTGATTTGGCTAAACAAATGGTATGTCATGTTTAAAGAAAATCAAGCTTTCTTTGAGAAGTTGTACCAAGCCAAATTGTTTTGGTGCAAAATCTGATAAATAATCCTGAGGAGGACAAACCCCAAGATATGGGGATGGGTTGATCACCTAATTTATCGAAAAAGGTGGTTTACCTTCTTTGTGATTGTAAACGTACTTGGTGAGTAAAGATGGTTTACGATGTAATATCGTTAGATCTAGTAAGAGACCATGGTCAATAAGACCCCTCAGCAACGTATGAAATGTTTTAAAGGAATCCTTATATTCCTAACTATTCATTATACTTCATAATTCATTATAAATTGTGAAGGTTCTTGAATGTACGAAGGATGACAACTTCTTTAAAGAGAAGTTGAGAAAATGATATGCTAAAATTTCGAGGACGAAATTCTTTGAAGGATGGGTGAATGTGATATCCCGAGGGAGTGGAAGTATAGTTGTCATGATGTTTAACACATGATGATTAGGTTAGAAGAAAAATCCTTAGGAAAAAGGATGTTTATGAGTTAATGAAGTAAGATTAAAACCTTTGGATGACGTTGTAAGGATGAAGCATCAGGGTATGGATGTGGTTTTAGAAATTTCGAGGAAGGAATTTTTATAAGGGAGGAAGAATGTGACAACCCGGAAAATCGGATTGTCCAGAAATTTAGTTTAAAGAATTATTACTTAATAAAATAAAGCTTTATTAGTTATATTCTATGTTATGTGTTTAAAAGTCGTTCTATGACCTAGAAGATGCGAATGTGGCTTAGGATTCTGGCTATGTGCTAGAACTAATTAATTTAAATTTCCAAGATGAAAATAAAGGTTTTTCGAGAAATTTTTGAAAAATCACTATTCATCCATTTCTACTCGGGAATTATTTTTGAAATTCCGAGAAACACGTAATGATAGGATTCTAAGAAAAGATGAAAGTATATACGATGAGAATACGAGAATTATACGATAAGAATATGATAAGTCTTAATGGACTTTATGAAAGTAGTATGCATATAAGCAAATCATGTATGATGATAAAGCATATACTTTGCAAACGATCTTATTTTTTAATTAATAAATGTATTCATTTATTAAAGGCATTTAATTATATACATAATGCTGTTTTTATAATATGTAAATAACACATAGTTTTAAGCAATGCTTTTAGAATCATGATGTTGATCATGCTAATGAGATCTAAATTCATAGAAAGCTTAAAACTAAAATAGTTCCTAATCGTTGGATTACTAAAAAAGAATTAGTAAATCCGGATAGATTGGTACATATATTACTTGCTCATTGGATGAGGATGATTGATCTCATGATCATTTGTGTTGAGACACTAAAGCAAATATGTAGGTGCTTATTGGAGAATAAGTACACTGAACGTGACTCGCTAAGGAATACTTAATGGAGTTTTACTCGCATGTCAATAGGAATTCCTAATACTTAATGTAATACTTAATGGAGTTTAATGGAGTTTTACGCGAAGTTTTCGCCTGCGGACTTAAAATCCTAAAGGTTAGGGAAAGTGAAATCGATGAAGAAATAGTTAAGTGTAATAATAAGGATTATTATACATAACGAATAAGAGTATAATACTAGTTCTTATACGAGTAAAATATGAGGGTAATACGACGTATAATATGAATATCATATGAAGTATATACGACGAGAATACGAGAATTATACGATAAGTCTTAATGGACTTTATGAAAGTAGTATGCATACAAGCAAATCATGTATGATGATAAAGCATATACTTTGCAAATGATCTTATTTTTTTATTAATAATTGTATTCATTTATTAAAGGCATTTAATTATATACATAATGCTGTTTTTATAATATGTAAATAACACATAGTTTTAAGTAATGCTTTTAGAATCATGATGTTGATCATGCTAATGAGATCTAAATTCATAGAAAGCTTAAAACTAAAATAGTTTCTAATCGTTGGATTACTAAAAAAGAATTAGTAAATCCGGATAGATTGGTACATATATTACTTGCTCATTGGATGAGGATGATTGATCTCATGATCATTTGTGTTGAGACACTAAAGCAAATATGTAGGTGCTTATTGGAGAATAAGTACACTGAACGTGACTCGCTAAGGAATACTTAATGGAGTTTTACTCGCATGTCAATAGGAATTCCTAATACTTAATGGAATACTTAATGGAGTTTAATGGAGTTTTAAGCGAAGTTTTCGCCTGCGGACTTAAAATCCTAAAGGTTAGGGAAAGTGAAATCGATGAAGAAATAGTTAAGTGTAATAATAAGGATTATTATACATAACGAATAAGAGTATAATACTAGTTCTTATACGAGTACAATATGAGGGTAATACGACGTATAATATGAATATCATATGAAGTATATACGACGAGAATACGAGAATTATACGATAAGTCTTAATGGACTTTATGAAAGTAGTATGCATACAAGCAAATCATGTATGATGATAAAGCATATACTTTGCAAACGATCTTATTTTTTTATTAATAAATGTATTCATTTATTAAAGGCATTTAATTATATACATGATGCTGTTTTTATAATATGTAAATAACACATAGTTTTAAGCAATGCTTTTAGAATCATGATGTCGATCATGCTAATGAGATCTAAATTCTTAGAAAGCTTAAAACTAAAACAGTTCCCAATCGTTGGATTACTAAAAAAGAAATTAGTAAATCCGGACAGATTAGTACATATGTTGCTTGCTCATTGGATGAGGATGATTGATCTCATGATCATTTGTGTTGAGACACTAAAGCAAATATATAGGTGCTTATTGGAGAATAAGTACACTGAACGTGACTCGCTAAGGAATACTTAATGGAGTTTTACTCGCATGTCAATAGGAATTCCTAATGTGATAGTAGTACAAGTGATCCTCGGACTTGAGATCATCATAGTATCTTATGTGTAATAAATTATCTTTAACTTATTCTTTAAGACCCTTAGGGTATATCAAAGGGTATGCTTGGGTGTAAAAAGTTACATATGGAGATAATTAATGATCAATAAAGAATCTACCGCTTCTAGTAAAAGAAGAGATATGTCCTATGTGATTCGTTAAATGACAACCTAGTTGTCATTGGCCAAGGTAGAATGAAATTAGAAAGGAGTTTCTAATTTGTATTATTTGGAGCTGTGCATTTTCTAATTGAAATACATAAAATTAATTAAAATAAGACTTTACAGTAATTCCATGTATTATATTTAATTGGGACATTGTATGGTGGAAGGATTGAATTTTACGGTAACTATTTACTCACAGGTTCTTTTATGATTGATGTTGAATTCTATATTATCTGAAAAGTCGTTGATCGCTAAGGAGGCTTATCCCTATTGTAGAATAAATATTATTTATTTAAATAGATTATTAGTTCAATTTATTTATTTAAATAAGATTAGAATTGTTCTAATTGATTTATTCACAACCGATTTAATATGGAGAACCTAAAAGGTCACACCATAAAAGAAAGAATAATTATTTAAGAAGGTAATGACATAATCATAATAATATGTTAAGTGTAATTAATTTAATCCATGGTGATAGAATAAATTAAATAGCTTAATTTTTATTATTTAATATTTTGGAAATATTAAATATAAATTAATAAGAGGAGTCTTATTAGTATTATTATAATTATTATAATTTTAATTTCTAAAGGAGTTTAGCAATTAATTTAATATTAGTACTCTCACTTATTCCTAATAAGATTAGGAATCAAATTAATTAAAAAAGTTTAATTAATTAATCCTAATGTGTTGGAAAACCTAATTAATTAAAGGAGTTTAATTAATTAAATGAAACCCTATTTCTAATAGGATTAGAAGGGCTGACTAATATCTATATAAGAGGAGTCCTATGTTAGATATCAGAGAATAGAAAACTAGGGTTTTGCCAACCACCCTCCTTCTTGAACAATTCCTCTTCATTGGTGGATCACCTCTAGAGGCCAAACACTTGGGTGGCTAACGTTGATCAAATGAAGGAATCAATCCCGGATATTCAAAGAGACCACGAAGAACAAGGAGTTGAACTCGTACCTTTTGAAACTTAGTTCTACAAGGGCATGAATCTAATCTCCTTCTATTTCGTTTTAATTAATAACTATGCATAAAGGATGATCCGAATAATTGGTTTATGAAATTTTTAAATATTTTGATATAACATGCTTATGCTATTTTGCAATTTGATTGCGCTATGATTTCATACAAAATCTAACAGTGGCATCAGAGCCAAACCTTTATACGAGTTATTAATTGTCTAGATTTGATATATATACTGATACGTGTTTTGAACAATTTAATTGGGCATAATAATTAGCTGGGAATTTTGTTTTTGGAGAAAAACTACTAAATTCGCGAACCAAGAAAACGGACACTGCCCAGTGGCGTTGCAACGCCGGCCACAGGCCTTGCAACAGCGTCGCAGCTCCGGCTCCGTGTTCCTGAAGATGACGTGGTGCTGCAGCGCCGGATGCTAGTTCATTAGTAGCGCTGCAGCGACGGCTCAGTGTCCCATTTGATAATGACGTGGCGCGGCAGCATCGGATACCAGTTCACTGGCAGCGCTGCAGCGCCACCCCACCAGAAAAAAATGTATATTTTTTAAAGATAAAAGGTTAATTTTCATTAAAAATTAAAAATTAATTATTTTATTTAATTCCAGATTAATAAAGGAGTTTATTAGATTTGGAATTCGATTAAAATAAATATGTTTATTTTAATTAGAATTGGATTTCATGCTAACTAATTAGAGTTTAAATTAAATTCCATGATAACTAATTAGAGTTGAAATTGATTTCCGAAACTAACTACGGTTGCCCATTAAATCGATATCAATGTATATATTAGAAGTTTTATTTATTAATGCATATGGTGATATGTATGAAAATAAATGGGGTTGATTATGGACTATTGACCAATGTGATTGGATTTTATTTTAGTTGAATGCTTGAATGAATGGGTTTTATTAAATGGGGTATGCGTACCTCGTCTTCTCTAATTTGTCTTGATGTAAAATTATAACGACCCCAAAATTCATACAATAATATTCTCCTTCTCGATCGTTAACAATACAACTTAATCTATTTTTATATCATTATTCGATATTAAAAACACTAAAAATGCGGAATAATTAAAACTTTTATAAAATCTTTCTTTATTGCCCTAAATCGCAACCTTAACATCACAACGATTTGATTCAATTCTATTACATGAATCGCTACAACGAAAGGACTATACAAAGTTTTACACTATAATTATTATCCATACACATCGGATAACTCAACTTACAACTTAACTATGATGATACAATGAATTACGATTTTCATAAAACATTAGTAATCTTCGTGAATATTGATCTCTACAATTCACTAAGCACATATCATTACCTTACATCCTTGAGCTGCAAAAATGGTTATTTGCAAGAGTGAGCTCGACAGCTCAGCAAGAACTAATAGTTTTCATGCATCACATAGCACATAATAACATGGTCAACATACATCTCATAATCATTAAAGTACCATAGCATACATGCTTTAACTCACATAACAAACATAAAGATTGAGTTCCTTACCCAATCAACATTATTTAAACAAATCAATATAGTCATAACTTGACTTTAACATTTCATGCTTATAACATATATAACATGTCATGCTCTTTGCAATACAATTTAAAACAGTTCATCATCAAGTTCACATAGAAAATAGGAACTGAAAGACTTGTCTAGCTCGTAGATTACCAATTATCGAAAAACAGCTTAATATAACCTGCTTCATGATCCTACATAACGTATTACCATATGCATAAATTATTAGTCTCATAGCGACGTTTAGCAAACGCTTAAGTAACTTCTACTTTATACTTTCTAATTCTCTTCTATTTACTAGTTTGACACTCACTGCCAAATCATATGTATAATTAACAATATCAGTTAATTATCACATAGCTAATCCTCATCATTAGTTAACCAATCTAGGTTAACTCATTTCTCATTAACTAATACGTTAATACTTAATTACCACGTAACTAATCACATCATATAATCATATTATATTTCACATGATTAATCAATTAATAATTACATACTCATTTTAAATTATAATTACACAGATTATAATTTAAACATCCACTTTAATCAAATTATAATTAAACAATCATAATTTATAACTAATAACCTACATTATGCATTAAATGATAATTTAAACATATTTAAATTAAACCATTACTTAGATTATGAATACTCAATTTCTATTCATTCCCTCATTAAATTATAATTAAATAAATTATAATTTAAATTACACTTTTACCTTGATTATAATTATTCCAAATTATAATCACATATTAAGTTATAATTAAACAAATTATACTTCAAGTTAAACATTTACTTTGACTATAACAATCAAACTTTATTCATTATAATTTAACAAATTATAATTTATATAAAACCTTCAATTTAATTATAATTATTCTAAATTATAACTACATATTAAATTATATTAACATAACTCATTATAATTATTTTAGCATTTTAAGGTATGTTAACATGTCATCAAATTATCACATTAGGTTAATTTTCATGCTCGAAACAAAATGCCCAAAAATTACACATTAACATTTTCTGGATACCCCCCGCCGAGGCGGGGGTACTTGGCCTTGCAAGGCCCGCCGGGGCAGGCCGTCTCCAGGGTTTCAATTCAAATTTTTTTTTCGCGAACTGTGCAGAGAAAAAGCCAATTTGGATTATTTCTCCACACCAAACTCCACTTTCAGTCAACACAATTCACATAAAACTTTATAGAAAATATAAATTCTAACTCGTAATATGTTTTAACACATGAACTCATCAAAACACACAATTTAAAACAACCAATTTCATGATTTTTTTTGAAGAAAAATCATTGACAAGTGTTCTTGATGAAATTGAACACTGTAGTTTATTTTCAAAACGAAATACACAATTCAAAACATGTTTGAATTCGTTTATAAACAATTTAACAAAATCCTCAATCAACTTGTACAAGAATCAACAATAAAACTTAAATTTTTGATTCTAAAGAAAACTATATCTTTTCAAAATATTTTCACTGTAACATTTTGATGAACATGAATTCCTCATGTTCATCATATATATACATGAATTAAACGTCCAATTAAGTATACAACTCAATTATAAATATATATGAACCCAATTCATACATATACCTCATGTTTATATAAATTCCTCGTTAATTCATATACACAAAGAACTAATACTCATGAAAAAAAATAAAAACATATTTAGAAGAACAAGAAATTAAGATTATACCCTTGTTTCTTAGGAGAACAAGATGAAGATGATGATGTTTGACTCTCTCAAACTTCCTCTTCCTCCTTCTTTATCCCTTCTTCTCCTGTTTTCCTTTTAGGTTTTCTGTGTTTTCTCTCTAACACATACTAACCCTTATTTTTGTTCTTTCAAAACTAACGTAGTTTTTACAAAACATAAACTGATATCATATATATTATATGTATAACTATATAATATATATTTAACTCCCAATTATTAAATCACACATTACAACCATAATTACAATTAATACAAAGAAGTTACAATTTAAATTTTAAAAGCCTAAGGCTTGTTTGGGAAAACTCATCATTTTAAAAACAAGTTTTAATAGTTAGAGCCCCGTTTGGCAAAACTGATTTAAAAACAATGCAAGGACCTTGTTTGGAAAAACGATTTTAAAACTCTTTTAATTCTTTTAATAAATCATTTAACACATACTTTTTAATGTTATCCTTTAACTAATTAAATCTCAACATTATAATTTAATTAATTAAAAGTTTAACATCAATTAATCAAATAAAATTATCACATTATAATTACTCGCTAATTATAACTGCATGTAACACTCAGCACATTACTCATCTAATTTAATTATCTCAATTAAATTAGAACTATAACATAAAATCATTACATATTAATTAAATTAAATATTAAATATCCATTTAATTAATATAATACACTTAATTACATTACTCCATATTAATAACATAGTTATTTATTTAACTCAATAAATAATTCAATTAAAATATTTATTTTAATTCAATATATATTAAAATTCTCTTCACACCAAATCACATATTTCACAATATATAACACATATACACATACTCATACTTAAACATCTTAAAATAAGAATTTTATTTATTAAATTCTCATCTATTAATTCTTAAAAATCCGGGATGACACATCCATCCCTCCTTATAAGGATTCTGTCATCGGAATCAATGAAACCTCCCTGACTCGGTTTTCACCAAAATCTATTTCATAATTTTCATGTTGAATAACTTCAACACGTTATCTTAACGACATTTATATAAACTACACATATAGCTTTCCTAAATTCACCTCTTCAACAAGGTTAAGATTTTATTACATAACCTTCAATCAAAATCATATATCAAATATTATATATATTCTTTAACTCGTTCATTTCCTTTCTAAGGATCATTACTATATATTCTACTCATATAATTCATATACTATATAATTCACCAGCTATAATTATTCGGGTTATCACATTCACCCCTTCTTCTAAGAATTTCGTCCTCAAAATTTTAATATTTTATTCACTAGATTAAAGCGTTCTACCACTACTTCTTTCTGAGGAATATCCTTCTCGCAACATTCTCCTTCAGAATAATAAGAATCTTTCATAATTGCTCTATAATTGAGAAGCGATATAAATAACTCAGGAATTTAAAAGATTCCAAATCATAATGAGTGGTCGCAAGACCTTGAACTTATTTTTAGGCTTACAGTGCTTCACCCCCGGTACTTCACACTATAAAACTGCATCAGTACTCTAGATGGCTAGCCTATCATACTCCTACGTCGGGCCCAAACGTAGTAAATTATAACGACTATATGCGTTACATTTGGAACTATAGTCTCCGATAACATGTCCCCTTTTTATAGGGTTGTTCACCTCAGCTTCTTAACATCTGAATCCGCACCAAAATAATTGGGAATGACATTCCTATGTTACAATCGATCAAAATAAAGTTGTCTAAACATTTCTCCAAGAATGATTTGGGTAGAACATCCTACATTGGGGATATAAATCTGTATAGATAGATTTAAAAGAATGTTCGACTTAACCCAAAGAACGTATATTCATTATATGCTAAAGGTGTTTAGCATGACAAACTCCAAAAGGTGTCTCCTGATGATGAGCCATGGAGTGTATCTCTCTATAATTGTCCTCAATAAAAGAGAGATCGCATGAGTTACTATAATGTATGCAATGAAATATACGAGACTTGATTTTGATCAGTCATATTCTAGAGAATATCACTGTAAGACAGTGATAAACATCTTAAAGTACTTAACTGACACTAAGGATGTCATCATGACACATGATGGGTCTGAATTAAACTAGAGGACTAAACAGACTCAAGTTTTTAGACTGACGATGACGACAGCAAATCCATTTTAGGGTAAGTCGTTACCTTGAAAGGTGGTGCAGTGAATTGAAAAGGTTCCAAACAACAAATGGTTGCTGGTTTAGTGACAAAGACAAAGTATATAACTGTAAGTGAAGCTGCAAGTTGATGTTTCAGATGAAAAGTTCATTACAGAACTAGGAATAGTTCCTAAGTCTCATCTTGAATCCAAACATGTGTTACGACACTTTGATTAAAGAAATCATTAAAATAAGAGAAGTCATTGAAGAGATAGTGAACTCTTAAGATAACATTGCAGATCTATTTACTAAAGCTTTAACATAATAGCAGTTTGATCGTCACTTAGAGAAGATGGGTATGAGATACCATGGCGATTGGTTTTAGTGCAAGTGGGAGATTGATAGTATTGTGCATACAAGCCAATCATGTATGATGATAAAGCACATACTTTGTAAACAATCTTATTTATTTATTAATATAAGAATTCATTTATTAAAGGCATTTAATTATCTACATTATGCTATTTTTATAATATGTAAATAACCCATAGTTTTAAGCAATGCTTTGAGAATCATGATGCTGATCATGCTAATGAGATCTAAATTCTTAGAAAGCTTAAAACTAAAATAGTTCCTAATCGTTGGATTATTAAAAAGGCGATTAGTAATCCGGATAGATTGGTACATATGTTGCTTGCTCATTGGATGAGGATGATTGATCTCATGATCATTTGTATTGAGACACTAAAACAACTATGTAGGTGCTTATTGGAGAATAAGTTCACTGAACGTGACTCGCTATGGAATACCTAATGGAGTTTTACTTGCTTATCAATAAGAATTTCTAATCTGATAGTAGTACAAGTGATCCTTGGACTTGAGATCATTATAGTAACTTATGTGTAATGAATTATTCTTTGACTTATTCCTTCAGACCCTTAGGGTATATCAAATGGTATGCTTGGGTGTAATAAGTTACATATTGAGATAATGAATGGTCAATAAAGAATCTACCACTTCTAGTAAAAGAAGAGATATGTCCTATGTGATTCATTAAATGACAACCCAGTAGTCCTTGATCAAGGCAGAATGAAATTAGAAAGGAGTTTCTAATTTGTATTATTTGGAGTTGTGCATTTTCTAATCGAAATACATATAATTAAATAAAATAAGACTTGACAGTAACTTCATGTCTTATATTTAATTGGGACATTGTATGGTAGAAGGATTGAATTGTACGGTAACTATTTACTCACAGGTTCTTTTATGATTAATGTTGAAATCTATATTATCTAGAAAGTCGTTGATCGCTAGGGAGGCTCATCCCTATTGTAGAATAAATATTATTTATTTAAATAAATTATTAGTTTAATTTATTTATTTAAATAAGATTAGAATTGTTCTAATTGATTTATTCACAACCGGTTTAATATGGAGAACCTAAAAGGTCACACCATAAAAGGAAGAATAATTATTTAAGAAGAAAATGGCATAATAGTAATAATATGTTAAGTGTAATTAAATTAACCTATGGTGATAGAATAAATTAAATAGCTTAATAATTATTATTTAATATTTTAGAAATATTAAATATAAATTAATAAGAGGAGTCTTATTAATATTATTATAATTATTATTATTTTAATTTCTAAAGGAGTTTAGGAATTAATTTAATATTAGTACTCTCATTTATTCCTAATAACATTAGGAGGCAAATTAATTAAAGAAATTAATTAATTAATCCTAATATAATTGGGAAGTCTTATTAATTAAAGGAGTTTAATTAATTAAATGAAAACTTATTTCTAATAGGATTAGAAGGGTTGACCAATATCTATATAATAGAAGTCTTATGTTAGATATCAGTTGATGCAATTCTAATTGTTGGAGAGTACTCCTTTTCTATAGAGGATAGAAAACTAGGGTTTAGCCAACCACCCTTCTTCTTGATAAATTCTCTTCCTTGGTGGATCACCTCTAGAGGCCAAACACTTGGGTGACTAACGTTGATCAAATGAAGGAATCTAACCCTAAAATTTAAGTAGATCACGAAGAACAAGGAGTTGAACTCGTACCTGTGGAAGCTTCGTTCTACAAAGGTATGATTCCATAACTTCTTATTTATCGTTTTAAATTAATAATTTGCATAAAGGATGATCCGGATAATGGTTTTGTAGAATTTTTTAAAACTCTGACATAGCAGGTTTTCGCTAATTTTTGCAATTTGATTGCGGCACGATTTCATATAAACCCAACATAGTGAACCAAACTAGAATAAAAGTCCATAATCAATCCAAGTAGAATATAGTATTCTATATGTGCATGCTAAGTATTATATATATTATATTTTATGCAAACCTGCTTTGCATGCTTTATAAAATGACGTGTATTATATATATATATATATATATATATATATATATATATGTGTGTGTGTGTGTGTGTGTGTGTGTGGATCAGCGCTAAACAAGATGAGACTAATAATAACAAACCCCTCAAAGCAATTATATTAAGTCTAAAGCGTTCAAATATATTTGAAATATCGAACGTCGTCTTCTAGTATGATAAAATTAATAGAGTATTAAATATTTAATATGAGTTTGTTGTGCACAGACAAGGCAAGTATTAAGTATTTAAGATGTTAATTTAATTACATTTGATGCTTATAAAGAATTTTGAACAATATTTTTTTGTTGTGCACACACAAGGACAATTCTTTTCTTTTTTTAATATATGGAGTGCTAGGTTGGATTTAACTTAAAAAAATTTAGTTCGAATGTGCACACACTTGACCATTATGATCTAAGAGGCAAAATACAAGGAGTTACATGATAATGTAATTGACTAGAGTTGTCTACCTATTTACTTATTTATAGTTTGTTGTGCACACACAAGGCTATATACATTTGAAATAGGATCCTTATTCTCACTAGCAAATCTTTAATTAGATTTTGCCGAACTATATAAGTAAGGGTAATATAGTTTGTAGAAAATAGTAAAAGATACCAATTTAAAATAAGACCTAATTTATCTTAGTATATAAATAATTAATTAAATGAAAGTTTGCTAAAATGTTATCTTTTCACATGCAGAAATTTAAAAATGTTGAAATCACTAATTTCATTGCATAGCATACTTGATGCTAACAAACTAATAGGACTGAATTTCACGGACTGGTTAAGGCATCTGGGAATTGTTCTCACTACTGAAAAGATTTCTTAAGTCCTAAATTCACCTGTCCTTGGAACTGTTCCAGAAACAGTCTCTGAGGAAGAGATTGTCACTATTGTTAAGTGGCAAGATGATGCATCTGTGGCTCAATGCATCATGCTCGCATCCATAAATAACGCGCTTCAGCGTCATCATGAAAATATGGATGCTTCTACTATATTGCTTCACCTCAAAGAGTTGTATGGTGAGCAAAGTAGGACTGCTAGATATGAGATATCTAAGGAGCTCTTCCGATCTCGGATGTCCGAGGGCACTGCCGTTGAGACTCATGTCCTAAGGGTGATCAATCTGATTGAACGTCTTGGACAACTTGGGTTCGTCATGGATGGGGAGTTGAGTCAAGACTTAGTCTTGCAGTCACTCCCTAAGACCTACTCGCAATTTGTTATAAATTTTCACATGAATAAGTTAGATGTCAGCTTGTCTGAATTACTTAACATGTTAAAAACTGCAGAAGGTCACTTCACATCCAAGAAGAACCATGTCTTAATGGTGGATGATTCTTCCAAGAAAAGGAAGTGGCCCAAGGTATCTTTTGAAAAGAAGAAATCTAAGAAGGCTAAAGGCAAGGTGAACAGGAAGGATCAAAAAAAACTTGATCCATCTAGAAGAGGAATGTGCTTCCATTGCAATGAGTCGGGTCATTGGAAGAAGAACTGCAAGAAGTTTCTGGCAGAGAAGAAGCTTGGAGAAGCTTTGAATTCCAATCAAGGTTTGTTCGTGATTGAAATTAATTTTTCAAAAAGTCAAAATTTTACTTGGGAATTGGATACCGACTATGGTTCTCATAAATGTAATACTGTACAGGGACTGATCAGAAATAGAAAGCTGAACAAGAATGAGGTTGTCCTACGAGCGGAAAATAGAGCAAAGGTTGCTGCATTAGTTATAGGCACTTATTGTTTAGCACTGCCTACGGAAAAGTCCATTTATTTAAATAATTGTTATTTTTTTTGAATATCATTAGAAATATTATTTCAAATTCTGTATTAGATATGGATGGATTTGAAATATTAATAAAGAACAACAGTTATTCTATTTATAAAAATAATATTTTATATGGTGTTGGTAATTTGCGAAATGGACTTTATAAACTTGACTTGCATGAATATATATTTCAAATAGAATAAACTAAGAAAAGAAAAAGAGATGATGTTAATTATACCTGTATGTGGCACTGTAGACTCGGTCATATCAACGAAACAAGATTATCCAAGTTGCATAAGGATGGGCTCTTAGAGCTATCTGATTATGAATCATATCCAACTTGTTAATCTTGTCTCATGGGTAAAATGACTTAATCTCCTTTTAGTGAAAAAGGAGAAAGAGTTATAGAGTTGTTAGCGTTGGTTCACACAGACGTTTGTGGACCTATGACAACGAATGCACGGGGAGGGTATTCTTATTTTATTACTTTCACTGATAATCAATAAAGATTTGGATATGTGTATTTAATGAAATACAAATCTGAATCATTTGAAAAGTTCAAAGAGTTCAGAAGTGAAGTAGAGAAACAAACTAAAAAAAGTATTAAGATTCTTCGATCGGATCGAGGTGGTGAATACTTAAGCGGTGAGTTTCTCAATTGT
This sequence comes from Panax stipuleanatus, assembly GCA_020205555.1. Taxonomy (NCBI): domain Eukaryota; kingdom Viridiplantae; phylum Streptophyta; class Magnoliopsida; order Apiales; family Araliaceae; genus Panax; species Panax stipuleanatus. Next base: position 102,013,799 of record CM035116.1, on the reverse strand, counting down.
CTCAAAGATAGTGGTATAATCTCACAACGGACTCCACCAGGTATACCATAGTTAAATGGAGTATCTTAAAGGAGAAATCGAACATTGTTGGACATGGTTCGTTCCATAATTAGTTTTACTGATCTTCTACTATCATTCTGGGGTTATGCCCTAGAAGCGGCTGAATATCTACTAAATAAGGTGTGACAACCCGAATACTTATAAGATTTTAAACGATTAAAATAAAGGTTAAAGAATAAAACCTTGATGGGAATTTGAGGATTAATTAAAAAAAATTAAGTAAAACCTATATGGTTTACTATTTGAATGAGAATAGAGAAAATATTGGTTATAAAATTTCAAAACCCTAGAAATGGAGTTATATGTATTTGAAGAAATATTAAGGATAAGGTACTACGATACCTATAAATTTGATGTGAACTAAATGGTGTAAGAAATTTTATAAGGATACATGTGGAAATTTTATTAAGAAAATTAAAAATGAAAATTTTATGAATTATGACTCAACCTATTAGGTTATCTTGTATGATTATGTGAGTATTTATAACTTATAAAGCTAATTAGGGCTATTAAGTTAATACACTAGTGGAATATGTTTTGACTTATGTGGATTATGTATGTGATGAAATAAATATACATTATATAATGTGTATACATTTATTTTGTATATAAAGAAAATTAAGAATAAAGTTATGTAACCTAATGCATATATTAGATATGATAATTAAATAACCTAAGGGATTAATTTGCAAGCCCAAGATAAATTAGTTAAAGCCCAATCCTTTAGCCCAATGGGAGAGGGGACATTTTGGACCTTTTGTAAGCTAATTAAGACAGTGGGCCATGTAGTTTACATAGCCCAAACAATTATTTAGGAAGCCCAAAAAGAATAAAGGCCTGGCCCAATCTTAGCACAATGAGGATTTATTTAGTAACCCAAAATAATGGGATATGTGTTAGCATAATTACTATGGTTAGAAACTATCCATACTTGAGTTAAATGTAGGAAATTGTAGGTATATAAGAGTGGGCCCCACTAGTAATGATGGGTGATGGTTATTAAGAAATTTCCTAGGAAATTTCCTTGAAGTGGCAAAAGACTATTTTGCCCTAAAAGAAAATTATTAATGACTTATGTGTCCTAGGAAGAAAATTACTAGAAAGTTTTCTAGTAATAGGAGAATGACAATTTTTCCCCAAGAGGAATTTGTTAATGACTATGGCATCCTTGAAAGAAATTTCCAAGAAATTTTCTAATTATAGTAAGATGACAATTTTGTCCTTAAAGAAAATTGATTATGACCAATATATCCTATGAGAAAATTTCTAGAAAATTTTCTTGAGATAACTTAAAGACCATTTTGCCCTTTCATAGTGATGGCTAAAGACTACTTTGCCCTTGGTCTTAATTTTCTATACTAACTTAACAAAACAAAAGAAAAAAGAAAAAAGAAAGAAAGAAAGAGAACGAAAAGAGAGAAATCATTCTCTAGCTCATTCTCTCATTCCACCCGAGAATAGAAGAGGAAAGGAGAGAGAGAGAGAGAGGGAAGCCATGGATGAGGGGGAAAGAAGAGAGAGGAATAAGAAGAGAGGAGAAGAGAAAAAGAAAGAAGGGGAAAAAGAAACCATGGGTTTCTCCCTCATTCTCACCCAAAATTCTTAGAGAAAGTTTGATGGCTTGAGAGGGAATGGAAAAGGAAGGTCACGGTTGGGGAAGAGTAAGGAGAAGAGAACTTTCAAGCTCACCCAAGAAGGAATAGTCATCATCCATCTCTTCCTAACAAAAGTTTAAAAGTTTCCTAAACTTTAGCTTTAAAATTTTCTTGGTTTAGATTCTTTTTTGCTTATTTATGGTAAGAGTTTGATGAAATTAATCATTGATCATGTTAGATCCTTGAGTATAAGAAGTATTAGGATTTATTATGATGATTTAGAATGGTTAATGTTGGATTAATCAAGAGAACATGAAAGTTTTCTTAGAAAACACAAAGGTTAGAAAAATCAGATTTTTAGAAAACGAAACATAAAATTTAAACAACCATATCTCTTATTATATTTTGAATTTTTGAGTGTGGTTAAGTCCTAGAGTTAGATCTATGAGTCCCCTAACGTTTCCAAGTAGAATCACTGAAAAATGCCTTGTAAATTTTCGTGTGGACTATTTTTAGAAAAATAGGCAAAATCTGAAAAATGAGAAAGTGCAATCTGCCCAAAACTGTTGGGAAAAATTTCGGCCACTTAGAATATGAAATAAACTTCAGCCTTTTGGGACATGAGCATATATGATATAAAGTAGCTCCTGTATAAAAATGAGCTTATTCCGATTTAAATTAACCGAGTTATGGTCATTTTAATTTTTAGGTTTTTCCGACGAAAATCGATATAACCGGAGTTCTATAAGTCCGATGGCCACGAAATTTAAATTGGAAGTTCACGTTAATACGTGTCCGATTCCTCCAAGAGTTGGAAATTTTTGAAGTTGAGCATGATGTAGCTAATTTCTTAAGCTACGAACTAAAAACGGCTTTTTAAAAAATACTAAAGGGAATTAAAAAATTCCAGAAAAATTATTTTTGTGTATGAAATATATGTATATATGTGTGGCCAAAGATAGAAAAATAATAAGGTGATTTGGTATTTTTGTGATAAGGGTATTTCAGCTTGCTGAATTGAACAATTCAGGTTGCTAAAATGGAAACTGAAAATGTCAGGAAGGGAAGACAATTTAGTTTCGGCTTACTAAAATGATGTATTTGGTTTGCTAAAATAGTAAATAGATTACTGAGTTATAATAAGAACTTATAAGTGTTAAGTCTAAGGTAGTGCAGTCGTACTCTTTAATGGTTGATGTATAGTAGCTGAGCTAAACGATTCCTTTAGGGAGCGGAGGTATATATTGACGAATGAGATTTTGTAATATAATTTAAATATTTATTGAATTAAATAAATATTTTTTGATGATTTAATTATTGAATTAAATAATTAATTGTTGAATTCGTGGTAGATTAATTTAATTATATGTGTTACATTGATTAAATTAATGTAGAGAATTTTATAATTCAAAGTATGAATTTAATTGAGCTTATTTGATTAAATGAATTATTTAATAAGCATAATGTTAATCTAATTAATTTAATAATTAATTAGAGATTTAATGATTTGACATAATTAATAAATGAGAATTTTAATTATGTGATTATGTGATTTAATGTGGAATTGTTCTGTTTTATTTAATGGATTTAAATAAGATTATATGATTAATTGGGTGTGACATTATTTAACTATATTATAAGAGAATAATTAAATTAAAGGGAAATGAGATATAAGTGATTAGCCCAACAAGGCCCTAAGGGGAGTTGGGCAGTTAATCAATTATCAGATTAACTGACCATTAACTCATCCGTTATATATAATATACGTAGTTTATATCTTATATGCATATTCATACGTTCTATATTCTATATCCTAGCTGTGAGAAAAGTTCAGATAACTTAGAGAGAGATTGAATAGAAAACTTGAGAGATTTGAAAGAGAAGTGAGAAAGTTCAAATTATATCATCAAACAGAGTTAGCAAGGGTAATCTCTTCAACCCAAACTTCAATTACGTTCTTATATTTTTATGAAAACTATTCAAGTCCTCTTTGATTGATGAAATTTATAATTGGTGGGTATATGATGATATATATGTTAGTATATGTATATTATATGTTTTATATCATGTATTCTTGTGTTAGAGTAACCAACTTCATATAGACATGCTATAATCAGAGTTTTCCATTAACGACTATTTTGAGTTCTCTGTAAACAATTATTTTTTGATCAATGCATGAATTGATGATTTGTGTGTATATAAATGTTAAGATATAATCATAACATGTTTTCTACCATCTATGTATGTTTTCAATCCATCAATTTCATGTAATTATATTTTAATTGGGTTTTTCAAAAGTTATAGAGTATAAAAGTTGTATATATAACTCTTATGGCCCTTACGAACAATTTTATGCCATGAATTATTTTTTAACTTAAATTTGTTAGTAAATTATGATAATACATGTTAAACCAAAGAAAAAAAACTTTGAATGGACGGATTTGGAGTTATAACGAATATGTGACGTCAAATTTCGTGTTTTTCTTCAAAACCGTCAAGAATACCAAGAACAGTAAAATTTCAGGATTTGATTCAAGTAATTGCATGATTTAAGATGTTAAAAACATGTTAGTAACATTGTATGATGTTTCTATGAAGTTTATATTCATAGAAATCACGGTGTTAGTTTAATTTACATTTAATTGGAGTAATTGGACCAACAAAATGTCAAAATCGCGAACCAGAACATGCACCAGTAGGGGGCCCCGCACCAGCGGGTCCTCATAGGCTTAAAGCCCCGCCCCAGCGAGGGTGGATGCTGTCAGAAGTGAAAAAAATGTAAACCGAGACTATTTTGACCTCCTATAGTAAAATAAGCATAACTTCTTCATACAAACTTCGATTAAGGCGATTCAAGTTGATTCTAAAAGAAAAATGAGTAGACATACAACTTTCATTCTTTAAGTTTTTCAATTTGAAGTCGTTAAAAGGTGTCAAAATGGTCATCTTTGTGACTTATGCATATTAGGAGGCAATCGGAGGGCGTCGGACATGCCCGTACGCAAATGTAGTGCTCTCGATGATAAAAGATGTTGTTATAAGTTATAAAACATGAATATTATAAAATATAATGATGTTTAACATTAATCATTGATGTGTTAGACAAATTGCATGAGCATGTTAAGCGTGCGTAAGAGGGACGAGTCGGACGTGCGACGAATGAACGTCAAAACGCGTGCCAAGTGTAATACTATGCTATAACCTGTTTGAGGGCTTGATGAACATGTAATGCTATGCTATAACATGTTATTAACACATATTATATGATTTAAAGTTCATGTTAACAAACTAAGTTGTTGACATGTATAAGATAATGTGAAGGTTCAAGTTAACAAACTAAGTGCGATCTTAAATATTATGATTGTAAAACTTGATTATAATTGTTTAAAGGATTATACCTATGTGATAAGCATATTGTGAATTCATACTTATGTTATGTGATTAGTTAATAAGTTATCACTTGGAACCAAGTTCTAAGTTGAACTTAAATAAAAAGTTCAACAGTTGAACATAGAAGTGATGAAACTAATCGACATCGTATGCATAATGTAATGTGTAGGACGTTGAGAAATTGAATTGTAACTAGATTTGTAGCTTGCGTACAAGGCAAGTATTCTATCCCTAACTCATTATCGTTAAGCAAGTTTTCTTATCTAAACTCTTTAAGTTGAATAAGCGTTCTATTCCTTATTCTTATGTCAAACAAGTTACTAAACTCAAAGTTTACTTTTATTGAGCAAGTTTTCTATTCTTGAAATATTATCATGATACAAGTTCTTATACTTATTAGTCAAGTTGAGATTTCATATGAGATATTATATTACCTTTAAAAGCATGATTCCAGTTATACAATACTTATTCTATTGTATACTCTTGAGAAGTTATTATTCAATTTGAATATCGTTTATTGTTGTACCTTGTAAGACTAGCGAACCTATATTGATTCCACTAGTCCATAGTTGATGAACGTTCTAAATTCTAGAACTATTAGCGAGCTTATCCAAACCAAACTTCCTTTGGTGCGGACTCTGATGTCAAACTGAGATGAACAACCCTATTATAGGGGATTGACGATGCTTTAGCGTTAAGATATTGTGCACAGTATTGGTACTAAGGGCTGATCCCCCTAAGTACGAGAAGTAAAGTATATAGTCTATGACTATTAAAGGTGTAAAGGTAAACATACTTTACAACCTAGGACATAGTTCAAGGTCTTATGACCCTCAGATGTTCTTTTGATTCTTGTTATTCATTCTTGATTCAAAAGCCGAGTTTATTTATTCAGAAGTCTTTAATTCACTCACATGTTATTATATTATTGTTATATTGTTATACTTGTGGGCAATCGTGCTCACTCTTGCGTAATAATAACATTGTAGTTAAGAACGAAAGGTCCGACGAGCCTTCTACTAGCAAAGGCAAGGGCAAGGTCAGCAAGTGATGAAGACTTGTTGTTTATTTGATATGTTATCGTTTAAGACTTATGTTAAGTTGTGTAAGACTTATTATCTGTTTACGTTTCCGCATTTGAGATTTAAGGTTAGTATGACCTGGGATTGTATTTATTATTCAAATGTTGTAACCCCATAAGGGGAGGATTTATTTCTATCTAATGCTTGGTTGGTATTTATTATGGGTAGATAGATAAATGAGATTTGTACAGTGAACACCAAATCCCGTGGAATTAAAGTACCCGAATTTGGGGGTGTCACATGTTGATATCAAAGCTCTAGGTTATGAACCTTAGGTGGGGGAAAACCTTAGGGTAGTAGCCTTTTAAGAGATCAAGAACATAGTAAGGATAAACTCTTCTCGAGTTCTAAGAAAGATAATAAATTTACTTATGTGATATGTGCTTATACTTATATACTTGCGAGGGTATCGATTAGCATTACGTAATAACTAAGACTTAAAATTTGATTTGTCAGGATGACGGATGCTGGAGAACCTAAGTCAGCCTAGGGACATTGTACCCCGAGAGGCTAAAAAGGAGAAGCCCAGAGACATTCACACAGTATGGGAGCAGCTGATTCGACGAGAGCCATATGCTTTGATCACAGTCGTTGGTCAGGAGCATGTCCCGATGTTTGACTCAGATGAGGACTCTGAGGAAGACCCTGAGGAGATTGAAGTTCAGGCTGACGCAGCCGAAGAGGAGGAGAAAGACCCTGAAGAGTTCCCACCAAACTCTATCAGTGCTGAGATGTATGACGAGCTGTATGACCATAACATAGAGTTACGTGATACTGTTCAGGAGCTGAAGGAGCAAACGATTACGCAGCAGTCTACAATCGAGCAGAAGGATGGTGAGATGGAGGCCCTTTACACACGTCTTGGAGATGTACAGTGGGAGTTGGTCCCCGAGAAGGGCTAAGGTGAAGAAAAGTCAAAGGAGATAGAGAAGCTGAAGAATGAATTGAAAGAGAAATCAGCAAGGCTTGCCATAGCAGAGGATGCTTAGGTGAGAGATTCACGACGTGCCGATCTTGCAGAGGATAATGTTCGTGCAAAGAGAGCAAAGATTGAGAAGACGGGTTATACTGTTTCAGAATGCAATTGACAAGGCCCAGGATCGGGTGATGTACTATCCGGTCCAGTTCGAAGGTCTGCCCTGGTATATGCTAGATCGCAGGACGATGTTCCGCATCATGGAGGAGGAATGCAGTAAAGCTGTTCGACGCCTTAGTAGGCAGTGATAGGAATAGTTCGATTATGTGATAACTTACTTGATGTTAATAATGTAAATTTTTATGTGCTTATAAACAGAGGAATATTTTGATGATTTAAATCCTGTAGATTCTTTATCTCGGGATAGTTGATGTAAATAGCAGTGACACTATCGTATTATGTTTAAAACTTTTGATTAAATAAAATATCAGAGTTATTTGAGATGATTATATGTTAAGTGATTATGTTAAAGTATTTAAGTTAAGTCTTAAATATTTAGAGAATTGAATAATGATTAAATAAGCGTATATCTTAATAGAAATATGCCGCCGAGAGGACGCCCTAACCTTCGACCAACCCATAAAGGGTCAGCGAATAAAAACGACGCCAATGCCAACGTTAACCCCGTGCAACAGTTGGTGAACTTACTGGCCGGAGCAATTAATAATCAACCTCAAGCTCCACCAAATACCTCGTTTAAAGACTTCAAAGCGGTGGGACCGCTAGAGTTTAAAGGCTCCACGAACTCGATAGAAGCTCAAACTTGGGTTATGGAGATGGAGAAAGTGTTTGACATCGCTAGAGTCAAGGAGGACCAGAAGACCGCCTACTCAATGTTCATGTTAAAATCAAAAGCCAGCTTTTGGTGGCAGACAAACAAGGTCCGAGGAGGAGAAGGCGTAATAACTTGGGAGAGGTTTAAAGAAATGTTTTTCAAGATATATTTTTCGACCAGCTCACAGAACCTGATAAAGGTACAATTTCTGGAGCTCAAGCAGGGGAATATGTCCGTACCAGACTATGCGGCAAAATTCAATGAGTTGGCTAGGTTCGCCACGTATCAAGTACACACGGATGAGATAAAAGAAAGAAGGTTTGAACAGGGACTGAATCCCTGGCTGTATAGCAAAGTGTCAATGTTTCAGTTGAACACTTTTGCTGGAGTATTGGAAAAGGCCATTCTCGTTGAAGGTGGGAGTGACGCTGTTACCAATTACAACCAGGATCAGAAGAAGAAAAAGAGTGAAGGAGAAAGTGTCAAGGCTAGTGGCAGTAACACGGGAGGAAGTAACAATCAGAAGAAGAGGTGAACTGACAACTCGTCAACTGGGAATCAGCAAGGAGGTCGGAAGAAGAGAATTAAAGCGTGCCCGACCTGCGGGAAAGCTCACCTGGGAGTCTATATGAAGGGAAAATGGGTGTGCTACAATTGTGGTCAGGAAGGCTACATAGCACCGAATTATCCTAACCCTAAGAAGGGCGTCTGTTTCACGTGTGGGTCGAAGGACCACTTGGCTAGGAACTGTCCTAAGAAGGCATCAGGAGGGGCAAGGTCAGGTGGAAATAGAGGAGGCAGTGGTGGAAACGCTCTAACTATCACGGGACCAACCGTAACTAATCGACCAACTACCAGAACATTCAACATGACAGTACAGGATGTTGTGTAGTCTTGTGATGTGGTGTCAGGTATCATTCCGATCAATAAATTTAATGCTTATGTATTATTTGATTCGGGTGCTACTTGTTCATTTATATCAGATGACTTTGCAAAGAAATTAGAATTGCCTAAAGACAAGTTAGAATACCCTATGAACATAGAGATTGCGAATAAGGAAGTGATCCATGTTAAGTACGTACACAAGAAATGTAGGGTGAATATTAAGGGTAATGTGATGAGCGTTGATATTACTCTGATTAGACTTGGGAAAATCGACGATATCTTGGAAATGGATTGGATATTCAATTATGGGACTATAATTGATTGCCAGAAAAAGTATATTAACCTTATGACTCCGTCAAAGGTTATGTTTTATGGCAGCAAGTCGCCTAGACAAGCGAGTTTTTTGACGATGATGCAGGCTAGGAAGTTATTGAGACGAGGCTGAATAGGATATTTAGCCTACATAGTCAATAGTCATAAAGAGAACCTAAAGTTAGAAGAAATACCAGTCGTGAGAGATTTCGTGGATGCAGTTTCGGATGATCAGCCAGGACTTTCGATCGATAGAGAGGTAGAGTTGTTGGGCACGTAGTTGATAATGATGGAATCTCGGTAGACCACTCAAAAGTCGAAGTTGTGAAATTCGTTTGGACAGAGAAGTGTGAGGAAAGCTTCCTAGAGCTTAGGAAGAGGTTGAGTACAGCACCTGTGTTATCTCTTCCGGATGACATAGGAAATTTTATGGTTTATAGTGATGTGTTGCATAAAAACTTGGCTGTGTGATTATGCAAAATGGCAGGGTCATTGCGTATGTGTCACGAAAATTGAAGGACTATGAGAAGGGGTATTCGACCCATGACTTGGAGTTAGCTGCAGTGGTATTTGCTTTGAACATCTGGAGACACTATCTCTATGGGGAGAAGTGTGAAATATATACAGACCATAAGAGTCTGAAATATATTTTTACACATAAGTACTTGAATATGCGCCAGAGAAGGTGGTTGGAGTTATTTAAGGACTATGATTGCAAAATTTTATACCATCTGGGTAAAGCAAATGTGGTCACCGATGCCTTAAGCAGAAAGGGTCGGGAGAAGTTGATGATGTTGACCGCTCAGGAGGAGCTAATTTCAGCGATGTAGAAGCTGGAATTGGAAGTGAAGTATCCTACGGAGACTGACGAAAAGCTATTCCAACTGCAAGGTGGTACAACTTTGCTGGATAAGGTTAAGGAAGCTCAACTTCAGGGCGAAGAATGTGAGAAGGTGAAGAAGAAGATATCTGAAGGAACCGAACCGAGATTCAAGATAGACAGTGAGGGACTGCTGAGATTTGAGAGTAGAGTTTGGGTACTGTCAGTGCCAGAGATTAAGGAAGACATTTTGAGCGAGGCTCATAGCTCACGATATTCGATTCACCCTAGGTGTTGGCCGATTTATCGATCCAATATTCGCGCAAGGAATACGCGGCCAACGAGTAATAAAGTGAAAGTACAGATATCGTCCCACAGAGAATTAATGGATAAAAGACACCAAACCACTAGCACATAATCATCACAGTCTTATTTAAACGGATGGTAAAGAGGATGAATTAAACTAAGTTAAACTAGGCAAGAATTAAAACATGCAATAACTAATCCTAGGGTAAATTCAGATAATGAAGACATGGGATTACAATTTCCCCCAACACTTCGTTCGAATCTCTTAACTCTCTCACTTAGAATAATAAGCACCTAGAATTGACAACCGAGAAATCACGCTTATATAATAGCCTCTTTCGATGGACAACTATGAATCTTCCTAATGCGGCATGTAGGTATATGTCTATCCTACACACTATCAAGAAACTAATATCTGGAACAATTAACAAGACACATGTCACGGGAAATCTCATTAACTACTCTATCAATTACCAACTTTCGCACAGGAAGTCATTACGATTAGATTCTCAAATGGTTGCATACGACATTTAGGTATATTTCTATCCTGAACACTAACAAATTATAAACTCTTTAGGACAATGAATGAGACACACGTCACATAATCTCATAGATTACCCGCAAGAATCTCTAACTTTCGCATGATATCATAACTAGGTCTAAACCTATAATCCATTTGTCAATTTCATATAGGTTCACAAGAAATCAATCTAAAAGCACAAGTTATGATAACCAATTCATAATAATAGCATAGAGAGAGAGCAATCAATACAAACTAAGTGTTGGGTTCCATTGAAACCCCAAAATATAAACTAAGTCATAAATAACTTGAATATATTATCCACAAGTTGATTATACATTATCCAAATACAAAATGATAGCAAAGATAGTTGAGAGATAGAGCAATGCAAATCTTTGTTCTTCTCTCCAAGCTTGGATCTTTGAATACAACCACTTGCTTCAATCTTCAATACTAACCTAACCCTAGAATCTAACTAACTAATTTTACACTAATCTACTCCTAATCTATCCTAATCTAAATAAGGAATGGAATAGAAAGGAGAAAGGAAAACTACGGCTTTAACTCCCTAATGGAGGCTGCCTTTAATGCTGCTCACGAGCCCCCTTTAAAGCTTCTCCCGATCAGTCAAACAAAAAGTCAAACAATTTTCTGCTGGGGATAGGCACGGCCGCGCGCGCCCCAAGCCTATTCCAGGCGCGGCCGCGTGGCACCAAAATGCTGGAATCTGCAGCTGCTTGCTGGTGCAGGTTTGCCTCGTGTGTTCTTGAGTTGCTTTCTCCTGCCCCTCTTGCATTTGCCTCTTATTAGCCTTGCTTGTTACCTCTAGCTTAATGCCACTCCATTGCTTTAAGCTCATTTCAGCTCCTTGCCCCATTTAGGCGATCTTTTGCTCTTTTAACGCACAAGAACTGCTAAGAGAGTTCCTTAACCTGAAAAAACATAAAGCAAGGGAAAAACACATTAAACTCACAAGATTACTTAAGTTTAAGCAACCGAATGAGTTGGAAAGTATCCGAATAAGTGGTCCCAATACCACTTATCACCTGGTAGTACCAAGATGTACCAAGATCTTCGACAACATTTATGGTGGCCGAATTTGAAACGAGATGTGGCAGAATATGTTGTAAAGTGTCTAACATATCAGAAAGTGAAAGCAGAACATCAGAGGCTGAGTGGGTTGCTACAACCTTTAGAGATCCCAAAATGGAAATGGGAACATATTACAAAGGATTTCGTGGTTGGCCTTCTGACAACTCAGAAATTTTACGACGCAGTATGGGTTATCATTGACCGATTGACGAAATCCGCACACTTCCTTCCAATCAGAATCAGAATCAACTTAGACCAGTTGGCAAGGTTATATGTGAAAGAGATTGTTTCGAGGCACGGAGTTCCAGTGTCAATTGTTTTCGATAGAGATCCGCACCTTACATCAAACTTCTGGAAGCGACTACTGGAGTGCATGGAGATGCAGTTGAGAATGAGTATGGCCTATCACCCTCAGACTAGACGGGCAGAGTGAAAGAACGATCTAGACATTGGAAGATATCCTGAGAGCAAGCATCATGGATTTTAAAGGCAATTGGGATGACCACCTACCGCTTATAGAATTCGGTTACAATAACAGTTACCACGCTAATATTGACATGCCGCCTTACGAAGTGTTGTACGACAGAAAGTGCAGAAATCCACTTTATTGGGATGAAGTTGGGGAGAGACAGTTACTAGGACCAGAACTAGTACAGCAAACAACAGAGATAGTCAAAGTAATCCGAACAAGACTGGTAGCAGCTCTGGATAGGCAGAAGAAATACTCCGATCCACACCGTAAGAATGTTGAGTTTGAATCGGGTAGCTTTATATTCTTGAAAGTCTCTCCCTGGAAGGGAAAGATCAGATTCGGTAAGAAAGAGAAATTGAGCCCGAGGTTCATTGGACCCTTTGAGGTACTGCGAAGGATTGGAGAAGTTGCGTATGAGGTAGCCTTACCTCAGGCACTAAAGAATGTCCACAACGTCTTCTATGTTTCAGTTTTACGACCCTACAAACCCGATTACAAATATGTGATTGAATATGAACCCCTACAATTTGAGAAAGACTTATTCTATGAAGAAATTCCTGTTCAAATTGTTGACAGGAAAGAGCAAGTTCTCAGAAAAAAAGTTATACATTCTGTTAAGGTAATTTGGAGGAACCACAACGCTAAAGAAGCTACATGGGAACTCGAAAAGCATATGATGAAGAATTTTCCATAATTATTTACTTAATTTATGTGTACGCGATTCTGGGGACAGAATCTTTGTAAGGGGGGAGAATGTAACGGGACAAAATTTTAATTGAACGGTGATTCTAGGGACAGAATCCTTTTAAGGGGGGAAAGATGTGACGAACGAGATTTTGTAATATAAGTTGAATATTTATTGAATTAAATAAATATTTTTTGATGATTTAATTATTGAATTAAATAATTAATTGATGAATTCATGGTAGATTAATTTAATTATATGTGTTACATTGATTAAATTAATGTAAAGAATTTTATAATTTAAAGTATGAATTTAATTGAGCTTATTTGATTAAATAATTTATTTAATAAGCATAATATTATTCTAATTAATTTAATAATTAATTAGAGATTTAATGATTTGACATAATTAATAAATGAAAATTTTAATTATGTGATTATGTGATTTAATATGGAATTATTCTATTTTATTTAATGGATTTAAATAAGATTATATGATTAATTGGGTGTGACATTATTTAACTATATTATAAGAGATTAATTAAATTAAAGGGAAAGGAGATACAAGTGATTAGCCAAACAAGGCCGTAAGGGGAGTTGAGCAGTTAATCCATTATCAGATTAACTGACCATTAACTCATCCGTTATATATGATATACGTAGTTTATATCTTATATGTATATTTATACGTTCTATATTCTATATCCTAGCTGTGAGAAAAGTTCAGAGAACTTAGAGAGAGATTGAATAGAAAACTTGAGAGATTTGAAAGAGAAGTGAGAAAGTTCAAATTATATCACCAAACAGAGTTAGCAAGGGTAATCTCTTCAACCCAAACTTCAATTACGTTCTTATATTTTTATGAAAACTATTCAAGTCCTCTGTAATTAATGAAATTTATAATTGGTGGGTATATGATGATATATAAGTTAGTATATGTATATTATATGATTTATATCATGTATTCATGTGTTAGAGTAACCAATTTCATATAGACATGCTATAATCAGAGTCTTTCATTAACGACTATTTTGAGTTTTCTGTAAAATAATTATTTTATGATTAATGCATTAATTGATGATTTATATGTATATAAATGTTAAGATATAATCATAATATATTTTCTACCATCTATGTATGTTTTCAAACCATCAATTTCATATAATTATGTTTTAATTGGATTTTTCAAAAGTTATAGAATATAAAAGTTGTATATATGACCCTTATGGCCCTTACGAATAATTGTATGCCATGAATTATTTTTTTAACTTAAATTTGTTAGTAAATTATGATAATACATGTTAAACCAAAGAAAAGAAACTTTGAATGGACAGATTCGGAGTTATAACGAATCTGTGACGTCAAATTTCGTGTTTTTCTTCAAAACCGTCAAGAACACCAAGAATAGTAAAATTTCATAATTTGATTTGAGTAATTGCATGATTTAAGTTGTTAAAAACATGTTAGTAACATTGTATGATGTTTCTATGAAGTTTATACTTCATAGAAATCACGGTGTTAGTTTAATTTGCATTTAATTGGAGTAATTGGAGCCAACAAACTGTCAAAATCACTAACCAAAACATGTAGCAGTAGGGGGCCCCACCCCAGCGGATCCTCATAGGCTTAAAGCCCCGCCCCAGTGGGGGTGGGTGCTGTCCGGAGTGAAAAACATGTAAACCGAGACTATTTTAACCTCCTGCAGTAAAATAAGCATAACATCTTCATACAAACTTTGAGTAAAGCGATTCAAGATGATTCGGAAATATAATGAGTAGACCTACAACTTTTATTTTTTAAGTTTTTCGATTTGGAGTCGTTAAAAGGGGTCAAGATGGTCATCTTTGTGACTGATGCATATTAGGAGGCAATCGGAGGGCGTCAGATATGCCCGTATGCAAGTGTAGTACTCTTGACGATAAAAGATGTTGTTATAAGTTCTAAAACCTGAATATTATGAAAGATAATGATGTTTAACATTAATCAATGATGTGTTAGACAAATTGCATGAGCGTGTTAAGCGTACGCAAGAGGGACGAGTCGGACATGAGACGAATGAACGTCGAAACGTCGTGCCAAGTGTAATACTATGCTATAACCTACTTGAGGACTTGATGAACATGTAATGCTCTGCTATAATATGTTATTAACACATTATATGATTTGAAGTTCATGTTAATATACTAAGTTGTTGACATATATAAGATAATGTGAAGGTTCAAGTTAACAAACTAAGTGCGAACTTGAATATTATGATTGTAAAACTTGATTATGATTGTTTAAAGGATTATACCTATGTGATAAGCATATTGTGAATTCATACTTATGTTATGTGATTAGTTAATAAGTTATCACTTGGAACCAAGTTGTAAGTTGAACTTAAATGAAAAGTTCAACAGTTGAACATAGAAGTGATGAAACTAATCGACATCGTATGCATAATGTAATATGTAGGATGTTGAGGAATTAAATTGTAACTAGATTTGTAGCTTGCGCACAAGGCAAGTATTCTATCCCTAACTCATTATGGTTAAGCAAGTTTTCTTATCTAAACTCTTTAAGTTGAATAAGCATTCTATTCCTTATTCTTATGTCAAGCAAGTTACTAAACTCAAATTTTACTTTTATTGAGCAAGTTTTCTATTCTTGAAATATTATCATGATACAAGTTATTATTCAATTTGAATATCGTTTATTGATGAACCTTGTAAGACTAGCGAACCCTTATTGATTCGACTAGTCCATAGTTGATGAACGTTCTAAATTCTAGAACTATTAGTGAGCTTATCCAAACCAAACTTCCTTTGGGGTGGACTCTGATGTTAGACTAAGATGAACAACCCTATTATAGGGTATTGACGATGCTTTAGCGTTAAAATATTGTGCACAGTATTCGTACTAAGGGTTGATCCCCCTAATTACGAGAAGTAAAGTCCATAGTCTATGACTGTTAAAGGTGTAAAGGTAAACATACTTTACAACCTAGGACATAGTTTAAGGTTTTATGACCCCCAGATGTTCTTTTGATTCTTGTTACTCATTCTTGATTCAAAAGTCGAGTTTCTTTATTCAGAAGTCTTTAATTCACTCGTATGTTATTATATTATTGTTATACTATTATACTTGTGGGCAATCGTGCTCACTCTTGCGTAACAATAACATTGTAGTTAAGAACGAAAGGTCCGACGAGACTTCTACTAGCAAAGGCAAGGGCAAGGTCAGCAAGTGATGAAGACTTATTGTTTATTTGATATGTTATTGTTTAAGACTTATGTTAAGTTGTGTAAGACTTATTATCTGTTTACATTTCCGCACTTGAGATTTAAGGTTAGTATGACCTAGGATTGTATTTATTATTCAGATGTTGTAACCCCATAAGGGGAGGATTTATTTCTATCTATTGCATGGTTGGTATTTATTATGGGTAGATAGATAGATGATATTTGTACAGTGAACACCAAATCCCGTGGAATTGAAGTACCCGTATTTGGGGGTGTCATAATATACGAATTAGCAACCGATCTAACTCGCTGTGAAAACAGTGTAGACGATTCAGAAACTAATTTGTTAGTTGTTTGTGGGAAACCACTCAGTATAATATATTGAATATTATTATAGACTCGATGTGTGCTAGGTTTAGACTTGTGAATACGTATGGTGTTAAGGTTATCTAATATTTGACTATGTGGTTAAGTGTTAGATAGTTTACTTATAAAGTAATAATATTATGGGACAAGGTATGTTATGCTAATTGAAAGATCAATCTTAATAATGATAGGTCTTTTCAATAAGGAGATTAAATTAGATTGCGTAATAGTAATCGACGATACAGGCAAGTTTCCTAACTCAAACTTGAGTTATATTTTCAAAGCATGCTAGTGAATAATTATTTTTTAATATTCACGTCTATACTGATTATTGATTCGCACTTAGTGCATGTTGCATATGTTCATCAGGTATGAAATGCTGATCACCTTCATTACCATAAGGTTCAGTTAAAGTTGTTCATGATCCTTGTTGACATTAAACATTATTGATTCAGTCATTCCATTATTGATTTGTTGATTTATGCTCTTTCACAATTGTTATATTGTTGAAAATTTGAAAGCTTATTCTTTCTTTCAATCATAATATATCTTCTGTAATATATGAGAATTTTTTTATGAGAATTTTTTGTTGTTGTGATTCTGGGGACATAATCCTTTTAAGGAGGGAAGATTGTAACGATTGAGATTTTATATATTTAATTTTAATATTTATTGAGTGAATAAATATTTTATGTGATTTATTTATTGAATTAAATAAATGAATTATGTGATTGTGTGGATTGATTTAATTAAGAGTAATATTTAATTAAATTGATATGTTGTAGCATAATTCTAATTTAGTTGAAAATAATTCAATTAGATTTAATGTTATGTGCTAAGTGTTAATAATAATTTGTTACATGAATTATGTTTAATACAGGAATTACAATTGTGTAACAATTTGGTATTATGTGTTTTTATTAATTAATGAATGTTAGTTTTTATTTAATTGAATTAGAATGTTGTAATTTAATTAAATAAGTTTAGCAACTAACTTATGGGTTAAAAATTTATTTAAAGAATGGAAAAGGATTTTTTTTTAGGTGATTTTACCCAAACAAGGCCTTAGCTAATGATCTATTTTTAAAAGATAAAGGGTTTGCCAAACATGGCCTTGGGCTTTTAAAATTTTATAACCTATGTTATTAGTAAGAGTTAATATGGTGTTAAGTATTATACTTATTACTTATAGGTTACATATATATTATATATGTATATTGTATATTGTATAATATATGTTAAGTTAAAAGTACGTCAGCTAAAACAAAACAAAGAAAGAAAATAGAGAGAAGGGTAGAGAGAACTAACAGAGAAGAAGAAAAAGAAGAAGAAGAACTTTGGAAATACAAGAGGAAAGTTCATCATCATCATCTCCATCTCTTCTCCCAATTCAAATTAGAAAGGGTATCATCTTAACCCTTATAGTTGTAGAATCAATTCATATGATTTCATTATATGTCAAATTAGGTTTTCATGGAAATTGTATAATCTTGGATTTTTTATGTATATGTTGTATTCATATGTAATTGTATGCCATGAAAGGAGTTTCGTGTTCAGTTGTCTCAAGAACAAGTTTTTAAAGTTATGTTCTTCAATAGTTTTAGAATTTTCTGTAAAAATCTTTGTGTAAAAGTTCTTGATTTTGATATATGTATGGGATGTGTACTTATATATATATATATATATATGTGTGTGTGTGTGTTTACATATGATTTTTATAATGGTTTAAGGGTTTTACTTTACAAAGATATGATGAACATGGAGAAATCATGTTCATAGTGTTTTATTATGAAGTTATGTTGAAAATAGTTCTTAAATTATCAAAGAAATTGATGAAAGCATGAAAGTATGTGTAATATGGGATATAGCATGACTATATATGAGTTATATGGTTGTTTTAACAAATCAATTCATGAAATTTTGATAAACAAGAAGGATTGTGTTCATAGTGATTTTCTGTAAGTCAATTTCTTAAAAAATGGCTTTTAAAACTATCAAATTGATGTTTGATTATGGGTTATTATTGAAATTGATTATGTATTATGTTAGTATGTTAAGAATAGAAGTTATTACAATTGGAATTACTTGAATTGATTGAAAAACGAATTCGTAGTAACAATTTTCGTCAAGAACACTTAATATTGTAGTTTTCTTCGAAAATCATAAAATCTTGGTTTTGATTATGTGATGTATGGATTTTATATGTTATGATCATGTTAAAGAGGTTAAAATGTTGTTTGTATCAAGTTTCATGTTTATCATGTTGGGAAAAATCGAATTCGGTGTGAAGGAATAAGCCAAATTGGCTTATTTCTCCACCAGTTCGCGAACTGGGATGTGCACCAGAGGGTGACCCACCCTAGCGGGGCTATTAGGCCTGGAGGACCCGCCCTAGCGGGGGTTCCTGCTGTCCGGGAAAGTTGGTTTTTGGTTTTTGAGTTTTCATGCCCCGTTTGTTTAGCTAACTTATTTCTATGACTTGAGAAGTGTAATAGGTAATAAGATAACATGTTTTTGATGTGTTTAAGATAGATTGAAGTTGTATATGAATGTGTTACATGTGTGTGGGTGTGTTACTTTCATAAGGTATACAACACGATTTAAAGCGTTATAAGCTTATGAATGTATGTCGTGAGTATAGACTCACGTACTTGACTAGTTAGCAACCAATGTGGTAAATTACATTATGAGTTGGACTTGGATATGAAGTTTGACGGTTTGAATGTTGTAGTTAGATACTAATAGATGTTTTGAGCATAACGTATATGTGTAGGGTAATTGTGAAAGTGATTGTAATTGTTAACTGTAGCTTACGCTTGAGGCAAGTTTTCTAACTCTAAACTTGTTATTTAAATTGTGCAAGTCTTCTCGTTAAGCAAGTTTCCATTTCGAACTTGTTATTTACCTTGTACAAGCTTTGTTGTATTATATTATTCCTAATGCTCAAATATTAAAGTATTATTGAGGTATTGTGATCTTGACTTAGTTGTTCAAGCAAGATCTACTTATTCTTTCAATTGCTTTGAGTTATTTCTAAAGCATGCCTATCTATTATATAGTTTATTGTCATATCTTATAATTGGTTCATGATTCTTATAATATTGAACTATTAAAGTACTGTGAGTCGATTCAACTACTCCTAGTTGATGATAGTTTAAACTCCAAAGTTCTTTTACCTATCCAAACCAAACTTTCTTTGGTGCGGACTTGTATTCAATTACTGAGAATGAACAACCCTATTTATTAGGGGACATTTATGCGAAAGCATTAAGATGGTTGTGCACAATTCATGGTACAAAAGGTTGATCTCCCTGAGTATGAGTTAAAGGTCCATAGTCTTATTGATTGTTAAAGGTTTAAATAAAAATATTTATAACCTAGGACATAGTTCAAGGTCTTATGACCCTCAGATGATTCTATATTCGAATTTTACGTATTGATGAAAGAATTATAATTCAATTATTTATTTTGATGGAAGTAAAGTTATTCAAACTTATTTGAAACTATTCACTTATGTCATATTACTGTTGTATTTCTAAGTGAGCTTTTGTTTGCTCACTCTTACATATTTTACCACCACTTGCTGTTGAGACCAAGAATGTTGACTTGCTGTCAACAAGTAAAGGAAAAGGAAAGATGAGCAAGTGAAGGCTTGTTATTTCAAGTTACTTTTGTAATAAGACTTAGTTGGTTATGTTTTATTTCCGCATATATTTGATTGACGTTAAGGTTTAGGTAACCTTTGGATTTTATTCGGACATATTGTAATCCTTTATCAAGGAAGATTTTATTGAAGTATTATGAAGGTTATAATTTACTTTGCAATTCTTTATTATTGGGTAGTTGTATGTTTTATTAGAAAGTGAACACCAAATCATGTGGAAACAAAGTACCCGGATTTGGGGGTGTCACATCTTTATTATATTTAAACTTGCTAAGCAAAGTAGTTGCTCACTCTTGCTATATCATGATAACAAATTTTAGATTAAGACGAAGGCTTGAAGAAAGATAGAGGCAAAGATAAATTCTAAGAGTAGATTATATGCATCTATAACTATTAGTTATCTGATGTAAATCATATATGTAAACCTTTATAGTTACTTAAGGTATGTACTCAGTTAAGGTTAATAGACCTTCAGAAATGTTATAGAATCATGTGAAATAAACAATTTATGTTTATATATTCCGCATTAGTTTATAGAATATGTATGAAGATGAAGTACTGTAACGTACCAGGTCCGAGGTTCTAGGGACCCGGATTTGGGGGCGTCACAGGTTGGTATCAAAGTTGTAGGTTATAAACCTTAGGTAGGGTTACCTTAGGCTATAACCGCAGAGATGCGGTTAAGGAATAAACTCAAATAGAGTTTAAGTGCTAAGAGATGAATTTTGGAAATTCATTATTAAGTTAAGAAAATGATAAATAAGATTTAAAGAAGAATCTCGAAAAGTTATTTAAGATAAGAATCCAGAGTTACCTAACTTTAGTAATAAAGATGAAAATCATAAATAAAATCATAATATATGATTAAGGTGAAATATAAGAAGATCATAAAATAAAACGATCCTAAGATAGGAAGGAATTATAATATAACACGATTATAAGAAAAGGTCACAACGTGACCTGATAAGGTCATAGGAGGACAGATGATCAATCGATTGATTGAAAACTTTATAGCAAAATTGTTGTACTACAGTTGTACTATGTAAACTCAAAAGAGTTGTAGATGATGAGATACAATGAAATTCGTATTGAGCAAAGAGGAAGCTAGGATTATGTGGGATTTCGATTAAGGACTCATGTGATATTTGAGTTATACAAACCTTTGTATGGGCGGGGGTTTTGTGCTTGGTTTAACGACTACTTAGTTTATCACATTGATAATTATTGAAATGTTGGTGTCGTGCTATTCGCTATATATATGTTGAGAATGTGATTCTTTTCTCATGTGTATAACGGATAGGTAGAGAATATAAGAATAGGTGCGAGTTCTTAAAACTCATACTTATGGTAAGTTTATGACTCATAATCGTATGATATATTTTTGAACCCCTAAGCATATGGACAGTTTTTGATTGGTTCTTGAACTACGTATTGCTAGAAAAAGTTCCTAAACTTTTATTATTGTGAAAAGTTTTTGAACTCATAACGTGTGGTATGTTTGATGAACTATACTGGGGTATAGAAGAGTTATGGATGAAGAATTGAGGATTTTTAATTTTTAATGGTGATAGAATACATAGAATGATTAAACAATGGATCATTGGAGAAATTGAAGTTGATGGTGGAAACATAAGTATTCCAAATCTTCTAGTAGTGTTAGACTTCGAAATTTTGACATCAAGCTAAATTCGCACTGATGTGACTTTAAAAATAAAAATGAACTTTTGTTATCAGCAACATAAGGTTACAAGTGTGTAGAAGTGGGATTCTAACCACTAACACATCGTTACCCATTGCGGCATGATAACACCAAAAATGATTTTCAATGGTTTTGACCTGTTTAAAGAAAAGTCTACGCTAATTCTTTCGGCTAGACAAAAATGATTTGAGATATCAAAATGTATTTTATATATCATTGATGCATCATGGAACCTGGTGCAGAGATGATAAAAATGATGGAGTTATCCGTGCAGAATTATCTAGTGTTGGATATGGTCAAGGATCATTAGCCACTATGGTACGATGTAGTATGACAAAGTCACAAAAATGACGAAATTCTCAAACGGACTGTAAATACAATGCGGTATCATGACGTCATAAAATAATTTTCAGAATTTTAAAGATAAATTATTGCCAATTGAATTTGGCCAGATACATGTTTCGATTGATGTTCGAATTATTAGTATATGTCTAAGCTATTTAATTTAGCTAGACAAATGTTTATGAAAATTCAAGTATCTCTTTCAGAATTTATCCTGAACCAAATTATTTTAGTACGGATTTTTATGCTAAGTCTGATGTGAACAACCCCGAATAAGGGGGATATGTCGATTGGATAAAATAATCCAATCTAGTAGCGCAAATAGTCTCTAAATAAGATTGATAAGTTATGCATGACGTAAGCGTACGATAGGCTGATTACCTAAAGTACTAGCATCGGTAGTTTACCTTCTTTGTGATTGTAAACATACCTAGCAATTTATTGTTTTTCGGTGTGAATACCGTTAAAACTATGTGTTCATGGTCTATATGACCCCTCAGCATGATATGAAAAGTTTTTAGCTCCTTAGAGAGAAGTCATGGTAGAATGTGATGATAGAAGAGCTCATCATAGAAGGAAGCAGTATGTACTCATTAAATTCAGCATGAAATCAGATAAAGGTTATCTTGAAAACCTATTTTTAGTGAATAGTGATTACGGGGACGGAATACTTATAAGGGGGAAGAATGTGATAACCCAAAATTTTATAAGATTTTAAATGATTAAAATAAAGGTTAAAGAATAAAACCTAGATGGGAATTTGAGGATTAATTAAAAAAAAATTAAGTAAAACCTATATGGTTTACTATTTGAATGAGAATAGAGAAAATATGGGTTACAAAATTTCAAAACCCTAGAAATAGAGTTATATGTATTTGAAGAAATATTAAGGATAAGGTACTACGATACTTATAAATTTGATGTGAACTAAATGGTGTAAGGAATTTTATAAGGATACATGTGGAAATTTTATTAAGAAAATTAAAAATGAAGAGATTTATGAAATATGTCTTGTAACTACCCCAAAATTAATACAATAATATTCTCCGTCTCAATCGTTAATAATACAACTTAATCTATTTTTATATCATTATTCAATATTAAAAACACAAAAAATGCTGAATAATTAAAACTTTTATAAAATCTTTCTTTATTGCCCTGAATCGCAACCTTAACATCACAAAGATTTGATTCAATTCTATTACATGAATCGATACAATAAAAGGACTATACAAAGTCTTACATTACAATTATTATCTATACACATCGGATAACTCAACTTACAACTTAACTATGATGATACAATGAATTATGTTTTTCATAAAACATTAGTAATCTTCGTGAATATTGATCTCAACAGTTCACTAAGCACATATCATTACCTTGCATTCTTGACCTGCAAAAATGGTTATTTGCAAGAGTGAGCTCGACAGCTCAGCAAGAACTAACAGTTTTCATGCATCACATAGCACATAATAACATACTCAACATACATCTCATAATCATTAAAGTAACATAACATACATGTTTTAACTCACATAACAAATATAAAGATTGAGTTCCTTACCCAATCAACATTATTTAAACAAATCAATATAGTTATAAATTGATTTTAACATTTCATGCTTATAACATATATAACATATCATGCTCTTTGCAATACAATTTAAAACAGTTCATCATCAAGTTCACATAGAAAATAGGAACTGAAAGACTTGCCTGGCTCGTAGATTACCAATTACCGAAAAATAACTTAATATAATCTGCTTCATGATCCTACATAACGTATTACCATACGCATAAATTATTAGTCTCATAGCGACGTTTAGAAAATCCGGGATGTCACATTCTTCCCTCCTTATAAGGATTTCGTTCTCTGAATCAACGAAACCTCCCTTACTCAATTTTCACCAAAATCTCTTTCACAATTTTATTGTTGAATAACTTCAACACGTTATCTTAACGATATTTATATAAACTACACATATAGCTTTACTAAATTCACCTCTTCAACAGGGTTAATATTTTATTACATAACCTTCAATCAAAATCATATATCAAATATTATATATATTCTTTAACTCGTTCATTTCCTTTCTAAGGATCATTACTATATATTCTACTCGTAGAATTCATATACTACATAATTCACCATCTATAATTATTCGGGTTATCACATTCACCCCTTCTTCTAAGAATTTCGTCCTCAAAATTTTAATATTTCATCCACTGGATTAAAGCGTTATACCACTACTTCTTTCTAATGAATATCCTTCTCGATACATTCTCCTTCAGAATAATAAGAATATTCCACAATTGCTCAATAATTGGGAAGTGATATAAATAACTCAGGAATTTAAAATATTCCAAATCATGCTGAGTGGTCGCAAGACCTTGAACTTATTTTTAGGCTTACAGTGCTTCACCCCCGATACTTCACACTATAAAACCGTATCGGTACTCTAGGTGGCCAGCCTATCGTACCCCTACGTCGGGCCCAAACGTAGTAAATCGTAACGACTATATGCGTTACATTCAGAACTATAGTCTCCGATAACATATCCCCTTTTTATAGGGTTGTTCACCTCAGCTTCTTAACATCTGAATCCGCACCAAAATAATTTTGTTTGGCATAGTTTGACCAAGAACGCTCGAATTTATAAATATTTTTCAATATTTGTCTAGCTGAATCAAGTAGCATAAACTTCTAGCAATAATTCGGATATCAATTGAAATATATATATATATATATATATATATATATTTAACCAACTCAATCGAAGTAAAAAAATTCTTCGTTTAAAGAAACTAAAAGTAAATAAATTCTTTTTTTTCTAAGGAAATAAAAAAAAATCTCGTTTAATGAAACCAAAATAAATAAATAAATCTTTTCATAATATCCTGATACCGTACCGTAGTAATGGTACGTTGAGGATTTCGTCATTAAATGACGTCGTCATACTACATCATACCATAGTGGGCTGACAATCATACGATCACATCCAACACTAGGTTTAACTGCATTGATAACTTCCTCGATATTGCTTCTACACCACATTAAATGATGCATATAAAATTCTATTTGAAGATTTAAAATTTTTTTTGTCTAGCTGAAGCAATTAGCACATACATGTGAATAATAGCACGTATTTTAAAAATTCATTGGTTCCATCATTTGATCCAATGTTTTTCAAGAAAAATAGAAGTGCAACATCAGCACGAAGTCAATAAATTTTAAAAATCTAGCAAAGCTAGGAGATTTAGAATATAAAAAACTTTCTCCATCAATTAAATCTTTACTCCATCATTACTTAAACATTCTATCAATCTTAAACAACATCAATGCTTTCTATACCATAACCTTTCTATACCCAGTATAGTTCATCGAACTTACCACACTTTGGAAGTTCAGGAACTTGCCACAATAATATGAGTTTAAGAACTTGTCCTAATAATACGTAGTCAAAGAACTGATCAAAGACGGTCCATATGCTTAGGGGTTCAAAAGCATACATACGATTATGAGTCACGAACTTATCATAAGTATGAGTTTTAAGAACTCGCCTAACTTTAAGATCATCTAATGTAATCTTAATATCATCTAATCTAATCTCTATTGACTCTAACTATCAAATATAAACATGGGACAAGAATCACCTTCTCACCATATATATATATATATCGATAGCGCGACACCAATCTTCCAACGATTATTAATATGATAAACCAAGTGTAAGCATAAAACCCTGCCCATACAAAGATTTGTACAACTCAGCCACCACATGAGTCCTCAGTTGAAATCCCACTTAACTCTATCTTACTCATAACTTCTTATTCTATGCTCGATACAGACTTTCTGTATCTCATCATTTATAACTCCTCGTGAGTTAATCTCGTACTATATCATAGTACATTCTCGTTATAGTCTCAAACTATAAATATTCAATCATTAAAGACCATCTGTCTTTCAACTTTTAAAAAAATCATGCTGTGACCTTATTCTATAATCATCTCCCTTATGATTCTCATTATCGTTTTGTTTTAAAACTCCTTATCTCTACCTTTCATCATATTATACCATGATTTCATTATGCTTTTAGTATTATAGACTCTGTCTATTCGTCGTTATTTGTCATCTTTATTATTGGAGTTAGGAACTCCTGATTCTTATATTTATATCTCTTCAAGATTCTTCTTTGAATCTTCTTGTTTATTTAACAACTCTTCTTTTAAAAATTTCTAATTTCATTTATATAGCTCAATATTTTATTCGGGTTTTATTCCTGGTCGATCTCAACTTCTTCTTATAACATTTCTAGGACTTAACTCATCCTATACATTTACGTATGTAAAAAGAATCACCTTTTCATTATACGTAACTTAAACTTAACTTCTTATTCTCTAAGGTCATAGCCTAAGGTACTTTTACCTAAGGTGTATAACCTACATCTTTGATACCAATTGTAACGACCCCAAAATTCATACAACAATATTCTCCTTCTCGATCGTTAACAATACAACTTAATCTATTTTTGTATCATTATTCGATATTAAAAACACTAAAAATGCAGAATAATTAAAACTTTTATAAAATCTTTCTTTATTGCCCTGAATCGCAACCTTACACATCACAAAGATTTGATTCAATTCTATTACATGAATCGCTACATCGAAAGGACTATACAAAGTCTTACATTATAATTATTATCCATACACATCGGATAACTCAACTTACAACTTAACTATGATGATACAATGAATTACGTTTTTCATAAAACATTAGTAATCTTCGTGACTATTGATCTCTACAATTCACTAAGCACATATCATTACCTTGCATCCTTGACCTGCAAAAATGGTTATTTGCAAGAGTGAGCTCGACAGCTCAGCAAGAACTAACAGTTTTCATGCATCACATTGCACATAATAACATGCTCAACATACATCTCATAATCATTAAAGTAACATAGCATACATGCTTTAACTCACATAACAAATATAAAGATTGAGTTCCTTACCCAATCAACATTATTTAAACAAATTAATATAGTCATAAATTGACTTTAACATTTCATACTTATGACATATATAACATGTCATGCTCTTTGCAATACAATTTAAAATAGTTCATCTTCAAGTTCACATAGAAAATAGGAACTGGAAGACTTGCCTGACTCGTAGATTATCAATTACCGAAAAACAGCTTAATATAATCTGCTTCATGATCCTACATAGCGTATTACCATACGCATAAATTATTAGTCTCATAGCAACGTTTAGCAAACGCTTAAGTAACTTCTACTTTATACTTTCTAATTCTCTTCTATTTACTCATTTGACACTCACTGCCAAATCATATGTATAATTAACAATATCAATTAATTATCACATAGCTAATCCTCATCGTTAGTTAACCAATCTATGTTAACTCATTCCTCATTAACTAATACGTTAATACTTAATTACCACGTAACTAATCACATCACATAATCATATTATATTTCACATGATTAATCAATTAATAATTACATACTCATTTTAAATTATAATTAAACAAATTAATACTTAAACATCCACTTTAATCAAATTATAATTAAACAATCATAATTTATAATAAATCAACTACATCATGCATTAAATCA
This sequence comes from Panax stipuleanatus, assembly GCA_020205555.1. NCBI lineage: Eukaryota > Viridiplantae > Streptophyta > Magnoliopsida > Apiales > Araliaceae > Panax > Panax stipuleanatus. Next base: position 101,985,896 of record CM035116.1, on the reverse strand, counting down.
TAATTTAAACATATTTAAATTAAACCATTACTTAGATTATGAATACTCAATTTCTATTCATGCCCTCATTAAATTATAATTAAATAAATTATAATTTAAATTACACTTTTACCTTGATTATAATTATTCCAAATTATAATCACATATTAAGTTATAATTAAACAAATTATACTTCAAGTTAAACATTTACTTTGATTATAATAATCAAACTTTATTTATTATAATTTAACAAATTATAATTTATATAAAACCTTCAACTTAATTATAATTATTCCAAATTATAACTATATATTAAATTATATTAACATAACTCATTATCATTATTTTAGCATTTTAAGGTATGCTAACATATCATCAAATTATCACATTAGGCTAATTTTCATGCTCCAAACAAAATGCCCAAAAATTACACATTAACATTTTCTGCATACCCCCCGCCGGGGCGGGGGTGTAATACCCGAGAATTTCCATATATTATTAAATAAATATATTAATGGAAATGAGAATTTATTTTAGTATAAATGATTTTGTGTTATGAGAATGATTAAATTCAATTATATTAAATTGAATAATTATAATAATTGAGAAATTGATGGAGTTTACGATAAACTCGATGAAATGCCTTGTGTGGCACAGTGACGTAATATAAGAATGATTATATTAATTTAAGCGAACAATTAATCTATATTAATTGTTATTGTAGAATATTAATTAATTGTTGAGAATTATTAATGATTATATTAATTAACGGATGAATTATTAAGTAAATAATTAATCTATATTAATTGTTAATTGCTATTGTAAAATATTAGTTGATGGTTATGGAATATTAACTGTGATTGATTAATAATACGTGATTATTATTATTGCAAGAAATATAATAATAATAAACCACTTGTTTATAATTGTGCTGAGATTTATACTTGTTAATGTGATAATGAATCCTATGATTATTAATTAGGTGTTATTAATAATCGATGAGGAATGGATTAATTAATATTATTGTTAATTAATTGATAAGATAAATAATTTATTTATTTGACATTATGAATAATAAAACAAATAAGTAAGTTATTAATATAATAAGATTATATTGATTGTTATGTGCAAGCATGCAATAATATATAATACGACTATATTATATAGTGTAGAGAAACACTTAGGTGTGACCATACAAGTATACATAAACTATGCTATATAATGCAATGTGAATATATTACACATATGGACCATGTATTAAGATTAATTAAACTATGTGAGCTACATGATTAATACCTATGTGACAATGTGTATGTAAGTATACATTAAAATGATATATCATGAATATATTGAAATCACTTGTTGATTGTAGAATTTAATGAAGGAAATAATGTGATGTGATTATATCCGGTATTAATAAATGTACATGGATGATATGTATGTTACATTGCTATATCACATCTACTACCTTGAAATATTAAGCATGTGACTTACACTATAATGTTAATTATAAAATATAGTATGAATAAATATATAATAGCCTAAGTGTATATGTATATATGGCCTTAGTGTTAATACACTTCATGTTGCAAATGCTGAGTTTCATATTGCCTTGTCCCTAAATGATAGTCACTATCTCTTCTCCCACGTGAAAGGCCAAAGGCCTAAGCTACTCCCTCATGTCAACTTCCTAGCTAGCCAATGATGCTCATGATGAAGAAGGATGTGGGTGATGGGGGTGGTTGGACACTATTCCATCAACTCCCCTCAATCCTCTAGTTCTTCATTTCCCCCATTGTTTCAAACCTTGGGGCAATTGCTTTGTATGGATATTGAATTCTCCTATAAATACCAAGCCTCTCTTCATTTTCTATGTTGCTAAAATTTGTGCTAAGTTGATATAGAGAGAGTATTGTGAGTTTATAATCTGAATTTGAGAACAAGTCTTGTGCAAGTTTGAGCTCAAGAGGTATAACCTCTAAACCCATTTAAATTTCAATTCATAGAGATTGCATGATATTGTTGAAATTAGTGTGTGATAAGGTGCTAGCATAAGTTGTTAAGTATATCTATGTGTCAGGAATGTAAAGTGATGGTAGGCAAGCATGCTAGCTAAGTACATTATGAGAAATTCTGAAGCTCTGCAATAACAGAACATCTTCTGGTCTAGAACGGGAGCCGCGCGGCCGCGCGTCTCCCTAGTACAATTTGGGCGTGGCCGCTCGCCACTGCAGAATTTGTTGATGATTTCTTTTATATCTTCTGATGTGTTGAGCATGATGTATTGTTAGGATATGCATATAACTCATATTAACATATGGAATAAGGTTACTAGGTTATAGCAATCTATGCTAGTTGTTTTAGTTGAATATTTCAAAGAAAACTTAAAGTTATGAAAAGAGGAACTTGGATATATAAATACCATAATAGTATTCTGACTTTTGAGACACGTTTGTATGACCTAGAAACACATGGAATGCATATTGACTTAAGTATATATGTATCGTGATATAATATGAACATGTGAACCCAACTAGTGCACCTTTCTAACAAAAATACAAGTTTTGAAGGTTGATATTGACATGTAAAGACCATGTATACATTCTGACTTTTCAAGCATGTTATGTGACCTTGAAATGCGGGTCAAATATGTTAACATATGAATCTAGATAGCATGAGCATGTTAGGCCTTATTAGCAAGCTTTACTAATGACAACAGAAGCTTTAAATGTGGACTTTGACATGTTATATTAGGACTCTACATTCTGATATTTTCAACATGATTGAATGTAGTTTGAAGGCATCATATATGTACGTACTTGTTAGATGTAATGCAAGTTAATCAAGCATGAGTTTGATTAAGTCACGAACTAGTAATAGTGCTAGAATCACATATCCATGACATAAGAAACATATGAACATGCGTATCAATAAAATATATGACTACTTTATATGTCTAAATGATAAGCATGACAATTTATGTGAATTCATGGCATTGTATAACCCTAAGTCGTTAGGGATCTTGAATTAAAACAAAATCATAAATGATTAGAACGAGGAAAGATTGTATACAAACATAAAAGTATCCTTTAAAAATGTATACATGCTACGTGATATTATATGATGTCACTTGAACCCGATTTTGACGGTTAACTTATGAGAATGCCATAACTTGCTAAAATGAAATATATTTAGTATTGATTGTAGTCTTATGTGATATTAATAATATGCGAATATGTTTGCTAATTGTGGTAGTCTCACATGATAGTAACGATGTATGAATATGATCAACTTGAGAAAAGAGAAAGTTAAGAATAGAAATTAGATACTAAATAATTGTGTAGCTAGGGTAAAACTTAGCTTGTGTGTTGATCGTATATTCGAAGATATAATGTGAAGTTAAATTATATGACTAATGACTATCATTACGATAGGAATTCAAAAGTGTTGACTAGCTTTACGTGAGTAAACTACGCATAAGGCAAGTATCCTAAACCCTTGCATTACTTTATTCAACGGATATCGTAAGCGAGTATCTAAAACTTATCTCTTTGGATACAAGTATTCTATCTTTGTATATTGCGAACTAGTTTCCTACTTAATTGTTTGAATTGAATTAGCATACTTGAACTCTTATTTCATTAAAGCTATTATTCATGTTGAACTTAGTATTGTTCTTGAATATTGTGAAAGTGTCTATGCCATTTGATTCGGCTAGACTTATGTTATTGAAAAATGACCCAAACTAATTGATTGGTGCAGGATCTTGTATTTGACTGAGAAGAACAACCTTCTTTGAAGGGAATATATAATTGTCGGAGAACCGACGTGCACACTTGAGTATGATTGATTGTTATGCCTGATCACCTGCTGTATCTGTTTTTATTGGATTTTCAGTTTATTACTGTCAATTCTAGTAGAAGTTCATAGTCCTTAGTGACTGCTCAGTATTCAATTATTTAAAATCTTGAATTGACGTATTATTGAATCATATTGATATTATTCTGTCCTTAGCGACTGTTATTGAGAACTGTTGATATTCTTGTTATCCTTGAACTATCAAACCTTGTTATACCTTTTCGAGAATTGGGAATCTTATTACTCACCCTTATTATATATTACTTGCTGGGCAATTTGTGCTCATTCTTGCTTTCCCTAAAACATTTCAGTTAAGGCAGAGCATGGCGAACCTTCGGGCGTTGATAAGGGCAAGGGCAAGGCTACCAATTAGCTTGTCTCTTATATGTTTTAATTATTTTAATGTTGTATTAAGATGATGTAGTAAGACTGGATTTGTTTATGTTTAAGCTTAAGTTAGATTATATAACAAGTCGTTAATTGATATTGCTATGTAATCTATTAAGTACTGTAGGTTGCGAGACTTGGGGGAATAATTATAATAAATCATTGTAAATTATTCTAGAATAGATTTTCCGCTGTGGTTGTGTGATATTTAGTTATCATTATTGCGATGTATTACCATGAGCACGTGATGAACCGAATTCGAGAGACCAAGTGGCGGTCCTGGAATTTGGGGGCGTCACAGGTTGGTATCAAAGCCGTAGTTATAAACCTTAGGAACGAGTGTCCTTAGACTATAACTTAGGCGAACTTAGAAGTTAGGAAGGAGATAAAACTCATGTAGAGTTTTCCTTGAGAGGCTTAGTCTGTTATGAAATGTAACTTCATTCTATACAATGAACTTATATTTTGTTTAACATTCTATTGGAGATGCTATTTCTTGTCTTGTGTTTGTGAGTGTAGGATGACAGACACAGGAGTACCTAGTAGAGTGGCCAAGGAGGAGCCCAGGGATATACATGTAGTGTACGAGGCACCTCTAGAGGCTACACCAGTGCAGGCTGTTGCACCGTTCGAGTCCGACGACGAGGACGAGATTGAGATAGAGTCTGATCTAGAGGAGGAGCCGATGGAGGATGAGCCAGTAGAGGACTCTGATGAGGCTACTATAGAGGAGTAGATGTTAGGAGAATACGAGGAGCGGATCCTAGAGTTAGACTGCAGGGTCCAAGAGCTGGAGGCAGAGGCCCAAGAGAGAGAGTCCGAGTTCCAGAAGCTGAGGGACGAGGACCACCAGAGGAAGCTGACTATGCAAGAGTTAGAGGTGGAGATTGCCTACCGTAGGGAGGCAGGGATCCAGATGGGGACTCTATTTCACAGGTCAGTGGCTAGGAATGTAGATTTGGCAGAGAAGCTAGAAGAGGTTGAGCAGAGGGAGCTGAGTGAGAAGACTGAGAAAGAGGCACTCCGTACTCAGCTAGAGTTGGAGGTGATGGATAGGTTACACTTCGAGGAGAAGTGGGAAGCGTCCAATGAGAGAGCTGATGACCTTGAGGACGAGGTCAGGTGCAAGAAGAGAAAGATGAAAAAGATGGGGTATGTGTTCCGTTCAGCTTTTGAAAGGGTGATTGATGGTGTGTACCACTACCCGGCAGAACAGGGACAGACTCTACATACCTTGAGCCGAGAGCTGGTTGCGTATATAGCACAGTTGGAGTACAAGAGCGCAGTGGAGCGCGGGATGATGGGATGAGATTTCCTTAGTCAGTCTAGTGGTAGTACTAGTTGTGTCTTTATGTATTGTATATACTATGTTGTAATCCCGATCTTTTGTGTAAGATGTGGGATGATGATGTAAACCCCGAGTTAGCTTTTGTTAGAGGGGTAGTATGGTAGTAGGTTGGTATATTCCCCGTCTTTTGTGATATTAGGGGATATATGTGATAACATTTATAGCAGTATGCTAGGAAAATCATGTAATGAAATGAAATGGCATATGAATATAAATGGAGTTGCTTTTAGAAACGTGTTATAAATTTATTCTTTTAGTATTAAAAGAAATACTTAAGTGATATACTTGAATAATAATAAAATGAAAAATTGTGATGCAGATAATGCCGCCCAGACGTAGATTGACTGCACCCGAAGAATCCGTTAACAATGAGAGAGAACAAGTAGACCCGATCCAGAAACTGGTAGACTTGTTAGGAGAAGCCTTAAGGGGAAGGAACAATGAACCCGTTCGCCCGAACCCTCAAACTGTGCCAGTAACAACCTTTAAAGACTTTAAGAGTGTAGGACCCCCGGAGTTCGAGGGAACTACCGACCCAATCGTCGCACAAACGTGGATCAAAGAGATCGAAAAAGCTTTCACTATAGCTAGCGTAGGCGAAGATCAGAAGACGGTGTTTGCCACGTATATGATGAGGGGAGAAGCGAACTACTGGTGGGAGGCTAATCAACAAAGAGCTGGAGAAGGGATAATAGCTTGGGATAAGTTTAAGACACTGTTCTTCGAGAATTACTTTCCGAAGAGTATGAATAATAGGATGGAGGTGAAATTCCTAGAGTTAAAACAAGGTGAGATGACGGTGGCACAATACGCGGCTAGGTTTAATGAACTAGCGCGATTTGCGGAGCACCAAGTTGGTGATGAAGAGAGGAAGGCTAGACGCTTTGAACAAGGGTTGAAGCCATGGCTGTTCAATAAGGTATCAGTTCTTCAAATTGATTCCTTTGCAACATTACTGGAGAAGGCAATCATTGCGGAAGGAGGCAGTGAGGCCTTAAGTCTGTATAACAAAGAAAAGAAAGGAAAGAATACTGGAGGAGAGAATCGTATGGGAGGAAGCAGTAGCGGAGGAAGCAACTTGGGAAAGAGAAAGTGGGAGAATAACAACAACAACAAAAATAACAATAATCAATCAAGGAATTTTCGTGGAGGTTTCAAGAAGAGGGCTGAAGGATGCCCGAAGTGTGGGAAGAATCACCAGGGCGAGTGCTGGAAGGGACGTGGCACTTGCTACAACTGCGGACAGGAAGGGCACATCTCGCCCAACTGTTTGAAACCAAAGAAGATACAAGGATGCTTTGCGTGTGGCTCGACGGGGCACCGGATTAAGGACTGCCCAAAGAAAGGAAGTGCGGGGTAGTAATCAGCAAGGAGGCAACAAGCTGATGATCGGTGGACCGACACAATCCAACCGCCCAACCGCCAGAACCTTTAACATAACCGTCCAAGACGCAGTGGCTACGAAGGATGTGGTGTCAGGTATAATCCCAATCAATGATATAAATGCTTATGTATTATTTGATTCGGGTGCCACCTGTTCTTTTGTATCTGAAGAATTTGCTAGTAGACTTAGTACACCCCGAGAACTTTTAGAAAATCCTTTGATCATAGAAGTTGCTAATAAGAAAGTGATCCCTGTAGAATACGTTTATCGAAATTGTCGCGCAAGTATTAGTAAACATGAACTGAGCGTAGACTTGATTCCTATTAGACTGGGAGAATTTGACGTAATACTGGGAATGGATTGGTTGTATAACCATGCTACGATAATTGACTGTCAGAACAAATGTGTGAACCTTCAGACTCCGAGTAAGTCTAAGGTAGTGTTTTATGGTAGCTCATCGCTTAAGCAATCGTGTTGCGTTACGATGATGCAGGCCAAGAAATTGTTAAGGAAAGGATGTGTAGGATATTTAGCTTACATCGTTGATACTCGGAAAAAGGGAGTAGAAATTATGGATATAGACGTAGTTAATGAATTCCAAGATGTGTTTCCGGACGATCTGCCTGGTCTTCCGCCAGACAAAGAAATCGAATTCGTAATAGACTTAGCACCGGGAACGGCACCGATTTCGAAAGCTCCATATCGTATGGCGCCAGTAGAAATGAAGGAATTGATGATACAATTACAAGAATTATTGGATAAGGGTTACATTCGACCGAGTGTTTCTCCTTGGGGAGCACCAGTACTATTCGTTAAGAAGAAGGACGGATCGATGAGGCTCTGTATCGATTATCGAGAATTGAACAGAGTAACAATCAAGAACCGATATCCGCTACCGAGGATAGACGACTTGTTTGATCAACTGAAGGGAGCAAAGTGTTTCTCGAAGATCGACCTACGAACAGGATATCATCAACTGAAAGTGAGGGATGAGGACATACCAAAGACTGCGTTTCGAACCCGTTATGGACACTACGAGTTTTTGGTAATGTCATTTGGATTGAATAATGCTCCGGCAGCATTTATGGACTTGATGAACCGAGTTTTCAAGCCATACTTGGATAAATTTGTAGTGGTCTTTATCGACGACATTTTGATCTACTCGAAGACAGAGGAAGAACACGCCAAACATCTAAAGATTATTTTGGAGGCACTAAGGAAGGAGAAGATGTATGCAAAATTTTCTAAGTGCGAATTTTGGATGGAGAAGGTTCAATTCTTAGGCCACGTGGTGGATAAGAATGGAATCTCTGTAGACCCTGCGAAGGTTGAAACAGTAAGTAATTGGGAATAACCGAGAACACCGACGGAGGTAAGAAGTTTTTTAGGGTTAGCTGGGTACTATCGAAGATTCATCCAAGATTTTTCTAAGATAGCAACCCCGCTGACCAATTTGACTAGAAAGACGGTGAAATTTGTATGGACCGACAAGTGTGAAGAGAGTTTTCAGGAGTTTAAGAAGAGATTGAGCGAAGCACCTGTATTATCATTACCAGATGATGCGGGAAATTTTGTGGTGTATAGTGATGCATCGCACAAGGGACTTGGCTGTGTGCTTATGCAGCACGGCAAGGTCATTGCATATGCATCACGACAATTAAAGGATTACGAAAAACGATACCCTACTCACGACTTAGAGTTAGCGGCAGTAGTTTTTACGTTAAAGATATGGAGGCATTATCTATACGGAGAAAAATGTGAGATATACACGGACCACAAAAGTCTGAAATATATCTTCACACAGAAGGAGTTAAACATGCGGCAGAGAAGGTGGTTAGAATTAATCAAAAACTATGACTGCGATATTCTTTATCACTCGGGAAAGGCAAATGTGGTTGCCGACGCTCTGAGCAGGAAAGGAAGGGAGAAGTTGTTTAATTTGACGACTCAGGAAGAGTTGATAAGAGAGATGGAGAAATTGGAGATAGAAGTGAAAGGACCAGAAAAGTCTGGTGAGAAGTTGTTTGTAATGGAAGCTCATCCGATATTGTTGGATAAAGTAAAGGAAGCCCAAGAAAAGGATGAAGAGTGTGAGAAAATCCGAAAGAGGATCACGGAAAATGAGGAAGAAAAATTTCGAATGGATAAAGATGGTATTTTGAGATTTGAAGGAAGAGTGTGGGTACCAGCGGTAACCGAGTTGAGGGAAGAGATTTTGCACGAGGCACATAATACGACATATTCCGTTCATCCGGGAGGCACAAAGATGTACCGAGATCTAAGGCAACATTTTTGGTGGCCCAATTTGAAACGGGAAGTCGCAGAGTGCGTCAGTAGATGTTTGACTTGCCAACGCGTTAAAGCAGAGCATCAACGGTCGAGTGGTTTACTACAACCGTTAGAAATACCAGAGTGGAAATGGGAGCATATTACCATGGACTTCGTGGTAGGACTTCCAGTTACACGGAAAGGTTATGATGCCATTTGGGTTATCGTGGATCGACTAACGAAGACCGCACATTTTCTACCAATCAAGATCCGCTACAGTTTAAACCAATTAGCAAGCCGATATGTAAAAGAAATTGTCTCACGACATGGAGTGCCGGTATCTATTGTCTCTGATCGAGATCCGCGCTTCACGTCTAATTCTTGGAAGAGTTTGCAAGAAAGAATGGGAACGCAGTTGAGGTTGAGTACTGCTTACCATCCTCAGACAGACGGACAGAGTGAGCGAACAATACAAACGCTGGAGGACATGCTTAGGACTTGCGTGATGGATTTTAAAGGAAATTGGGACGACCATCTACCCTTAGTTGAATTTGCATATAACAATAGTTACTATGCGAGTATCGGCATGCCACCGTTTGAAGCTCTTTACGGGAGAAAGTGCAGAACGCCGTTATGTTGGGACGAAGTCGGAGAACGACGAATGCTCGGACCAGAGTTAGTTCAACAAACCGCAGACGTGGTGACAGTGATAAGAGCCAGACTTGTAGCAGCTCAAGATCGCCAGAAGAAATACGCAGATTTGCATCGGCAGGACCGAGGCTTCAAAGTCGGCAGTTTCGTATTCTTGAAGCTATCTCCATGGAAGGGAAAAATCCGTTTCGGCAAGAAAGGAAAATTGAGTCCAAGATTCATAGGACCGTTCGAGATACTGAAGCGAGTGGGCGAAGTGGCATGCAAAGTTGCATTGCCACCCGAACTGGAGCACATCCACAACGTGTTTCACATTTCTGTATTGCGACCGTACGAGGCTGACTACAAGCATGTGATTTCTTACGAGCCCATTCAAGTGGAGAAGAACTTGGCGTATGGAGAAATTCCTGTCCAGATATTAGATAGGAAAGAACAAACTTTGAGAAATAAAGTTATTTCATCTGTAAAAGTACTTTGGCGTAACCACGATGTCGAGGAGGCAACGTGGGAGTTAGAAGATAGGATGATGAGGGACTATCCCCATCTATTTGTGTAACCTTGTAGCAATCTTCGTAATCTTCGTGAATATTGATCTCTACAATTCACTAAGCACATATCATTACCTTGCATCCTTGACCTGCAAAAATGGTTATTTGCAAGAGTGAGCTCGACAGCTCAGCAAGAACTAACAGTTTTCATGCATCACATAGCACATAATAACATGCTCAACATACATCTCATAATCATTAAAGTAACATAGCATACATGCTTTAACTCACATAACAAATATAAAGATTGAGTTCCTTACCCAATCAACATTATTTAAACAAATTAATATAGTCATAAATTGACTTTAACATTT